>VZRQ01008864.1:190202-367702 GCA_013397975.1 Machaerirhynchus nigripectus
AAAAAAAAAAACAAAAAACCCCCCCAAAACAAAAAAAAAAAAAAAAAAAAAAAAAAAAGGCAGAAACTACTGATGGAACATCCTTATCTAAAAACCAGCTGTGCAAATCGGTCTGTCCTCATGAATAGACATAGAAGTTAATAACATCAATAGGGTTCTTTGCTGTTATAATAGGTTTCTGTAAGTACTTCTTTCAAAAACAAAATTTAGTGTTGATGTCCTTTGTATAGATATTTGAAGCATGCCATGGAGCTTAATGTATTTTAAAAAAAGAGATTTTTTTTTTTAAAGACAACAAACCTAAGAGAAGTTCTCATTTACTGTTGCCTTTTTGTGGGTTTCTTCTGTCTGGTATATACTAGCAAAAATGATAAGGATTTGATTACATAGCATTTTAGACATGACTCAAAAAAGTGCTTTCATGTTATATTGGATGACGTGAATTGTACATTACGTTAAAGCATTGGTTTCTCTGCTTCTCTTCTCATAGGTCATTGCTTGTGAACAACAGTATGACTACTCATATGATGCTCGATGTGACGTATGGTCCTTGGGAATAACAGCTATTGAACTGGGGGATGGGGACCCTCCTTTATTTGACATGCACCCGGTGAAAACCCTTTTTAAAATTCCAAGGTATGGCACTAGATGGCTCTCTTCCCTCACTAGTTTGTTCAAAGGTAGTTAGCCAAGGGAGGAATGTTTGGTAAATGTTTGTGCTTCAAATCCTCTACAGAAAGACAATAAAAAGCTGTAACATCAAAGATTTTTTTTTCAGCCTGACTTCTACAATAATTTATATTTAGAATTCCTTGAAATGATAAAGACTTACTTATTTTATTCTTACTTTAGAATATAAAATCATGTAATATCCAGGTACCTTACTTCCAATAGAACTTTTCTTAGCTTCTATTGATAAAAACATTCATTTCAAAAGGAGAAGCCAACATTTGTAACTGTTAAACAACATTTTTAAATGTTATTCCCCTAGAGTCTTAGGCTTGTTTTACTGTAAAAGGAAAACATACAATTTTGACAGTGCTAGGAAGCAGTCTGGCAGTTTCAGCAAACTGTAGTCATAATTTATTTTTTCATTTACCTGGGATGTTAAGATGTGAAGATTTGGATTGTCATCCATGGATAATCCAATACAAATGATATTGGATTGGATATGAAAAAGGAATATAAATTTCCTTCTATATGTAGTCATGTAAATTAGCTGTATTATTTCATACTGTCTATTTTTGATTTCATTTGTTTTCATTTCACTGAGTCTTCCTGAATAAGTTGAGATTGACAGGGTAAAATGGAGTTTAGCAACAGAACAGTTGTAATAATAGAAGAAATACAGAAATGTCCTTCATTGATTAGACTGTCATGTACTTGTCTTTTCCACATTTTGGCTCATGAAGAATCACCACTGACTTAACAGTTTAAAACCTTCAGCAATACAAGTGTTTGACCTTTTGTTATCTACACGGTTATCATAGGCTTTTAAAATTTCTTCTGATTGCAATTTGCATTTCTGATTAAGTCTATTTATATGCAGATGCAGTTGTGCTGGGTTCTGGCTCATACAGTTATCTCCTTCTCCCCAGCTCAGACGTGAACTACCACCACTCTTTCCAAAATTATTCATACTGAAGCAGCAGTTGATCTTGTTGCCTTTACATGAGTGTAAAACAGGTCCAGGAAGTTAAGGCAAGGGAGGCTTCAGATTACTAAAACAATATCTATAAATTTTATCAGTGCTCAAAAAAGTTTAAAAGGAGAGAAATCTTACCAAAAGTAAGACCAAGCAATAGGAAGATACATGCGTTAGGGCATGCAGAGTCTTCGATTTCTGTCTACAGTTTGCCTCTTCCTATGTGCTTTTGCATCTCTGTGACTTAGCAAAACAAAGGTGAATTATTTGTCTAATTAAACAAATAATGCATACATTTACAAAATAGTATCAATTTTTAAGTCAAGATATTTTCCTCTGCTGTGCATTATATGAGCTATAGCGCTGCTGCTTCTAACTATGTGTTCTTATTAGATGAAGTGGACTATGATGAGTGCTGGATGGCCTAAGCGCCTGGGCTATAGGAGATGGAACTTTTCTCCTGGTACTTGTTTGAAATCAATTTAGAAGGATAGCAAACATGACAAAAAGGTGCGTTCCCCTCTTAGAGTAGCTTGACAGTTCAGAAGTATTCTCAGAGCAGTTCCTGATAACTATGCTGAAATGCCCACATTTGTAACAGTGTTTCACCATGAACATTGAGGCTCTTCCCAGACTGACTGTGGTTTTCTGAGCACTGGATGTTGAGTGTCAAGCAGGAGCTCACCTTCTGAGACCGTTCAATCCAAAATCCTCTGAGCACAGTTAGGGTGTGACTGTGGTTCTCTACAGTCAAGCTCCATTTTATCTGGAAGTGCAGAAAGCTTCTGCAAATAACAAACAATAAATGTAATGGGTAATAACAAGCAATAAATGTAATGGGCTATTGATTAATTGATTTTTGTGTGTGATTTCTGTGTGTGTTCTCCCAGGCTAATTTTTTGTTGATTGGGCTGATTTGGGTGTAGTTTGGAGAAGAGGTGACATTGCTCTTTACAGTAAAAGGCACTTAGACATCACTCACTCAGAGAGTTATCAAGAATTAGTTCCTTGTTTGCTACATTCTTGACTCCAGTTGATCTGCATCTTTCTATTTATACTGCCTTCCATGTACCAGACTGGTCTGTTTTCTCTGATGCTGGTTTCTTTACATTAGCAGAAAACTTAGCAATGGTTTTTAAGTTTTGTTATCAAGCACTGTTTAATAATCTGTTCTCATGAATATTTAAAAATATTAGTAATGGCAAAGTTGCCAAAACTAGATACAGGCATCTCTATGTATGTTTCTGTAGACTTTTTCCTTTCTCAAGCAGTTAAGTTTCTATGTCAGTTTAGTCATTGGCTTTTTTTCTGGAGAGAGACAATTGTGCTTTTAGCCTTTGCATTGAGTTTCAACATAGTGAGCAGCAGAGCTAGGCCTTAGTCTTAAAGGAGTATAATTTAAATCAATGAGCCTTTACTGCGACTTTATAGGATTTGAATCAACCATTAGATGAATAGCTTTGTACTGGCAATCAGAGCAGTTGCATACCCCCAAGATCTTTGGAGATACCTTCTTGTACAGAACTCAAGTTAAGGACTTGTGGTATACTTACTACCTCCAGTGAACATAGATTCACATCTGGGTTATATAACTTGGACCAGGGATGGACTAATCTCCAGACTGAATAGCTCAGAGGTCTGCTAAGGAGCACATCTGTGGATGCACCATAGGATTCCAAGATGTGTTGTGGCATTGTGGGAAGAAGAGGCCTCTTATGCCCATTTAAATTCAGATTTTCTATTGTTGGGTCAAGCAACAAAACATAATATGTGATTAAAGACTGAATTAATCTCAACAAAATAGCTTATTTCTAGAGGACAGGTGAACCCTGAGAAATCACTGAGTACTTCAACTTGGGCATGAAAAAAAATGATGCCACTGTGCCGCACTTCCCTCAAAGCCTGACTAGTGTTTCACAACAGGAGATGCTGGATGCTAAGTGTTTTTGAAAACACAATGGTTTTTTTTAAGGTGTCTAAGTATTAACTTCATACTTTTTAAGGTGTCTTAAGTATTAACTTCATATGGCCTGAGCTGTGAGCCAGATGTTTAAGCATCTTCCAGTGGTTAAACACTTTCCTTGTTCTACAGAAAATGTAGTGTCTGCAGCAAATATCTGATAGCAAAATTGGAGTGAAAAAGAAAATGCCAGTTAATTTTTAAGTCAGATGGTTCATTAGACTCTGGACCTTATTTCTATGTATATTATGTAGCATTAGAAGAGAAGGGGATAGGAGTTCCTGGACTAATGCAAATTTTAAAAACCTCTTTCATTCATTAACATTTTATTGTATGAAGGTGCAGTATCTTGGAAACAGTTGTGATAGCCTGTGCATGAGACTTCTTAAAACTGCTAATGAGAAGGAAGCATTATCTTAGAGCAAATGTTAATGTTCTGTTTTGCGGTCACACACATATTCTCTCTCATCAAAATGGATTCTTGGATCTAACTAATAAATCTCCTGAAAAGGGACCTCCAGTGCCTAGAGATAAGAGATAAATCATACTGCGAAGACACTGAACCATGAAATTATTCTGTTAACATGTCATCTGCCTAGAATATATTCTGAAATCTCCAACAGGAGGGTCTAAATTATGAAAGGAAGGTGGCCTAGCAAAGTTGGTAATTTGGGAGTTGATACTTTTAACCTCTTCCATCTGCTGTCACTACTTAGGTGTGTCTGTTTTGGCAAAATATTACAGAGTGAAAGATTCTCAAATACCATTACAGCTAAGCTTTTTAAAGTAAAATAGGTCCATAAATTCTTCAAACTCTGTTATCTTGTGAGAAATGTTACATCATATCAGCGCTGTCTCTTGAGGTATTGTGACAAATCACTGGCAATGATTTGAAATTTTGAAAAGTAATGACCATAAAAATTGTCAGGCAAAGAGGAGATAAAGATGGTACATTGTAGTCTGGAAAGGATGGGTGGGGTGTATGTACCACTGTAAGCGAGGATTTCAGATCATGTTGCAAAGATCCTGCTTTTTAGGATTTTTCTCTTTATATATAGTCTCTTTTACAAGGACATGCTAAAGAGCAATCTTTCTAGGTTATACTGACAGCTGACACTAACAGAAACGAAACCGAATTCTCCACTCATGTCTTTATCAAGTGTTCTTCTGAGAGCAGTAGAAGACACCTGTTTTAAAATTGATTGGTGATAAGAAATGGCTGTTTAATTTTCTAACTCACAGAATCTGAGAATTAAGTGAAATTTCATTTAAAATTATTACGCTTCATTAATTCATGTTAAATAGCCAGGAGTGGAATGGAATTGAGCTTGTGAGTGGTCGTTGAATGGTGCAGTTCTTCACCTGTGTTGTACTGTGTTGAGACTTACAGCCCTTGGGAGTACTTATTGGTTTGAATTTAGTGATGCTTGATTGCTTCAGCAGCTGACCTGCCTCCAGCAGGATCAAACCACCTCCTACCCCGTCGCAACTTCAGCTTCATGGTATTTGTACATAGTACAGTATCTTTGTACTTTCTGTGCCACCCCACACTCACCTTTTATGCTGGTAAATAAACTCTGAAGAAGTTCTTCAAGATTACTCTATTATTGTAATTTTTAAGAAATGATCATGTCAAGAGAGAGAATAAGTAATAGAATATAACTTCAGTAGATAGAGTGACTGTGGGATAGCGCATTGCACCTTCACCTTTCTTGGTTGTATACGTGTGAAGCACCTGGTGTACTGCAGGTAGTTTCATCCATCTGAGCAGGTAAGATCCGTTGCGGGGACATTTTAAATATTAACATTTTCTAACAGAGCCTTTCATACTGCAGCCTCTCATATTCCAACTTTTCTGTAATTTTGCCATCTGCGTTGGTATTGACATGATCCTAATATATCGCGTAGCATACACTTTTACTGCTGTTGCTTGGAACGGTAAAGAAACACAAGTATGTGTTGTAGGACAATAAAGCTGAGAGTTGATTGCCTTTGTAAAACAAAATCCAAAAGAATTAATGCAATTGTAGTTACTAAATTTGAAGTGTTTAAAGTAATTAAAGGAATATGCTGAAAATAGTCTTATGGTAAATAATTTGGCATTAGGAATAGAAGTTTCAGAGCATAATGCTGTTTATTTCTGAATAGAAATGTGGAGTGCAGTTACAGCAATGTGACTTAACTACTTCTGCCTGTCGTTATAGGTAGGGCATCGTGGTATCTGTAAAAGCGATATGTAATTGTCTGAGGAATAAGTTGGCTTTTATACAATCTTTTATTGTCTGATACACTGGATCTCCATTATTTTGTGATTGTATTTTTATAAAAAATTCCAAATACTAAAAATGTGAGGTGATGTTACATTTAGTGAGCAGAACTAAATGTCCTTGGGATTCTCTTTAGTTGGTGTATCATAGCAAAGCAGTTCAAGAATAGAGTCTGTCTCTAGGTGGAAAAAGAGATGGGCCTGTGACGAGGCATTGGGAAGACCACTACTAATTCTTCAGGAGGTTACAGACTTGTCATACAATCTCGAACAAGTGAAATAGACTAGATTTGCAAAATTATTTAAGTCCCCAAATATGTTTTTGTATAGCTAGTGGAATTTCCAAGAAGCACTTCTTGGTTTATCTCTGTTACAGTGCTTTAAATCTCCATTCTGTGTTTGATTTTTTCCAAAGAGTTCAGGATCACTGATTTCACAGCAAGTAAAGCATTGATATGTTTTTGAAAATGTCAGTAAGTGTGTGTGCTTGGCTGTATTTTCTTCCAGCAAATCAGAGAGTGGTTGAGGTTGGAAGAGACCTCTGGAGGTCATTTTGTCCAACCTGAGTCATCTGTAGCAGACTGCCCAGGACAGTGTCCGTACAGTTTGTGAGTATCTGCAAGGATGGAAACGCCACAACTTGTTTGGGCAACCTGTGCCAGTTCTCAGTCACCCTTACAGTGAAAAAGTGTTTCCTGATGTTCAGGTTGAACCTTCTGTGTTTTAGTGTGTGCACATCAAGTCTTCCACTGTCACTGGGCACCAGTGAATAGAGCCTGGCTCAGTTTTCTTTACACTCTCCCTTCATGTATTTCTGTATTGATAATACCTGTTTTGAGCTTTCTCTTTTCTGTGCTAAACAGTTCTGCCTGCCTCAGCCTTTCCTCACGTGAGAGGTGCTCCAGTCCCCTAATCAGTCTTGGTGACTGTTTGCTGGACTGTCTCCAGTAGCTTTGTGTCTCTCTGGTGCTGGCGAGGCCAGAACCAGGCACAGTGCTCTGTGTGGCCTCACCAGGGCTGATAGAAAGGAAGGATCACCTTCCTCAGCTGCTGCCCACACCCCTCCTAATGCAGCCCAGGATACCACCAGCCTTTGTTACCACGAGGGCACAGTGCAGGCTCATGTTCACCTTGGTGCCCACTGGAACCCCCAGTTCCTCTGGTGCAAGGAAGCTTTCCTGATGGTCAGCCCCCAGCAAATACTGGTGCAGGACTCTGCTGAGCTTCTGAGGTTCCTGTTGGCTGTATCTCCAGCCTGTTGAAGTTCCTTCCCTTTGGATGGCAGCACAACCCTGTGATGTATCATCCATTCCTCACAGGTTGGAACATGAGCAAACGTCCTGAGGGTGCACTCTGCCTCATCATTAATGAAGGTGTTGAATGGGACTGGACCATTTTGACCCCTGCAGTACACCTCTAGTGGTGGATGTAGGTGTTTGTATGATTTGACAGTACATGTGTTAAGTCCACAGGGAAAGAGTTTTGTGCTGTGAGGACTGGGTATTTTAGTGCTGTTACTCTCACACTGTCTCAAGAGTATGCAGCAGTGCCAAAAGGCTTCAGGGCAAGGGCTCTGCCCTTATAAGGATGTATAGGACTTATTTGTTACTAATTCATTCCTAACAGGTGTATGAATTAATAAAAAGTCAAATGCATTCTTGGGTTTGAATATCAGATTTAAATAGATTTGGTCCAGGGTTTAACAGAGTGATGAGTAGCTGATGGTACTGTTACCTTCATTACATCATCTTTATTTAAAAAGCAGAGAGCTATTTCTGTGTAAGACTGTACCAAGTGTGCATACATAACTGGTCTTTTAAGTCTGGCAGTAGATCTAGAAATTGAATTGTGTGCAGTTAGCAGCATATCATAGCAAAATGGGGTCTGTTTTCCATTTACCTTATGACATTTTAATATATTTGAGAAAGTGGTAGAATATTATAAGTATTTTTTATATTACATAAGACAATAGGGAATCAGCCCTAAAATTAAATCATCTTGGTGCAATTTCCCTCCTTTCCTTCCTTAACTGGGCACTTATCACATAACTTATCTACAACTGCCTAACCGTTTCTCATTGATTTTGTCTTTCTCTTCCTTTTAGTAAGTCATGTACAGATAAAATTTGATTTTGTAAATGCAATCCTTGTTCATATGTCTTCATAGCCTAATTTCAGCAAGTAATTGTAATTCGCGCTCGGTGGCTTGCTGTGGAATAGTCTGTTACAAGCATTTACTGTTTCAGCTGTTAAGGAGGACTTTGCCTGCACAGTATGTTTCTGATTTTTGATTCCTTAGGAGTTATCCTCCAACTGGCTTTCTCATGAATAGAAGGGTATTGTTTTATAGGTATATTCTTTGGTGTGTATTTAAAACAGACTGTTTCACCAAACGTTTCCTGCCAGTATAGTTGTTGCTAGAACACAGAAAAGCTAAATTGTAGGCAGCTGATATGAATTCATCAGGAAAGTCGAATAATCATGAAAATAAACATGCTCAGCTCTCAACCATTTTCCGAGCAAATAAAAAAGAATCACTTCTGATGCTCTGTGTTGCTCTCCATGCTGCGTTCAACTGCCTCTGAACCCTAGGTAGAAGCTGAGATGCCTGACAGATGTTTTTAGTGACTCCATATGCAGTTAATTTTGTGCATTAAATGCACATAAACTGTTTTAGTCATCCGGTTTCTAAAGTAAATTATTACTTTCCAAAATCCATTGCATAAGTAATAACAGACTGCTAAGATACTGTGAATGCCATTTTGTTTTGCTCTAGTGGAAAATTTCCTGCTGACAAGGTCAAGCCCTGCAGTCTGAGAGCAGTCATGTGATGAAAGGCATATCCAGCAGGAGGAGAGGTGGAAGATGGACATCTACTGTTGTCTCCTTCAGAAGTGAGGCTTTGAAATATGGTTTAGTTAGATTTAGGGGATAGAGTTGACCTACCAGCTCTTGCTTTTATTATTGTGGACTACAAATATTGGTAGTGTTGGTTTTAGTGTGTTTTAGTGTGTTTTAGTTGGTTTTAGTGTGTTTTCAAAACTGCTCCCTGTTTCTTGACAGGACTACAGTAGTTAACAGCATTGTCTTTAGTTGTCTTTTGGCAGTAATACTGTCAGCATAAACCTTACATAGGGTACATACTGATTTTTAAGGAGGTTCATGCTAAGGTGCACAGTAAACTGGAGGTTGCAATGGAGAAGATGTACCATGGCTGTTTTTTGTTTCTAGTGCAGCAAAATACTTGTGCTCTGCATTTAGAACAAGTTTGAAGATTGTGAGAAAAATCTCACAGTAGTTAACAGCCAATTTTCCACCATTTACTGCAGAGAACAGCTTCCTTTCAGGTTGATAGCTCACATGTAAGATTGCTTTGCCCTAAGACATTAAATGTTCATATATTTTTATATGATTGATTAATATACTTTGTTATAGAGATAGATTCTTAGGATAAAAATAATTAAGAGAATTTAGGAGTCAAGTTGCTCAGTAAAGAACTAGGTAGCTACATTTTCAACATATAAGCCTCCATCATTACCAGAGGTTGCTGAGAGGCTGCTGATGCCTTAATAGATAAGGTTTAGATAGATTACCTGCAGTACTAAACAATTTACTGGGAACAGAAAATGGGCTTCCAATACAGTCTAGAAATGAAACATCACAATTATTTGAGGTACTCTGTAACCTTGGAAACAATTGGGAGCAGTGACATCAGCAGCAATTATGTGCTATTTTGTCTTCAGTTTATCACCAAGGTAACCAGAGCAGGTTTTCCTGCTTGAAATTTTAAGAATGTCGTGGTCTGGTATGAAGTGAACATTCACAAAGCAGACTACTTAGGGTCTTTTAAAATTGAATTCTGCTTCCCTTTTAAAATGTTCCTTCGGGATTTAAATTGTGTAAACTCCTGTGTTTGTTTGGGGTTATTTCNTTTTTTGGGGTTTTTTTTTTTTTTTTTTTTTTTTTTTTCCCTTTTTTTCTTTGGAACAGCTACAGGCAAATAAAGCCTTAGTTACTGTACTAAATTCTCTAAATACTTGAAAGAAGGAAAATCTATTTCCTTATTGATTTCTTTTTGTGGGCCCCAAATACCAAGTATTTGCAACTGCACACAAAGGCTGCAAATAGCACAATGTTGTTTTTGGGCATGGGATTTACCCACAATGGAGGACACATGATGTTCCCAAAACTGACTTCCTTGAGGGGAGCTCTGCATGAAAGTCAAGTTTCACAAGAGGCTTGTATTCAGTGCTGCCAGAGGAAAATACTGGATGAGTAATTCCCTTAGACTTCTTGTCTGTCAAACATCCTTAGTCAGACTACCTGACCTCATGGTTGTGCCACAATAGCCATCTTCATGCTTAGTCCAGAGAGGTGTTTGGTTTTTTTGCAGTGGATTTGGAGAAGGTGATGTTTGAATTGAAGTTTTGTTATACATGTTACAAAACTTGTAGTCACATTTCTAATTGCTTTTTGATTGGAAACTTGTATGGTGTCAGAGCCATAATGCTGACAGGCAGGTTACTCAGACCATACAGTCTCTCATGTGAGTGTGACTAAATTTTAGTGAGAGGTATTTTATATGAAATGGTGATAAAGCTTATCTGTCAGTCATGGAGGAAAAAGAGGACACTGCAAAAAAGTTGCTCTTTTTGAAGGCTGGAACACTTTCTTGGATGAAAGCCATATCAGTGCTATAATTTTTCATTCATAAAACTTTAGTATTTTGCCTATGATGTCTTACTTTGTCAAACATTTCCTTTTTTTGCATACATCTTTATCCCTAGATTGCTGCACACACAAAGTACCCACTTGTACTCTGTTGAGTTTTGTGCATTTAACACATGGTTTTGCAGGGCCGTTGGTGTGCAGGCAACTTGCCATACTTGTGCCTTAGAAATACAAGTTAGAACTTAATGTTTTAAGGAAATCAATAAAATTCTGTTCTGGTTTGTAGTGCGGTCCTAAAGAAGTGAAACTTCATTATACGCCATTAGCCTTGTGGTGTTCCAAAAGAAACTTTATAGCCTATGGTTAATATTGGAGCTCAGCAGCCCACATCACTTATAATGAATTGAGCCAAGTAAATTAAATTAGATTTTTGCATGAAAAAAAGATAATCCCTTCACACAGTTTGCTATTGCAGCGTGAATAAGACACCTTGTACATTTCACAGTTCCAGAAACTTTCATGGGATTTAATCGAAAAACAGATGCCTTTCTGAGAAACAGAATATTGATGTTCATATTTATAAAGGAATTAATTCACTGACTGATAGAAGCAGAAGAAAAAGAAAGTGAACTTTTTAGATACTAGCCACATTCTAGCAATATTGTAATTATCCTTAGGATCATAATGAATGTGTTGGTTACTTTTTTGTAATAAAAAGTCACCAAATGCCTATATGCTTCGCTCTCTAAAGTAATTTTCAGAAATATGCAATAAAAAGTAATCACACTATTTGCAAACATATTTGGTGAAAAGGAGCTGTGCTTTGAAAGGTATTGATTTGCTTGTTGCAGTTATCAGTTTGATTAATGTTAAGATTTTATGCAGTATATTTAATCATTACTCATGATTAGTGCAGTACTAATGCACTACTCATATCTGCACATTTACTATTAACAATTAGTGGCTTATATTTCTTTCCTATCACAGATGTAGTCATAAGTTAGAACTCATAAAATTTTTAAAGAAATATTTATTGGAATAGGCACTGGTTATAAATTTTTATAACTACAATATTCAGAGAGTTAATTTCAGTGGGGTTATTTCATGATACTGATAGGCCGTTTAGATTTCTGTTGTATTGCAACTTCTCCCAGGAGTTCCTACAGGAGGTGCAAGTTTTCACAACTGTCATGAGGCCAAGGAAAAACTCCCAGGCAAGACACCAGATAGTGTATTCTCTGCAGAGAGACCACATTTTACGTATGAGCAAACTGGAATGTAGTCAGATTAAATGACTTGGCAGTGCTGGGTTCCCAAATGTTACAGTGCTGTTTGAAGAAATATCAAGCAAGGAATGGAGAAAGGAAAAAGAAGAGAGGGAAAGTGGTAAATAGTGATGAAGGCCTGGTGAAATGGCCTGTAAGTTGGTTCTGTGCTAAGGTTCAGTATTTATATGTGGCTAAATGCAATCTTGGGAGTGTAGGGATACAAAGCAACGGCCATGCTCAAGGGCTGGGTTTCAAAGTGCTGACTTTCATGATAACTAAAGAGTCCTTACCAAAATTGACTGAAAATGAAGACCTGAGAAAATAAAGCCTTGAGAAACCTGAGCTGAACTCATAGATGATCCTGCTTTGAGCAGGATGTTGGAGTAGAGACCTTCTGGGCTCCTTTCCAGCTTGTACTATTCTGTGCTGTGGGAAAAATGTTTACTTCATCCATATAGGTGTTTTAGGAGGAATTCAAATAGTAAACAGGATAGTTTACTTTATTTAACCAGTCAGAATAAACAATCACTGGACCAATTTGTCCAGTGTTGTTAGTAACCCTTAAAAATTTGTATTGAAAGCATACAGGTATAAAGTTATAAAACTAGATTTGAAGACTGAAAAAAAACATGGTAACACTTACCAAAACCAAGTGAATTTTCCAGGGCAGGTGTAATTATTTTTACAGAGGTCTATATTTTTTTTATTGAAGAAGTATCAAAATGTTTATAGTGCATCCAAAAAAAAGTTAAAGGCAACTTGAACATAGCCCTGCTTATCTCTAAGATATAAGATCTCTAAGGCATAAGATCTTTAAGACTGGCATTTTAATCTACTTGGCAAATGAATGTTGAGATCCAATGAATGAAAGCTATATTTACAAAAAGAATAAGAGATATGTCTGTGAAAACAGAGGAAGCAACTCTTGTGCTCTTGGAAAGGGAGTGCTCACTTTTTTTTCTGAGCAAACCTTTCGTCAGTAGCTTGGAGAGTGACAGGGGAAAGGAACATTTCTCCTTTTGAGAGAGTTGGTATCTCTGCTTTGGCATCCAGTACCACAGTCTCTGAGAGCAATAGGAAAAAAATAGTAGTAACAGCTTTTGTCTTTCTACCTGGCTGACTAAAGAGATTGACTTTATGCAGTTTAATTTGGTTAAATTAGCTAAAATATAACTGCTAGATTTCATCATTCTCAGTATAGTTACATCAGATTCCCTCTTATCAGACTGTTCACATGTTAGTACAAGTGCTGGATAAAGATGTTTTGAATTACAATAAGGTAGATTCATTGGGCAAGGTGTGGATCTGTTGCCAGCTCACAAACACATCAGACTTTTAGAGCAGGCAGCATCTGCTTGAACTGTCTGGGGACACAAAAAGAACAGAAAACATCTTATGTTACAACAAAACCAGAGATCTGACTTGATAAAAGTATAATTTTCTTCTTTGTTTAGCCATTCTATGTTTTATTTAAAATTGAGTGCTCATGTCATGTTAACAAGTATATAATCATCTTAGTTACTCATAATTAACTGCTGAGAGGAAATTCAGAAAGGAAGGAAGAACTGTGTTTCATATTGTACCCTGTATTTTTGTTGTAGATGTATTTTTGCTTCTCTATCCTAATTTTGCCTTTGGGAATTTTGGTTTGTTTGTCTTCATCATCTTTTTTTCCTCTCATTTTTACTTTTTGTTCTTCTCACCTTTTTAGTACTTTGATATTTTTCCCAATCCTGGCATTGTCTTGTCTTTCCTTTTGCCAAGATATTGCTTCCCATCTTCAAAATGTTCCCTTGTCCTATGTCTGTCATTTACCATTGCTTCTTTCAATTCTTCATTTTCTCTGGATTTTTTATCTTCATTTCATAGCTTACTGTAGAATATTCAGCATGAGGTGTGGGTTAAATCTTGCATTTAAAAAAAAAAATCATCCCTCTTGATTTTCATGTCTACCATGGTGTTTTAATATATCAGGTCTATAGGGATTTTTTTTGTTTCTTATTGCATCACTGATTGCTTTGCTGCACATTATGTGCATCATTAGCAGTTCTTAACCTTAAATGTGTTTTAGCTACCTTTATCCTTTCCTAGATCCCCTAGCTTATGTCAGTCAATATTTTTCCCAAAATATTTTCCACAGCCTGTCCAACTGTTTCAAGGAACACATGAGTTTTAAATTAGCGTCTTTACAGGTTTATTGGCATACAGTCTTACTGCGTTATTGTCATTTAGTTCTGCATAAGAGAGGGTTCATTTGTGATGCCTGAAATGGCCACCTAAAAAACGGAGACTAGACAGGAATAAGGGAATAAAGGTAGGTATTTATTTGAAGGGCCTTCAAAGGTACACCCTGGACAGGCCAAAGGCTACACCCGAGATGGACCCTGAGTTACGGGTTTTTCACCCTTTTATAAGTTTGGTTTGTTTGCGTATGAGGGTTAATTCTCCAATTAAAGCTTCAATTAATGATGTCATTTCCCCAAGCTTGTCCGCCTTCTAAGATTTTGGTTTACACATTTTGGACCTAGGACAGTCTGGGTGTCCTTGAAGAGCAAGCTTGGAGAGGCTTTGTTATGTCTAACTAGCATGAGAGAACAGAAGTTAACAGGCTATGAGAAACTTCAGAGTTACACACTAGGCAATACAGGATTTGAAAAATATGGAAGTTAAAACGTAAGACATCATTTGAATTGCTGTCATGGGACTTTTTTTGGTAATGAATAAATTTTTCACGTTTATCATACTGTGTTTATTAGTCTTCACTCTAGTTATAATCTACAGGGATTCAGAAGCCATACAATTAAAAAAAAAAAAAACCAGACAAAATTTTAAGTATTTTAGAATAAAGCTTATTGGATGGAATAGGAGAGGGAACAAATAAATTTCATTCCACATACAGTCCTCTTGCTCAGCAGTTGTATTACCTTAAATGATAATTCCTTATTTAAAAAATGGTGCTCTTACACATCTTGTACATTTCTTCACGTTTCAGCATTTATTCAGTCTATTGCTTCAGAATATGATCTTCCTAATGGTCCATTGGAAATATGCCACCATTAACTAATGTATTCCCTCTGCAAGTGTTTATTTCTGAACTAGACTTGTAGAGCTATCAGAATAATATCAGTTCATACAGTAATAAACTGAAAACCTTAAATAAAGTTTGAGTCATAAAATACAAAGAAGGTGTAGTCCTTACTTCCTTTGAAAATGCAGGGTTTAAATCCTTGCTTTTGCTGAGTGTGGTTGAATTGCATGTTCAGTACCAGCCACATCAATCATGTGGTAATAAACTTCTTTTATGGGTTACTGTTAGGTTTATTTGTATTTCTGTAGAGCCTCAACTAAGAAAATGCTTACCTTCATGAAATGGAAGGATAAGAAGGTGTCTTCCTCTTTGAAAATAAGAGCTAAATTAGACAAAGAAATTAAGGTAAAGAAGCAAAAGTGGAAAAACTTTTTGTGTAGCTTTGTGAAGCAAGTCCCCCTTTTCATAGGAGCAATGTAGTGAAAACATTTTATTGTTGATGGAAAGAAGGCCCCAAAATGCATGTTTTCAACCTGTGAGTTGAAAAATCACAGGTACCCTGTGTAACCTTGTGTCCAGGACAATATGGAGCCTAATGGCAGAGTCACCATGGTATGACAGGGCCTTTGCTCTTCTTTGCCCTCCTGGGCAGAGGGAGATGTCAGCAGGAGCACAGAACTGTGGTACACTGTTCCATGTCAGACTCCAAATGGTCTAGTTCTTCCCTTGGCAATCTTCCTATGCTTAAAAGAAACAGTTTGTGGCATCCCTCTGTGTCTTTCTTGAGCCAACTTTTAGCTTTCCAAGAGTAGATCTGCTTCACTGGGCAGTGCCTTCAGGCAGGTGACCTACTCAGGCCTCTTAAACTGGCTAATTTATAGTGGGAGTTTGAAACATGTACAATTCAGGAATTGTCCTTAGAAATTTATCTGTGGGATTTTCACTTTCAGATATAGAAAGATATTTTACTTTCCTGTAAATTTCTGCAAATATGCTGTGTAATCGCAGTATTTTAATATTCCAGCTACAGAAGTGTAGTGTCTAGACACCACCATATGTATTTCAGTCAGGCACAGAAGTATTGCTGTCCCATTTGCATTTCTTTGGCAACTGACATCCTACTGCTTTGCAAATTCACAGAGCAATGATTTTAATAGAGAAGCAAAATACTACATTGCACTAAAGACGAGAACTGGTTATAAATAAAAATTGTTACTATTACTTCCCATTTCAATTGCTGTTAATTTGCTGGTGCCTCTGTAACTCTCAGAAACTTCTGTAAATAAATGAGATTACAAAGCATAATTATAAGTCAATTATGCTAAATTTTTGGTTGGAAGTTTGACCACTGGAATGCAAAGCTGTATGTTTTCACCTCCATCCAAAAATATTTCTGAAATGAAACACTTGTTTCTGTCTCAGTGAAGCCAGAAACTGAAACTGGAAGCTGAAGAATAAATGACAGAAATAAATGATGCCTTGTCAGGATCTGAAAAAGGCTAATGAAACCTTGCGGCTGCCAAATCTGACTGAAACCAGTGGCCTGTGAATTGCAATATTCAAGGGAAAAAGTCAAAGATAATCCAGATGTTCCCAAGCAGAACACTTTGCAATACTTTTTCATCCATTTTCTTTCTGTTTGTATGGACTAAAAAAAATTACATAACTGAGATTTGGTTTAATACATTTTCTGAAGGTTTTTATTTGACCTTCAAGATAATTTAATGTGCTTAGCACGTTATTTTTGTCTGTACTCATTACTTTAAAGGTGATGTTTATCAGATGCATACCATTTTGAATCACAGATTGTTCATGTGATGGAGGTTTCTTAGAAAGTTTCTTTTGACAGCCTGTTTATAGTCTTCCTGCAGCACTTTTCTTTTGGCAATGCATAAAGTGAATCTTGACAATCCAAAGGAGATTTGTGCGTAATTTTGGAACTGACTACCTTTTGCTATTTATTTTGGCTCATTATTTTTCTGCCTGATGAACTAAGCAGGAGACTTGTGAATAAATCTAGATTTAAGTGTGCTTTAAAGAGCTAGTTAATATTTAGTTCATTGGTAGGTTAGCATTTGTTTTGCAGCTGAGCCTGTATTTCATTATTAACCTGCTAAGTCACCTGCTTAGTGGCAGCAAAATTAATAGTCATGTAAAAACACAAGCAAGAAGAGGCAAATGTGTTATAGAATACATAGCCATCATTCTCTTCTGAGAAAGAGGGAAAATGGGTATCCAGTTTCTTTTTTACTAGATCAGGAGCCTGTATTAGAAAAAACAACCCCAAACCCTAAAAAGTGGATTACTACCCTTGACCTTTCTAGGTAATTAGAATCCTGCAGTCTGTTTAACTTTCAGTTCAATATAAATTTGTCATATGCTGTTGGATTGAGTCCAGACTTCTGTAACTGTGTATAGCCTATGGAAAATTCCAGTGAAGAGGGAATATCAGATAACTCTGTTTCTGTAATTAAAAGATAGTAAAATTCTTAAGCAAGAAGAATATTTTTGTTTCAGTAATGAGGCAGCAATGTCTTATGTTCTGCTTTGCTTTTAACCGATTCTTTTCCCTCAGTAGATTTTGGTCTCGGTTTAAAGCAGCATAGCCTTGTTAGAATTAAGGTGCTTGCACATTATTTGAATAGATATATGCCTTTGATAATTCTAGAAGAGAAGTTGTTGAAGTTGTATATTAACAGTTTGGAATTAGATATTTACAGAAAAAAAAGAGTCCTCAGAGAAAAGGGAGGGGGAGAGTAGGAAAGGAGATGACACTAGAAGTGAATCACTTGCAAATGAAAATGAGCAAACTTGGCAGGAGCATACCCCTTCTTCCCCCTTTCCTCAAATCTTTTCCTAGGATATACTGTACCTTTTATTTTCACAGACTAAAGGTCATTTTACCGGTGTTCCCTAGGGCCTCAGGCAAGGCACATTACTGGAAA
This sequence comes from Machaerirhynchus nigripectus, assembly GCA_013397975.1. Lineage (NCBI taxonomy): Eukaryota > Metazoa > Chordata > Aves > Passeriformes > Dicruridae > Machaerirhynchus > Machaerirhynchus nigripectus. The sequence continues at coordinate 207,985 of VZRQ01008864.1, forward strand.
ACTTTCCAGGTCACAGTAAGGACCTCTGATTGTCTGTTATTGGTTGTTCAAGCTGGCAGTGATGAAATAAAAAATAGAAATCTGAGGGCAATCAAAAGAGACTTTGAGGCCTTGGGACAATTGGTTGAAGGAGCACGGGTAGTAGTTTCATCAATCCTTCCAGTAGCAAGGAATAACATTGAGAAGAATAGGCAGATCCGTCAGGTCAACGCATGGCTCTGAGGCTTGTGTAATTGGAAAAATTGTGAGTTTTTTGACCATGGGATGATCTGTTCAACACCTGGTCTACCTGTCATCTGATGGGATGTGCCTTTCTCAAAGGGGAAGAAGAGCTCTAGCACAGGAGCTAGCAAGGGCTCATTGATTGAACTTTATCTTGAAAGAGGGAAAATACCAGGCTTACTAGTGATGAGTAATGGGATGGTGTGCCAAAACTTGAGAAAATGAATACTAAGAGGATTCCTCAATCTGCTTCATGAGATGTTGGCTACAAAGTACAACACCTGAAATGTTTCTAGACTAGTGCACACAGCAGAAGGAACAAACAAGACGAGCTCGAAGCTTTGGCCCAGTCCTAGAGATTTGACATCACTGGCATAATTGAAACCTGGTGGGATGAGTCCTCTGATCGGAGTGCCCTGTTTGATGGTTACAGGCTCTTAAGGAAGAATAGGCAAGTTGGAAGAGATGGGGATTGGGGTGGCATTGTATGTAATGCAAAGGCTAGAATGAATGGAGCTCAGAGTTGGCAATGGCACAGTTGAGAGCCTCTAGAGAAGAATCAAGGGACAAAAAAATAATGTGGATGCCATCATGGCAGTCTGTTGTAGACCTCCTAGCCAGGACAATGATGCTGATGAATTATTCTTTGAGGAAGGGACACTTCCAAGTCAACTGCTCTTGTCCTTGTAGGGGACTTCAACTTTCCAAAAATCAACTGGGAGCATCACACAGCTGGTACAAACCACGCCAGAAGATTTCTAAAAAATCTAAATGACATCTTTATGGAACAGGTCTTAAGGGAGTAGACTCAGAAGGATGCTCTCCTTGATCAGCAGAGAGAATCTCGTGAGCAAAGTGGAGATTGGCAGCTGTCTTGGCCACAGTGATCACAAAGTGAACAAGTTTAAAATCTCTGTTGACAGAAGGAAAAGTGCCAGCAAAACCTCAGCTCTGGACATGAGAAGAACAAATTTCAGGCTGCTCAGGGAATTAGTATGTAAAGTCCCCTGGGAAAGTGTTTTTTCAGGTGCTGGAATTCATCAGTGCTGGTCACTTTTTAAACATCACCTCCTAAGGGCACAGGAGGGGGCAATTCCCAAATGTTGCAAATCAAGCAGATGAGGCAGAAGGCTGGCTTGGATGAACAGGGATCTTCTCTTGGAAATAAGACGTAAAAGGGAAGTGCATGCCTGGTGGAAGCAAGATCAGGTGACACAGGAAGAATACAGAGATGCTGCTTGCCACTGTAGGGAAAATATTGTCTGGTCATAGCTCAGCTGCAGTTGAAGCTGGCCAGAAGTGTGGCAACAATAAGAAGAGTTTTTTCAAATGTATTAATGGCAAAAGGCGGTGTAGAAACATCATCCCAATGCAGGATGAGGATGGTCAGCTCACAAACAGGGACAGGGACAAGGCAGAGGTATTTAATGTATTCTTTGCTTCTGTCTTCAACATGGATGACGGACCAAGGGAGTCTCAGTGTCCTGAGCTGGAGGACCATGACTGTGAGGATGATCAACCAACTCCCAGTCAACCCTGAAATTATGTGGGATCTGATGCTCCAGCTGGATCACTACAAATCTGTGGGGCCTGATGGGATTCATCCAAGAATCCTCAAGGAGCTGGCTGATGTCATTGCAAAACCTCTCTCAATTATTTTTGAACAGTCTTGAGAATCCAGAGAGGTCCCATCTGACTGTCCTGATTTTCAAGAAGGGCAAGAAGGAGGACCATGGAAACTACAGGCCTGTCAGTCTCACTTCAGTGCCCGGTAAAATCATGGGGTAGATTATTCTGGGGGGTATTGAAAAGTACCTGGAGGATGACACAGACATCAATCGCAACCAGCACAGCTTCATGAGGGGAAAGTCCTGCTTGTCAAACCTGATTTCCTTCTACGACAGGGTAACCCACCTAGATGATCTAGGAAAGCCAGTAGATACAATAATTTTGGACTTCTGTCACTCCCAGTATCCTTCTGGACAATATGTCCAGCTCACAGCTGAATAACCTGGTTATGTTATGGGTGAGCAACTGACTCATAGGTCGGCCACAAAGGGTTATAGTGATTGGGGTAACATCAGGCTGGCATCTGGTCACTAGTGGGGTTCTGCAAGTCTTCATCCTTGGCCCTCCTCTGTTCAGCATCTTCATTAATGATGTGGGCACACAACTTGAATACTAAGTAAGTTTGCCAACAACACCAAGTTCAGAGGAGCTGATGACTCTGTTGAGGTCAGAGAAGCCCTGCAGAGACACCTGGACAAATCAGAGAGATGGGCAATCACCAAGTGCATGAAGTTTAGCGGGGGCAAGTTCCAGATTCTGCAGCTGGTATGGGGCAACCCTGGTTGTGTGTATAGACTGGGGGCTGTGAGGCTAGAGAGCAGCACTGAGGAGAGGGACCTGGGGGTCCTAGTTAAGTTGAATATTAGTCATCAGTGCCTTGGCAGCCAGGAGGGCCAACCATGTCCTGTGGTGCATCAGGCACAGCATTGCCAGCTGGGCAAAGAGCGTGATTGTCCCACTCTGCTCTGCACTGATGCAGCCTCGCCTTGAATATTGTCTGCAGTTTTGGGCACCACAATATAAAAAAGACAGTTAGATTTTGGAGAGTGTCCAGAGGAGGGCCATGAAGATGGTGAAAGGTCTGGAGGGGAAGCTGTATGAGGAATGGCTGAGGTATCACTTGGTCTGTTCAGCCTGGAGAAGAGAAGACTGAGGGGAGACCTCACTGCAGCCTTCAACACTGGCACAAGGGGTTGGGGAGGGGCAAGTTCCAATCTCTTTACTCTCATAACCAGTGACAGGACCAGAGGAAAAGACATGAAGCTGAGTCAGAGGAGGTTTAGGATGGATATCAGAAAAAGGTTTTTCACCCAGAGGGTGATTGAACAGTGGAACAGGCTCCTCAGGGAAGTGGTCACAGCAGCAAGCCTGACAGAGTTAAAGAAGCATCTAGACAATATTTTCAGGCATGTGGTGTGATTCTTGGGGATGTCCTGTGTAGGGCCAGGAGCTGGCCTCCTGCCCTCCATCAGTGATCCTGATGGATCCCTTCCAACTCAGCATATTCTATGATTATATATAGTTGGAGTACTATGATTTAGCATTAGTCTGTTCTCTTGCCCAAAAAAGTTTTGTGTAATTGTGCCGAGTCCTAAGAAACTAAAGATGCTGTAAGTAGCTGCTACCTTTTCCAGTTGTCTCATAAGCTGTGATTTGGTATGTACAGTCTTAAGACACATTTTACGCCTTGTTGTCTGGATAGGCATGGGAATGCCATGCTTACAGATCTGGTTAAGAAGACTTAAGGGAGATTGGTGCCTGATACTGTCAAGACTTGCACAATTCTTGGCATTTTGAGAATGTTCAATTGCCTTTGGAGTCCCATAGATCGACTCAATAGGCAGATAATTGCACTAGGCCTGGAGCTACTTTGCCCCAATCCCATGCTTCTGATATTGCTTCCAGTTTTGTTGTAAATCCTGTATTTTTTCTGATCTCCTGGTCTCTTGAGCAAATTGCAGCTGTGGTTCCCAATCATGGAGGTTCCATGTAACAGCATTCAGATTGGTGATATCTTTCCACTGACCTAAAAATACAACTTCAAAAGCCTGCCTCCATATACACGGAGGATTATGTACTAATTCTCCACCTCTGCAAGTTTCTACAGTTTCTATCTTAATTTCACAGAGGTGATAACAGTACACTGCTTCCTGATGATTGGACTTTGGTGAAATATATTACTGGAAGTCAGTTGTACTCTAGTGGACTTTAGGAGGAGACAGATGAATAGGAGAGTGTTTAGGGTCTGAATTTTTCTTTCAGATCAGTGAACACCTCTTACTGATTTGAATGGGCCACAAACCAAGTGTATCAGGAAATTTTCTGAGCCCTTTTGAGAATTACTTGGTTATTTTTGGAGGATTACCCAAGGTGGAGAGTCCTGTGCTGGAGCAGCAGGACTTCAAACTTGTGTGAGAATTTATGAGGTATTAATTGTTGTCAATTATTCATGTATTTTAATAAAAATAATTATTTTTCTGTAACCTTTTGTAAGGAAATCTTATTATTATGCGTGGTTGAATTTGAATTTGTCCTTTTTCTTAGGCTGTTTCACTTAGTGTTTTGAAATATGCATGAAAAGTGTATTTTCATGTAAAATCTAGCTGTGTATAAACCTAGGAAACTGTCAACAGAACTATAGTCTCTTCAGTCTGCTAGAAGAATAGTTCACAACATGCTTGTGTGGGGTGGTGATTGTCAGAGCCTGTACATGGTGACAGGTGTTGGTTGTTCATCTGCTAATTTCTCATTAGAAACAATGTGGTAGGTTGATCAGTTGCAGTTTGGTCACTGAAAGCACTGTTGTGATTTCTGTTGATAAAATGTATGGCTATGTTTACTGAAGTAGTTTAAAAAATAGTAGATGTGTTTTCAGTTTTTTAAATTTTGTCATAAATGAAAATACTTGTTTCCTCATTACCAACAAATATCTATTATCCATGATCTGTAATTAGGTTCACAGTTTAACGTAAAGGATGAGTGGTGCTCACTGGACTGCATCATTGGCCTTACTGTGGTAAAATGACCAATTTTGTCTCACCAGCTGTGACTTTGGAGGCAGTGACTTTGGAGGCAGTTTGAATGATGGGAACACATAAAGCTCTACAGATTAAAGTATTTCCAGCATACAGCTGTGTGTGTATCAGTCAGAATTCAGCAGCAGTTCTTGCTTGATAAGCTTGCTAATGTCTTCTTGTCCTTAGAAGGAACATTGTCCCCCTGTATGGGTGTCTTGTACAGTCTCAACCCTGCATTCTTTGCTGAAGCAAAACTCCCAGTGAAAAACAGCCTCAGTATGACCGTGTAAAGCCCTGAATGCAAGGATAGAAAAACTACTCACAAGGGCAATGCATCTGCCTAAGGAAATAGAGCATGTAGTTCTGTGACTAATTATGAATTATAGAAAGAACTAAAGGAAAAAAGACAAAGTTGGGAAATAAATGGTTGATTACTCATCTTGCATCAAAAGAGGACATTTTCAAAAGACAAACCCAATTATAGCTGCTTTTTCTAATAATATTCCTATCTGCTTCTCACAATTTCCATCACATGTAATAGAAAATAAGGCTATATTGTGCTTCAGCTTCTTATACATGTGGCAAAGATGATTGAAAGATTGCATGCGGAGTGTTCTAATTTTATGTTAAAAAAATAGAATAAGTTATGTCAGCAAGTTAACAAGAGGTAGCTTTTGAGTTTTTCTGTGAGTGTTTTGAGTGCTGCAGAAAGAGCCAGGTGTTGGTGAAATGCAATGATACTGGCTGGTGCAAGTACACAAAAGCCACAGAACTCCATAATGGAATTAACATTATCTGGAATCCAGAATGGTCCTAGTTTGATCCTTGAGCCGAAGTGGTCAGGCAAGAGTTGTTTCTTTGTGGTTTAGCATCTGATGACGCATATGAGTTGTTTTACCTTTTGTCTTTAATGATATATGAATCAGGATATGAATTACAGGTATCTTCATGGATTATTAATTACAAACTGCAAAAGACCAGGTGTGCTTACAAAAAAAATTTAGAGTTACCTTTGCATATCTTCCTTTTCCCATTACCCTAGAACTTAAGAGTCTTTACTGCAGAAATCCACCTCTGGAGGGGCTATGGAAGCAGTGATGTCTTCTGCTATCACCATGAAACAGTTTCTAGTGTCTTAGACAAAGTGAAGGTAGGAAGGTGATACTCTTATGCCTCTTTCTGGAAATCGTTTATTCACATGATACCAGAAAAGGATGGACTGATTTTTTACTTTGTCATTAAGGTAATGTTTTTCATCAAGGGGAACCAATGTAATTTGCAGATACTAATGAATTAAGGTTCTGGTTTTGTTTATCAACTCAATTTTACAGGTGGGGTACCGGAAACATCAGTTTATAGTGGTCGAAGTACAGAGTTGCATGGTTCTGCTACAAAAGCACTAAGGATAACATAGTATCTTCTATCAACAAATACAAAAGTATCAAGCTTAAGATAACATCTGTAGAGTTACTACTTCCTTGGTTGGGTTGATTTGGGTTAGCCAAAGAGAGTACCTATCAGTGAGAGTTTAGTAGCTTAGTAATTTGTTAGACCAAACATGTTCTGTATGGTTAAAAAGATGGCTTTCTTCATTAATCATTAACCTGCAAATGACAAACTCTTATTTCCTGAATGACATCTACTCTGCTGATCTGTTCTTCCATGATGAAATCACACCTGTTTCCATCATCTGCAACTAATGTAAAGTATCTCTGCCTTTTTTCAGAAAGTTCCTTATGAGATTGTTAACAAAGCCTCCAAACTATATGCTTTTTGTCAGCACCATTGTTACCATCTGGGAAGCCTTTTGGAACACTGCGAACAGAAAAGACAAAACTGCGTATTTCATTAATAGAAATTGAGCTTTTGGAAAACCAAATTACTTTGCAATGAAATTCAAAACTTCACAGTAAATACTCAGTAGATAGTGCTAGTATAAATCTGAAAGGAAATACACTCTACTTCACAGTACAATAGAAGCTTGTTGTTCATCAGAATCCAAAATATCAGATAGAGTACCATTCTTGCAATATACAGACTGAAACATACACTAACCCCAGTTGGCTGTTTCTTAAAGCTGTTTTCAAAGGTCACATATGTGGGATGTCTGGACTGAAAACCATTTTTATTATAGAAAAAGATATTTTTAAAGTTTACCTTTCTTTGATACAGGATTTTTTTTCTGCAAGTATATGTAAAATTAGTCGTCCTTTTTTTTAATGCTTGTAAAAACATCAGATTCTGTGATGAACATGAACATATGAGCCTGGTAAAGGGGAGACAACCATGAAATGTTATTGTCATTGAAAATAACCAATCATTTATTTTTTCCCTAATAAAAAATTTGCTCAAACATTCTGGATTTCTTCACTTCATGAAGAAAATTGTATTCCCTTAGTCTTCTGAAGCAAAAGAGAAAGGTAGTAAGATAGTAATCTCAGTAAACTTGTCATCCTGCAGTATAATTTGATGGCTGCATTTGTTTTGAAAAGATGCAGATGAACCAAAAGTGGCCCATCTATTAGAAACCCACATTGCAATTTTTTTTCAAATTGATTTGGTTGTATTTTTTAGAGTAATCATTTCATGGAACGCATTTTTCAGGAAATATGCATGAAAAACTCGCGCCTATTGAATAAACCGGCACTAATTTATGTTGCTTATGCTGTTCTCCTTTTTGTTTTGTGAGATGTTTCCTAGCAGTGTTATTCTGTGGAATGTGGCCACAGTATAAGTGACGTGATTTGTGATACAATCCAGAATATTATCGTGTGGTTCTGTAGAATAAGTCTTACTGTGATTGTTTTTCCCTGCCAGTTCAGTAATACATGACCCTCAAATGCAGCAGAAGATAAATCATTAAGATTTCATAGAACACAAGTTTAATCTCAAAAAGTTAAGTTAGGCTTCAGTATGTAGGAGATCAGACAACTGCAGAAGCTGAGAGCACAGCAGAGTTAAATAGCAGTGCAGACCTCCTAGCCCTGGTACAGCGGAAGCCTTGGGAAAGATAAAGGCAAGAACAAGAAGTGAAGATGGAATGAAGAGAATGCCAGGACCTGACTCCTCTGGCGCAAAAAGGATGTTAGCAAGGACACCGCTGTGGTGCAAAAAGGATGTTAGCAAGGACTCAAAAAGATCATGTTGCTAAGGGAATAGGGGCAAAGGGGGCTGAGTGAAAATTTTTGCAGAAGTTAGCGAACTATAAATACTGGCGTTTAGTGTAATAAACTGGCTTTGCTTGCACACTGCAGGGTCTGTGTCTCAGTCGCTGCATCAGTACTTAGCAAATTTTAAGCTGCAGAGAAAACCTCTGGAGGATAACACAGTACAATATATGATTTTACAAACAATTCCTGCTGTAAGTTGGTCCACTTAAATTTGAGCTTCTTAAAATTTGGTTCATTTAATATGACCTATAGGTCTGGCTTTGTATGTTTATGTAACTAAACTGTAACAGTAAAAATCAGGAAGGAAAGGAGTTACATGTCAAATATCATGGAACTTATCAGAGTTGAAAAAATTATTTTTACGAGGGCTGTCTTACTATGTAATGTAAAAATAATGTCTGCTAGATGTCAGTTTAGAAACAACATCAATTTTTAACAGTTTTCGAGTTTACAGTGTCATCCAAACTGAGTATAGATTGAAACCCAGACTGAAAATCCTACAGGTTGTTCTTATCCATATTTCAAAAGTTTTGATCAGAGTAAGTGATCTTGGGCAAAGGTTAAAGTCATTTCATGGCTAGGTTAATATTGTGTTTTCAGTCAGGCTGAATTGAAAGGGAAATGTTGGGAAGTACACTGTGAGCTACACTGACTATCAGCTTCACAGATATTGACACAAAAGGAGAAGGACGTGAAAAGAGAGCTGTCAGTGAATAAGCAACAGCAAGAATAAAACAGCAGGTGTCTGAAGGTGACACATAGACAATTTGACTATTACTTTCTCAATTACCATTTTCTCCCTGGTGGAACCAGTAACATCTTTGATGACTATCTGTGAGATAACATTAACATTTGAAACCTCAAATCTTTGTTTTTCAGAAACCCTCCACCTACTTTGCTACATCCTGAAAAATGGTGCAGAGGATTCAACCATTTCATTTCACAGTGAGTTTTATTTTCTTTTAAAAACAGCTTATTCAGTAAGACCTATGTGTGCCAATCTGAAACCAGAATTTTCTTACAGTTTTTGCTTTTGCAGGTTTTTGACTACAGTTTTCTTTTCATAGATTCTAGACCATGCCTCACTTTTTGAAAGCTTTACAGCACAGTTTGATCTTCTTACGTAATTTTTGTCATTTGAGTGTCTCTTGATTTTCATGGACCTGGAACAGGTTTATAAAATATACCTGATTTCCTTGATGGTTTTCCAGTGGAATTTTGAGTTGAGCAGAAAAAAGGATTAGCGAAAATGACTGCTGGTCAATTTAAAATAAGAATTTGAAAGATAAGAAAGAAAATGATTGCCTTCTTTCCACTTTACTAAGGTTCAGTAGGTTGTATACCCAATATGTAATTGAACACCAATAGTACAAAGAGCATAATGAATGCAGCTGTCACCAAACTAAAATATGCTTTTGCTTTACTTTTTTCTTTTTACAGCGAAACTAGGAAATCACAGTTTAGTAGTTGTTAGCATTATATTCGAAAATCTTACTGCAGCTTTTATGAGTGACTTTTAGTATTCTTCAGTATTTCATTGGAACCTATTACAGCACAAATTTTGTAATTCGGGGAATATTACTCTAACACTACTTGTCAGTACTGACTTTTCAAGATAGGTTTGTAAATATGCACATCTGCATTTTGAATCTGTTCTTTGGTGTATCCAATTACTTGTAGAGTTCAATATCCATACCTGATACTTTTTTCAGCTCATTGTGCAGTAGTGCCTTTCCATTTCAGAAGTTAAAAATAAAAACACTAGTGCAAATTTTATTAGTAATCCATGAAAAATACTGTTATTTACAATGCTGATCTTTACCCAGACAGGAAGGTGAGATACAGTGTCATGTTTGACCTACAGAGGAAGGCTATTGCTGTTATTGTTGCAATGTAACTCAGAATCTCTTCAGTGTAGGTAGTAGAAGTACATTCCTCTAGAGCAGGTTGATCCAAGTTCTGGTTCTCCATAATGAATGTCCTTGTTTACATAGCAGTGTACATTCGGATCTGTGGCAGATTCAGTGTTTAATTACAAGGGTAACCAAGTGGTGGATGACTGCCATTCTATTATAAGAAACCATTGGTTGTATTGTGTTTAAAAGCTGTATACTGGGCGACTAGCACTGGTGGATTATATTCCACTTGTGCTTTAGAAAGTCACTGCACCTGGTAAATAAGATTACATTCCTGTCTCAGGAACATTGTGCATTAACCTTCAGCATTGCTATAGAAGTTTTTCTTTCTCGGTATTTTCCCTTTTAGAAGTCCCCACTGAGCTTGAGAACAACAAAAAAACTCAGTTAAACATTTGTTAGCATTTGTTCAGTCCTTTAGTTCAGTGTGCACTGTTCATAAAACAAGTCAGATGTTAATACTTTATGGCCAAACTTGTTTTTAATCTTGTCCTTTGAGTTTTTTATATCTTCAAATTGTATATTTTTAATCACATGGATTATTATTTACTTTTGCTTAATTACTTCCTCACCATCAACTTTTGCAGGTTCTCAAATCTTGCTTTTTATTTTTACAGTGATGTGCACAATGAACTAAGGAAATACACACGGTTCTCTTAACATGGAGAAGTGCAACAATTGTCATAAATACCCTGTGTTATAGCTGCCTTTAAGAGAATAGTGAAATTGAATTCTCTCTGACATCACTGTATTCTTGGTTAGTAAAGTTGTTGTGATACAGAGGTTACAACATGTTTTTGTGGAGGCTTAGATTTACATTAGTGGATTTTCTAGAAAAATTTAGATAATGAAACATTGGATCATGCAACTGCAAACCTTTTAGCTATTACTGATAATTGGCTCATTTATATGCATTAGTTATGCATTTGTTTATGCTCGCCTTGTGACAGCCTAGTTATGATAAATTAAAAGCAGTGATTGTATAAATTCTATACTGCCTTTTATCCATGTGTTAGGACCTTGCCTGATGTTTCTGTCACCCTTGTGATGAGTGACTAGCTTTTGAATAATTTCATTATCTACCTCCTTCTTGATGCTGACATCATTTGCATAACAAGCTTATCTATTCAAGTTGCAGGCCAGACCTGTGTACTGACCAAAACTGAGCATGTAGCTTTGGCTAAGCTTTTGATTTCAGTTTGGTTTATGCGATAATTTCATTTATGCCAAGGTTGCCAAACCTTGTCACTGTAGCTTTTTTCACCCCACTTTGCCGTCCCTTGAAATTGCCATTGTCTCAAGAGGCATTTTTTTAGAAGTGGTCTCTAACATATTACAGTGATTTACAACATGCCTGAGCTGGAAGTTTCATTGTTGGTAACTCTTTAAGCTGTTAAAATTGTGATCATATATTTTTCGGAAATGAAGTCTATATTTTTAACTATGATACTACTGCCCCAAGAGATGATGATTTTGCAGCAGCATTTTAGTCACATGCAATATTTACAAAATCTGAGTGGAGTGTGCCAAGATAGTTTTTAGCTTGGTGAATCTATGTTTCCATTCCCAGCTCTGTTGACCTTGACTTGAGATGAAGACTGTAATGTGTTCTTCTCATAAGGATTTTTACAATGAAGTTAGCGAACCTGAGTTAGATATTTTGTTTTAATAAAATACAGAGAAGACAATTTCAGCTCTAATCTCTGACAGCAGCCCAATTTTGTATTTGGTATCTACTAAGATACAGGCAGCACATACATACTTCTAAAAGGTCAATAAAGTTTTATGTATGTGTATTTATCTGTACTACTGTGATTGTGCATAAAGATTTGGCTCCCCCATCATAATCTGATAAATAATTAACTCTCTTTTTTTGATCTACATATCAATAGGGTTTTTACTGTTTCTGTAAGACCATGTAAACTACCACGGTAGCGACAAATAATTTTCTTGGCACTTTAAAGCTTGACTGATCTCTAGGGATAAATACAAGAGTTAATATGTTCTTGTAGCAGAAGAATGCAATAACTTTTATTTACATTACATCACAAAATGGTAATTTTAATTAAAACTAGTAGTGGTGTCTCCAGAGACATTTTTATTCTCCTTTTAAATTTTTTAAACTAGTGATTAGCTACTATGGTTCTTTGAATTAATTAGTCATTCTTGAGCTTGAGGGAAATAAAGAATTAAGAAATTCAGGAAGTAATAAAGTCAAAATGTGAACTTAAGGATTTATGGTCACATTTATCATCAGAATGTAACTTTTAGCAATGACATTGCAAATACAGAACAAATACAAGGGTTTTTGTCCTGATAAACTCCCTTTTTTGTACTCAATTTGAACACGGCTTAGCAAGCTGAATTTCATATTGATGAGTCTACATTCAGAGTTATTCAGTTAATAGATCATCTAGATTATATAGGTTTTAAGTGGTGCATTTATATTTAACTTCTCTGAATGCAGATAAAGTTTTTTCACAATCTAAGCAATTATTTAGTAACATTCTGTTCATATTACATAAAGAACATTTTACTGTTGCTTTCACAGAGAACATGATACACATTTGACATAACTTATTAATTTCACAGTGTCTGGGAAGGTAGAGGTTTGCAAATGTCAGAAAGATACAGATTGCGATGTGTAAGGTTACCACCAAATCTGTACAGTTTTGCATTTCATTCACTGATGTAGACTCAGAATCTATCTACAAATGAACTTGAAATACTAAATTTTAGTACCTGACAAAAGATCTCCACCACTTTTGAACATTGCATGAAACATACATATTTATACAGAGGAATGGACATATATAATGAATGCAGTTATCTTCTGCTTTCTAATGAGCAGTTGTAGTAAAAAGCCTGCCTCAAATCAGCTGCATTCTGTAGTGTTGAAGTGGGTTGGGTACCTAAGGGAGAGTATCTGGTACACATGCAAAACATACTGTTTCTAATAAAAAGCTTAGTTGTACAAAGTTGTGAAGAGTTTTTGTTTTTCTGGGCCTTCAAGGACAGACCAAAGAAACAGAGCAGACCAATTCCTGATGAAAGGCTATTCATCAATTTAATCATACAATAAAAAATGTATTTGGTGGTTTTGAGATGCTCCCTAGAGTTTTTCTAGTGGTATTTCTGTTATCACGGGTAAAATTTCAAAGATTTCAACATGAGCAACTGTCACACCCATGCTGAAGAGCTACAAGAGGTGCCACTCCATAGAGTTTCTGTTGTTTGTTCTCTAAACCATGTATATGAGCGAAAATAAATTGTAATGCTTACTCAGCCCAATAAGCTGGGAAACCTGTTGTAATTTTTGAAGATTTAGAAGAGGTAAAGGTATTTGCTACACCTAATTTTACAATTTCAGTGCGATAGAATCTTCGTTATGTTTCAGATGTGTGATCTAAATTACACTGTATGGTGCTTGATGTTGAACATGAAACTGAAAGAAGATGTATTAAGAAAAGATGATGGTGACATTTCATTGTTTGCGTATTTGTCTCATTCTTAGGGAGGATTAGTAATTTACTGCATTTGCTACCAAAAGGCAGATCAATAATGTTAGAAATGTGTTCTGACCATCATAATTTATAGCATGCATGCAATGACTGAGTTTTTTGTCATAAATTCAGTCTTTCATCCTGCTATCTGATTGTGGCAGAATGAACAGTAAAATCCTTATTATTTATCATGGGATGCTGTGCAAGACAGGAGACCTATTTAACTTACACACATATCCCTAGTGCCCAGCATTTACTTTTTGCAAAGGGACAGCTATATATAGTCCTGAAGATAAGGTTATTTCTATCCTGCTGAGGGAGTCCTGCTGAATTAGGACTGAAAACAGAAATGCTGTTGGCAAAGCTGTCACAGTTTTTTAGTTCACTTTTGCAAATTAGTGACCTGCAGGAGTGGGGGTTGGGCAGGCCTGGAAGTGGAAAGCAGGGAAATGTCAGAGAAGCAGGCACATTCCTGCATCTTACTGCAAATGTAATTCATGAAATGTCTTCTCCACCTCTTTGCTGTGTTTAACTGACCAGTGCCTGCCACAGCCACATGTGGTACAGAGGTAGAAAGAACACTCAGTTACTGAGCATTTTAACCAGCTAAAAAAATCTCAGAGATTGTTATTTTTCCTTCTTCAACTGGAAGGTTTCTGACCTAATGTATCTGGCCTAGATGATCTTGCTTGTCAGTGTCTGTCCTTCCATTTCTCTAAGCAGGGGGAGTCAACCCAGTTGAGGTCATGGTCTTGATTTCATTAATCTTGCATCATGGAGCAATCTTGTGATGAAAATAATCAGGCAAGTATATGGAGTGAAAAAAAGTCTCAGAACCTAGAGACTCATTCTCCCTGCTTAGGAGTGAATGCTCCCTCCTTTCAAGAGGATATGACCTTACTCTTCTTCCTCTGGGAAATTTCCACTCTAGAACCTCAGCTGAGCCATCTCTATCTTTGAGGGCAATCTGATAACTGCGTTTTCTGGGATTGGGAGGAGAGGATCTTAGCACCTCAGGATGACCTGAAGTCTGACCCTGGAAAGCTCTTTTATCTTAATAGCAGAGTCCTAGAAAGATTTCTCACTGCTAGACAGCAGGTACTTGGGAAAGGAGTGAAATATGTGGAGGGCAGGGGAGAATGGTCTAGAGCTGTGAGAGGAGCAGGTGATGGGGAAAGCACCCTGATGAGCCAGGGAGTGGCAAGGAGATGGGGCCCAGAGGAGTAGCAGTGAGGACTTTAGCTAACAGGTAACAGTTGAACAGCACAGAGACTTTTTATCACTGTCACGCAGAGGCTGTTGTGTGAATTCCCCAGCTCTAATACAGAGTCTGATGGACAGTCGTAGTTTCTTCCAAATATTGACCTATGGATCTTCTGTGCATGTAGATGTTAAATAGTTGCTTGATGTCTGGTTGGATATTTGGGTTATGAGACAAAATGAGTTCCAGCAATACACTTCTAGCAGATAAGAAATCATCATAAAATGTAGCATTTACAAAATGTAATAATTGAAAAACCCAAAATACTGGTGATAAACCATAATGTAACTAAGCTATGAGAATTGCAGCTGCTTGATTTCTTTCTTTTAAAAGAAAGTACTTGGGGTCAAATAGTTCATAATAGATCTGATGAAAGAGAATTTCTGAAAGAAAGAACTGCTGCTGCTCTACTTAGGTTTGGCTGCAATAGGGAGTGACATTAGTAATTATTTTTCTATTTCTGAACACACAGGAGACTTAGACCACCACTGCAGTTCTTACGAAATCTGTTTCTTTCTGTTTATTCATTAATAAATATTAGCTCATGAATGCTGATAAATATCTCTCCGTTTCAGCCATCTGATTCGCTACTTTTGAAATGGCTGTTTACATTGTCGAGACCCAGCAATTCCAACAATGTTATCATCTGAGTGCAAGCAGCCAGTGAATTTTTAGAGGCTGTCTCAGATGGGCCTATGTGGATGAGAGGCTGCTCTTATCCTCTGCTAATAAATGCTTCATCTTTGCTTGTAATTGTGGCAGAATGGAAATGGTGCTTAGGAGCCTGGCTGTGAGATTGCAGCAAATGGCTGCAACCTATGTTTAATGTTGTGATGCTAATGAATTCTGAGAATTAATTTTCAGCTAAGAAAGCATGATGGAAGATACTAGAATTTCAGATTAGATGATGGATTGACTTTCATCAAGGCAAACATACATTTTTTTTTTAATCTCTACTTACTTAGCCTTTCTATTATTTTGGATCCAAAAATTAGCAGACCAAACGTGATACTTTCATCATACCTTATTTGAAACCCATCTTGTAGTAGATTTGCTAGTCAATTTGCTCAGTTCAAACTAATGCACCATCTTTTTCCTTTTTCTTTTTTTTTTAAATTTCCATGAGCCAAAAATATTGGCTGAATTTGCAGGTGCAGCACATTTGTTGGTTTTATGAATAATTGCAGCATGGTTGATGTTTGACAGTGGCTGAGCTAACTGTCCAAACTGGTCTTAAATGAATGCTCAGATGAGAAGCTGAAGATGTTTTTGTTTTCTCTTTTCCTCAGAAGCAAATCCTTCATTAGTAAGGCTTCTTAATGTTGTTTTTCACTTGTACAATGCACACACTAATTTCAGAGTATTTTGTGATGAGTGAAATTGTAAAAGCTGTTTCGTTACTGTAATCCTTCAAATGTTAATATTACTGAATTTTTGTTTATTACTTCTTGATTTCTTTTTTTCTGGCCTCTATGTTAGATACATCTCCTCACTGAATGTACTGGCAACGTTGAACTCAGACACCCATATAATTAACTTTTCACACATTATAATTCCATGTCAGAGTGCAGGTCAGTAGAAAACTTCATGATAGTTCTCACCTTTGTGCAGGCTTTAGCGTTGTAAGAGCAGATATTCTATATTAATTTTCTGAAGAGCATTAGAGTATCAATACTGCTTCCAGTAGGATGATGATGGCACCTTATTGAACACCTGCAGTGACACTGGCAGTCTGATGCATCATTTTTCATTAGCACTTAGGTGGTGGCCCAAGAATTGTAATTTTACTGATGATGTTGACTAAGAACAGCAGCAGCAGCAGCAGGCATTCATGCAACACAGTTGAATTGACTGTGTGTAGAAGCAGAGTATTAATAGGTCTTTTCTACACAGAGCGGAAAAAGGACAAAGGAGTATGCACTAAGAAATATCAGGGCTATGTTTTCAGTGTCACATGTCAGCCTACCATCCTACTTTCTGTCACAGCAAGCCTGGTGAGACATCAAATTGGCACTGAATATTTGAGTACACAGTGAGCCCACAATACTTACAGTGACGAAGCTGCAAGCTGTTTACTGCATTTGAAGCACAGTAAGGAGTAATTTCTAGAACTGACTGTCAAAACTTCTGCTATTTAGAAGTAAAGAAGAATGTGTGCCATACACACTTGAATTCCCCGTGGCCTGCCTGGTCTTTCTGATGTTTTTAAAGTGCTTGGAACTTGCCATTTGACTTGATGAATTAAACTGACTCCAGTGGGAATGCTCATTCTCCTGTCAGTCTCTTCCCTTAAGTTGAAGTACTCACACACGAAGTTACAGACATGCGTTTAAGCAGCTCTCCCTCACCCTTGCACAGCTGCTAGTTACTAGCTCTCTGCTTTGTTGTGTTGTCTCATTAACCATCTGAAAGGACTCTGGTCTTCCAATGCAGGCACAAACTTGGCACAATAGCAGGTGTGCTCTGTCTGAACTTGGAACAGAGTTTGATCACAGAATCATGTTGATGTGTCTTGTGTCATTAACTTAGTCATCCTGCGATTAGCAAAGTTTTGGTTGTGTTTCAAGCAAAATCCTACGTGAACACAGACTGCAGCGATATCCTACTACCAGAGAATGAAGGCTGCATTTAGATGAAACAATAGAAAAACATCAATTGTTGCAAAGGTGAAGCATGCACACAAAGTGAACAGTCAGTGGGGGATCGGCAGAATTATGCAGCAGAAGCAAAGACAGTCCTAAAGATCTCCAGGATTACCTCCTTCACAGAACTTAGCTGTGTTCATTAAAACATCTGCCAGACCTAAAAAGCTCCAGTTTCAGGCATGCAATAGAGAAGCTAAGAACATCTCTTCTTGCTGGGCTTCCACAATGCGTGTAGTGTCCTGGACATTTGGATGTTTCACCTAGGGGCCATCTATATGGAAAAACTCTCATGCAACTTCTATATCCTGTCTGTAGAGTGTCTCTGTGGGTGCACTGTTCAGAGCTCAGAGAATTCATGTAATAACTGCATGCCACCAGGTCAAAGGTTTGTATGGTCTTCCCACTTCTGATAAACATAAGATATCCTCTCTGAAACGGTGTAATTTTTTGAAGAGAATCCATTTGAACTCTAGTGTTACTATCTGAAAAGCAAGTCCCTTTTGTGATAGGACAAGAGATAATGGTTTTAGACTAAAAGAGAGTAGATTCAGACTAGATATCAGAAGGACAGTTTTTACATTGAGGTGAAACACTGACGCAGGTTGGTAGGTGCCTCATCCCTGGAAACAGTCAAGGTCAAATTGAACAGGGTTCTGAGCAACTTGATATAGTTGGTGTCCCTGTGCATTGCCGGGGGTTTGGACTAGATGACCTTGAAAGGTCCCTTCCAGCACAAACTATTCATGACTCTATGACGTAGATTCACTTGGATTCAGTTGTAGTACTGAAAAACGTCAGATGAAGTCAAATTTAACAAGAACATTTATATGTTAACAAGAAAACATAAATACTGTAAATTTGGAATTATTGATAGAATGGTAAGAATCATCAGAGCATGGGCTTTTCAGACTGAAATCTCTGCTTCAGATACTTGCCATCAGTCTGTGAATTTGTGTAACGTGTAGCATTTGTTGTTTTGTTCTCTTTTCCTCTGTCTTCCTGATGAATGTTGTCTTTCTTTTCAAATGCTTTTTTTCCTTTTTCTCAGGAAACATGAATTTAAACAGGATTGGCATGGACCATATTTTCTGTGTGGGTGTATTGACTTTTAAAACTCCCAGATTACAAAAAAGAAAAGGGGTAGGGGGGATTGTCAGAACCTGTTCAAGGCTAATGACGGATCTTTTTGTGGAGGGGAAGGACTGGTATTTATAGCCTTGCACTCAGAGGGATGGAGATAAAGCAGGTTGTGTTGCTTTAGTGTTTCTATCAGGAGGCTACAGTTCTAGCCTATAGCAAAATTCACCAAAATAGTTCCAAAACTGGTAACACATTTTACAGACTTTCTTTTCTGGACTGGATGTACAGAAGAGGTTTGCAAAATGGTTTTCGGGAACCTAAAGTATTAAAGTTATGTTCAAAGATATTTCAGGATCATTTTAAGACCAGACTTTAGTCTTCAGTAAAGTCTTTGAGGTGAGGCTAAACTTTAATAACTTGCTAATGTGTTTGATAGTATTTGAAATTAATTAATGTGTTTGATTTTTTTATAATGTAGTTTAAATTTTGTACATTATTAGTTTTATTACTAGAATATAAATTCTAAAAGGTGTTAAAGTTTCATTGAACTTTTGGCTAAAATGATAATCTTTATTTGTGATATTTGGCCCTGCAAGGGAAGCGCTTTAGGTAATTATTCAGCAAATATGAAATGAAATTGTGAAGTATGTAATATGAATGCATCTCATCAAATAAATTCATCTTGAGCTATAATTTTCTAAAATTATAGATACTAGAAGGTATGTATATACTGAATTGCAGCACTTCTTTTTCACATTCTCAAATAATGTTAATATCATAATTATTTGGGCAGGATGAACAGAATGATTTAGTATTATTAATTAGAGGATACTTGAAAGCAGTGTTATCCTGTTGGACCACTCTTCTGTTTGAACGGTATTATTTCAGCTTTATTATGCAGAAAATAATTCAACTTGAGTGATGGCTTCTCCAAATTTAAATCTTGATTATATAAATTAGCATGGTACTTTATTTTATGCTGATTTAATAGGACGTATTTCTTTACTCATTACTAGTTCACCTGTTCCTATCACAGAAAGAACTTTGGTACCCTGGCTAGCATTTAATTCTGACTCATTCCTTTCTCTTCCAGACTGAATTATGCAGGTTTGCAGAATTTTTTATAATTCTTATGCTAACAGTCATCATTGTGACACAGAATATCTTCCCGTAACATTCATTTTAAAAACAAAGCTCTATATCAAATTGTTCTGATTAGTGTTGTACCACAGGTTTCAGTTGTGATTTTTAATAGGCTGTATCCTACAGTTCATAGTCAAACTCTCATTGGAGAGTAGGTAGAAAATTAAAGTGAATGAAGTATTGTCTATTGATCTTAATTTTTATGTATATTAACTGTAAAGCTCTTACAGGATACAATGTCATTTTTTCCTTTTCTCTAGTTACAGTTAAAAGAGAGATTAAAGAAGCTGGAATTTGTAACCTTTATACTAGTATACTTGTAGAGTGCATTCACTTAGCTAAGTATTTTATGCCAGATTTATTGCAGTGTGGAAGAGTCTTGTTACATATTGAGGAACTCAAATGAGTGGAAAAAGAAAATAGAGTAACAGACACACAGTAAGCTGACTCAATTCATGCTGTAATGAAATAAGATCATTGTCTGAGACCCCTATTTCTCTGTCACAGGTGTCTAATCAAAGATTTTGAAAAGCGTCCTTCGGTCACCCATCTTTTGGAACATCCGTTTATTAAACAAGTACACGGTAAAGATATGTCTCTGCAAAAACAGCTGGCTGAGCTCATCCAAGAACAACAGCAGCTAGGCTCCATTGCCAAAACAAGGTACTGTACAAGGTATGGTGTGTAGCAACATATATGCTACAGCCCTCCTTCCCCACACTTCTACTGGAAGCACAGATTGAAACTTTGAATGTGACCTTTACTTTTTCAAATGATCATATCGATGTGTTGATTGGCAATATTATTTACTGTAAGGGCTGCTTTCCCTTTGAATGTAAGAGACATGTTTTTCCTTTGATACTTTTTAAGGCTATTTTGATCACCCATAATGAAACCTTCTTTGCCTTTTTTTTCCCACTGAACTCTATTCTGTACTTTTTCTCATTTGGCTCAGTCAAATGTTGATAATTCCAGAATGTTCTGATTTGAGGAAATACACGTTGGCATGAAAAATTATATCGTACCTTGGTAACAGATCTTTAAAAATATAACTGTGAGCATTCAAGTGACTCCTAGAAAAAGTTAAGAACAGAAAATTTTGAAGTTGCTGTCTGATTAAATCCTATTAGTAAGAAGGCTATTCAGTACTGAAAGTAGTTGTTTTTTCTGTAGTTTATTAATAACTTCTATTTTTTTCATTCAGCCCAGTATTTAATTATAAATGTGCTTAAAAAGCGATGCATGTTTATCAGCAGAAGTGGCATCTTTTGATGCTGATTGTAAATATGTCTTAGTTTAGTTGTTGTCCAGAGGGTGGCAGAATTTCACTGTTTCAAAAGAGAATTAAATGCAAATGAACACACTGTCCCAAGCTCAGCAATCATTCTGTAATATGAAATTCTAGAGCTAGATAAGCTATATAAGCTTATATGTAAGATATAATAATGGTATTATAAATAACCACTTACTAATGTCGATGAAGTAAATTAGATGTTATGATTCATAAGTCATAAACATGTATATACTTACATGCCATAAAACTCTGTGGCTTAAATGCTAAAGGCCCAAACAAAAATGTACAAGTTGAAATAAAGAAACGGCTGTTAAGTACAGTTTCAAGGTGAAGCTGACTTCTGTGGGTGGTGGGGTTTTGTTTGTTTGTTTTTGTGGGGTGTGTGTATTTGTTCTTGTTGGTTTATTTTCTGGGAAAACGTACCTGGAAATGCTCACTGTGTGTGGGTGAGTGAGTTATGCCAGCGTTACAGTACAAGTGCCTGCTTTATCTAGTTTCCTAGGATTCTTCTCCTTATAGCACCTCACAGATCACATTGCCTACATCTGTGGCATGGCTGGCCCAGGAGGTATAAGAATTTTTCCAGCTGTTGACCTGATTGCACATATAGACAGAGTGAAATGATCCTTGTGCTAAGAGGAGCTCTGGAATGGATTTGTCATGGTATTCCAATACATTCTTCTGGGATTGAGCTCCATAATATGGAGTGACAAAGAACCAAGACCAAGACAGCATTTCTTTCCTCAAGCCTTTTCATGTATTAACTGGGTGTGCTGTGACAGACAAGCTTCTGCACCTTACACATGACTGGAATGTAGGAAGGATTTTGCTTCCCAGCACCCTAGTATGACTCAGTGCTCATCTAAGGGAGTTTAACTCCTTGTCTGTCCTGTCGCCACCTAACCCAGCTTAAATATTTATTTTCAAACAAAAATCTTTCTGATTGTTCTAGCATTATACTATGGTATCCTTACTTGTTCTGTAAAGCAGCAGCCCACTGTGATCAGGGTTGAGAGCATGCTCAGTGAGGACAAAAATCTAGTTATTGTTTACCACTGAAATCTACAACATACTGTTCAGAATGATATTCTAAAGACTTTAAACTTGATCAAATTGGTACAAACTTTAATGAGATAACAAAAGCATATCCCTGCAAAATACTAAGTCTGTGGGCCAGACAGTTGAAAATGGAATACAAACATAAGATTATTACAAAAGAACCAACCACCAAGAGCATCTAATTATAATTTTCCCCAGAGGATTGACATAGCTTCATAATAGTAAAAGACTTTGCTCTGTAATAGGGCTATTGTACCCTCTAGGAAAATTGTTACCAGTTAAAAGCCTTTAAAACCTCTGTAATGCATCTACAACATAATTTTAAATACAAAATTTGACATGCAGAACGTATGACCAGATGGTACTGTAAAAAATTTAGTGGCATTCATTTGTAATGATCTGTAGAAGTCATCTGAATATATAGTCACCACTTCAAGTAAATAAGGCCAATTCAAACCCATCCTAAGTAAAACCTTTCTATTAGAACACTGAATATAGTGCATGCTTTTTCTGTTTATTGATGCGCTCTAGACAGGTACAATGAAATGTACATCAATTATCTGGTGTTCAGAAATAAAGAAAAGTAGACACGTGTTTTTAGGAGTAGAGCAACACTACAGATCAATCATTTAAAAGATAAGTAAGAGAAAATATTCTCAGACCACAGGCTGAAAACTACCAGAAACTAGAAAATCAGTATGCTTGTGTTAACAGCACTTCTTCTTTGAGGTAGCCCAGGGAGTCACTGGTGATGACAACCAATCGGGAGGTATCTGTGTTTTGTCTCATATGAAAGTGCTCCAGGATGGTGCTTTGGATTTGTGTCTTTTGATTCTGCACTGACTCAGCACCCATGGGGTTTTTAATAGGATTCTCTTTCCAATGGAGCCATGCCAGTTTTGACTCTTTTGGTACATCACTTCAGGTCACTGTGCCTGAGAGCAAGGCTGCAAACTTGAAAGTCAGTACTAATGACTTACAGCGTGTGAAATAGAGACATGGGGAGCTTATCTAGCAGTGCACTGCTAGTGAAAAGGAGGGGACTGGCTTCTGTCTCTCATTTTCCCTCAACTTCCCCGGAACAAACTCATGATGCTGTTTTTATTGCAGCTTCAGTGATTGTCAAAAACCTCCTGAGCTTGAACTTCTACAGTGAGAGAAAAAAACTAAGCCAGCAGAAACACACAGATAATTTTCTACTCTGTTAGTGATTGCAGAGAAGTGCCTCAGGTGATATAGCTGAAGTGAAGGAGGGAATGCTTCACATGACCAGGAATAAGCGGGAGAGTGGTAGAAAGAAAACAGGCTGGCCCCTTTTGGCAGGATCATCTGTGCTGGCCTCTGGAGTCACAGATTGAAACATCACCTTATTTTTATTAGTTTCTTTCATTCTTTTGTCAGCTTCTTGGTGTGCAGTATAGCTAGGCTTAACTTCAGTACATTTCCAGACCTCTGAACTGAAGGGGGTCTTTATTGACCTTGAGCTCAAAGAAGTCTGTTTACACACACTTGTTGCTATCATCAGTTTGTTGCTGACAAACATACTGTTGTTACTTTTCCGTGAAGCAACTTACTAGAGAATTTTGTATTCTATGATTTCCTTTAGGTTAAAAATTAATAATAAAAAGAAAATGTTTATGCTAGTAAAAGACCACTTTTAAAATTAAAAATGACATTAACGGTTCATCCTGCTTTTTTTATGAAAAAGATACTCATTGAAATTTTTCCACTAGTTCTGTTTTTCTCTAAATTATTTTCATGGGTGAGATGCAGGTATCTTCTATCCTTATGCAAATAGGTGTTTTCAGAAAACCTAGCCAGAATACCCCTCTTTCCACACTTATAATGAGGAAAAAGATTCTTTTCTTCATCTGTTGGTATCTTTTAGACTGAAATTCTTGTGTTTTGCCATTTCAGCATTAGCACTCCACTCCTGCATTGCCTGTGTCTTATACTCCCATGGGGAAAAACTTGAGAAAGTTTTCACATTGGGGAGAAAGTCCAATGTCACAGCTGTGTAAGGATGAGCTCTGGGCTTTCTCTTTCTTATCAATATCGCTTTTATAAGCTATCAGTTAACTGTGTGTGTTTTCTAACAATACCAAAGCATGATTGCCAATTAGCATCAATACACTTTTCATTAACAGCTTTGACATAGTAACAATTATATGAACTTTAATTCTAAGAAATTTATTCAGTGTTATGTAGTCAACTAGTTCTATTTTTATAAAAGTTCTTCAATCCTTGAAGAATAGAGGTTAGTACATCAGAATGTTGCTTCACATGTATTCACTGCTGAACTATTCTTCCCCATGTATTCTAAAGTCAAATACAGAATTCATTTTTAACACATGGATACTGATTTCTAGTTCATCTTGGGAGTCACAGCAGTCTTATTCCTATCAATATGTAACTGCCTCTAGGCAGGAAACATTTCTTAAAATCAGAGAGGATGCTTTCACAGGCTCTCACTCAGTTTTTTCCTATTTTTCCTTCTTTTTTTTTTTACTTTCCCACTTCTGTATTCACAGAAATACTGTAAGATGGTTGTTCAAATAGTGTCCTTATGCATAGAAATATTGTGAGAACAAGAAATGTCATTCATTCCTAGAGATTTATACCTCATGTAGCATAAAATTGGACAATGGAGGGAAAAGGAAGGAATCTCAGTTACAACAAGGTGTGGACAACAGAACAAGCCAACACTGGTCAGGAATGATAAGCAGAACTCTAAAAATGTTTTTGTTACAATAATAATAACTCAGTGTCTATAGACTCAGTGTGTCTGAGTGTGATTATTACTGTATTCTTGAAGTAAAAAAGGGTATACAAGTCAAGCTTACCATAAACTTGCTATATTTCAGGGATAGCTTTTTCAAGATAAAGATTCATATGATTGCTTGTCAGTAAAATACCAAGAATTTTTAGGCACCCCCTGAATTATAATGCAAAAACATAGTAGAGGTTTGTGTTCTGTTCCTCATTCTCGCTCTGATTTGCTGTGTAATCTCTGTTCTATCACTTGCCCTCAATATTTCTCTGTTCCTCTCACTTACAAAATGGCTATTAATAGCTTTACTTAATATATTATACCTATGAAAAAGAGATAGCAGTTTGTCTGAGGCAAGAACTTCATCTTGTTCTATAAAGCTGTGCTGTAGCTTAGGCCACTGTAAACCTGTTCATGAAGAGAAACATGTATAATGCCTGGAGCTCTAGCCATTTTTATTTTCGTTCTTCCTGCCCTAGAGTCTGGGGAAGGCTCTGGGAAGGCTCTAGGCAAAGATATGTTACAAATTATGGATATTATTAATTCTCCCTTAAAAGTAAACATATGGTCTGTTTGTGGAGATTATAATTTTGTTAAATAACATTTAAGTGTGTTTGATAATCTATTAAGGGAGGTTATGAGAGAGCTGCTCACTTTCCAAATACACCTGTTGATCTCTTGAACTTATTCATGGGGTCGTTTGCTTTTTTGATTCATAGTGCAAGCAATTCCAACATACAGGCTGATTGCCAGCCTGCCTAAGGAGGAAGTCAGAGGAGATTTAGTCTGTCTCCTAAGACTGCTAAATTTTAAATGACTCTTCATGCTGTCTACACTGGCAAAATGCACTGCGAAAAGTGCGTATGTTCTCTGGTGTTTGTTTATAAACATCAAATAGTATCCTTGGTTTTTTGTCCTTCTCAGGACTTTATCTCCAGCTGGCAAAGCTGGCTGCTGGTTCAGTGTTGAAGAAAAAAAAAATTAAAAAGCAGATGTAAGAACTTTCAAAGTCTTTTAAGCTAGGAATTATACCAAGTTCTGTAAATAATGTTTAAAAGTACAACAGAGCTTGCCATGGAGACATTTAAAAGGGAAACTCATTTGGAACCCTGGTATTCTGTCTATTGTCCTAGCCCTTCCTTGATTAAAATATGGTGATAAAATCTTACATCCTGTAGGAGGATTTTCTCAAGAAAAGTAAACTCTCAATTTTATTCCATAAAAACCAAAACAAAAAATGTTTCGTGGCTTGTGAGTAGAACAAATGGAAAACTGTAGAATTTTAAATCTTTAACTGAAGGCCTTGAAAAGTACTGACCATCAGCAAAAGGGAATGAAATGAAAATGTTTTGTTTTTTTCTTTTCTCATTTAAACAACAGCAATTAAGACATTATCTACTTATGCTCAGTCTTACAATGACAGATTGCTCTATCCAGAATAGCATGTGGGAGAAAATCTAAAAAACAAATGTCATAACAGCATGTGAGATGGAAAAATTCAAATGTAGTAACAGATATATTAACTGCCTTTTCACTGTGGTAGAGAAGCAGAACATCAAGGAGGAAAATACCTGATTAAAAGCTTAGAACTGGAGACAGGGAAGAAGAGTCTTCACAGAATGGGTTCTAAAAATACTGTTCTTGGTAATATTCTTTGAAGCCTATCTTTCAAAATTTTAGATACTGTGGGTTTCTGTGTGGCATTTGGCTGTTCTTTTGGAGGAGATAATGTGGAGCACGTATATGAAATGCAGTAGATAAGTCTGTATTAATTTTAAGTAACAAAAACATTTAATAATCACTAGTTGGCATCTACATTAATTTTGTTAGCCCTGTCTGTCAAATGTCACTGGAGGTGAAGCTGAGAAAAACCATCGTCTTCTGTATTTCCTCAATAATCTAATAACTCCTGATGTAAAAGTTACATAATGATGTGATGTTTGAAAGTTAATGTTGATCAAGCATTGAATGGTTTGGGTTATATGGTTCAAAGTGGCAGCTTCCCAATTTTCAGCATGTTTGAAGAGGCCAACTCCAGACATGGTTCATTCTTCTCTTGCATGTTTTCCTACAGACTAGGTATCTCATGTTCCTGTATGTAAGTATCCTTCTTCATAGGAATCAGAAAAGATCTACTAACCTCTGGTTTCAGTTTTTAAAAGAATGAAGAAACTTGAGCATTTGGATGAATATGGCTTTTAAGAAGTTTAAGGTAGACAATGAAGAGTTCAGAGTTTACAGTTTTGGGTGATGTTGGGTCAGTGTGCTACTGCTGGTCACCATTTAGAAGTTTGTTTTTGTAATAAGAACAGACACTTGTGAAACCTTGCATTTTGAAGGATAAAATTGAAATATGTACATCAGGAAGAACCAAACTTGAAGAAGCCTGGGGAAAAAATAGGAAAGGGGGAAAATAAAGAAAAGATCATTTAATAATTTGAGGAGGGCAGGTATGTTCAGGCTACCTTCTCAGATATTAGAATGACACTACAGTGTCTTGGCAGCTTCCCTCTTCTTTTGAACCAGCTGGAGTACAGCAGCAGTCCATCCAAAGAAGTAATTCTTACTGCCAGATATCAAGCTTCTCTGCCAGCTTACATTTAGATTTGAAAGCAATTAACCACAAGGAACTTGATTGCATCCAGCCAGTAATTTTCTTTGGACTCAGAGACAGTAACAGAAACAGAACCAGAAATAGTTCTCTGATGCTATACACAATGTAATTTAATGCAATTCTTCCAGCCTTCTTCTCTATGAATACTAGGCAAATGAGTTTAAAACTCTTTTTTCCCCTTTTTAATACATATTTTTTTCATCTCGAAGCTGCTGTGGCCTCCAGAAGTGATCCTGTTCTGAGTATAGTGTATGTGTTTTTACTGGAGATTGTAAACTATAGCTGTAGCATTTATATTGTAATTAAGGCTGTGTCAGTGTCTCTGTTATGACCTTGCTTCAACAAATTACTTCAGACTGAAACTTGATGTAAACGAGCAAAATTAAGTCTTTGCAATGCAGGGGAAATAGGCTGTGTATCTCTGTGTGGCAGTATCACTCTCTCATTTTTTCTTTCTCATTGTGTTGAGTATTTTTCTTGTAAATCTCAGGAATTAATTTTAAAATTGGCAATAATGTAAAGAAGACCAAATACAGAAACCATTGTACCTTTGTGATTTCTAGAAATAAACAAATAAACAGTAAACATAAATGCTTAACTGCACCAAGAGGCCACAGTAAAGGCCTCTTGAAAGGCCCTAAGGATGTTAGGGGTGGAGGGGAGAGAGATTTGAGAAGAAGCTTCCCAATGAAGGCAAAAATTCTTGGTCTGTGTTGCTTTGTTGCTCAGGTTGGACCTGCCAGCAAAATTACTTTTTGATCTAGAAGTCTGTGTGGTCCATCTCACTTGTCTTTCCCCATCGCTTGATAGCAGCATACACGAGTGTATAGCTATCTACAGTGCACTTCTATTACTGCAAGAGGTTACCTTCTTTTCAGACTATCTCTTTACCACAAGTAGAACAAATAAATGCTTCGCGCCTTTTCATGAAATGGTTGTCCCAAGGGAGAAATGCTTCTTGCCTTTTGCTCCTCCTACAAAATCCAAGAAAACTGTCCCTTCCAGCTATTCCTGCCTGATAAAATGGTAACAGGAGGGTGCTTTGGAGCATAGAGCCTTTTTCAACGGATGGGGGTCATCACTAGGTTTCTGGAACCAATCTCATGGTGCTCTTCAGGTCTCTTCTAAACCAGACCATCCTGTGAGTCTATAATAAAGTTAGGTGCCTTGAGTGACAGGCCCTTTGCACCCTTTATGGCAGTTCTTTTGTTTTGTAAAGAGACTGCGTCTTGCAGGGATTGCTTCAGAAAATTGTTGGAAACTTAAGGAAAATAACATCTTTGATTTTCCCTTTGTTTAGAGTTTGTACTTTTCATATGTTGCCAGAAGGAAGGGTAATTGAAAAAATGGCTGATAATTCTACTTTGTATGCAAAAAATATACTGACAGTTATTTCTCCAATTACCAGTGTTTCCTTCTGCTTTTTAAGAATTTTTAAAATATGTTTTAAAACAGATTGTATTTCTGATGTAAAATTGTGGAAATAATTAAAGGTTACTGTCTGTATTTTTCCTTCCCACTCTGTCAATGCACTGGAGGACATAGGGTCAGTAGAAAACTGATGAGGCCAGCAGGAGATTTGAAGCTAATGTGATGTTATGCTCCTAATATCCTCTTCTTAATCATGTACTTAGGAAAATGAGTTAAGTGCCAGAAAATATGTGCACAAAGGTGTATATATATTTTACCTATATTTAATTAAGACCAGTGTCCTTACTTATTTACATAAGCTTAAGGGGAACTCTTTCCAATAGAAAAAAATTGATTGGTTTATCACTTAAGGTGAACAAACAGCAGGAGTTTAATACACAATCAGATAACAGATTAGTTTACAAAGCCATTCTGCAATTAGACATGCTTAGGTTTGAATGTGCCCTCTTCCCCCTCCTCCTTGCACCGCTGGTAGATGTGTCCCTACTTGCAGTTTGTTGCAATTCAGTGTTGTGGCTATGATGTTTTGCTCCAGGAAGAAAAAGCTTCACATATGAGTTATGTTAGCTATAATGTCTAGCTATTGCTTTGTTAGTTACATCTTCATGAAGTAAAGCAACTGTTAAAATATTTCCTTCATTTGTAGACCGAGGGGTGCTCCCATCTCTAAATGATTTACATTATTTACAACAGCATTTTTCTGTGCAGTAAAATAAGGGGTTGAATTCTGGTTTGAAAGGGAAACAACACTTAAAAATCCTAGTAGTACATCAGGCATTCTTACTCCTTTGAGGATCTGACTTGTCAGCAAAGTGTAATGTTTTTGCATATAGTGACTCCAAAAAAAAAAAAAACCAAAAAGAATCCACAGCCCAATACCTAATCAAAGACCAGGAAATGGAAGATTTAATTGAATGGAATTTTGAACAAATTCAAATGATCACTATGCTCCCCACAGGAAATAATACTCACTGTAACAATTTTTCTTTCATAGCTTCTTCTTTGTGTTCTTGTGTCCTCCTTTCATTTCTTCATATGTACATCAAGCAAACTAGCATCTGTGGGAATGTAGTGGGACTGTCAGCCAAACCTGCTGTCTTCCCACCGTTTTATTTCCTAGCTGACAAAACAGCTTGCACGGTTTTATTTAGTTACAATTCAAATAAACCATTACAGAATAGTTTTCGAGAACTCATTGAGTAGCCAAAAGGAAATGAGGAAAATTATTAAAAATAGACGTAAGAAAAATATGATCTTTAAATGTGATTCACAATTATCAGGGAAGCTGTAGTCATGGCTAACACTCTTCTCCTTCCTCTTTGTTAGAGGCTTTCCATGCAATAATTCTTCTGATGATGTAATAGCTCTTGGATATGAAAACACTCTCTTCATTGAATGAAAGCTGATTAGCTTGAAATATAGAAGTGTACATAAAGGGGGAAAATGCAAATGCCTCAATGTTAATTTTTGAAAAAGGATTCCAAGAGCATATGAAGATACGATTAAAGAAAAAAGACCCGCTACATCTTCATATTAACCTTAAACATTGTAGATAAACAAGTGTTTCCTGCCAAGTTACAGTGCTGTTCTGTTAGTGCTTGATATAATATTTAGCCTTGTTTTGGGATGCTTGATCATGTGATTCTTACTTTCTACATGGCAACCAATGCAAAAACAATCTGTCAAGGACTGTCATTGAGGATCAATGCTAAATCTTACTCAGCAGGATGCAGACTGTATCTCAGTGGGTGTTCTTCTACTATGCTTTGATTATGTTTGTTGTAAAGAAAAGTCTAGTTGCACTTACACCATTCATATTTCACACCCTCTGTGGAAGACATGTTACAGCCTCTTAATTTGTTCCCGTTTCAACATGATGTGTAGTTTAAAAACATATACACCACATTTTCAAAGATTCTTTCAGTATAATCTGATTATAAAGGGGTTATGTGACAGTTTGTCTCTGCTGCTTATTGTGTGGCTTAAATCTCTGGAGACAAGCTGACTGCACATACAATTTAGAGTCTGATGGCAGCTGTGGTTCAAAAATGTTGTTTTGGGCCACATCTAGGGTCATCTGAGGAGGCACTTTGGCATACATCAAGGTAACAGTAGGATTTTACTTACTGCTTCTTATAAATTCTTTAGATGACAGTACTATGGCTGGGCACATGGGGGTAACATTTAATTAAACTGAGTGGTAGTTTATTAACTTAGAGCAAAGAGGGAAGGGAAAAGAGGAAGAATTCTTCTATAGTTTACTGAGCATGAGGGAGGAGTACTAAGTCTGTAGCTAAATCTTTGCTGAACGTTGATAAATAGATAGGGTTACATATTGTGAAAGAGGAAACAGTACACTGGACAGCAAGCTGATCTATTGCTTTTATAAAAGGATATTGCAAGCAAAATTACACATTTCAGCGAGCATGTCTGTGTTTCTGCATGACAAAAACATTCACCCATGACTTCCCTTTGCATCTTAAAGTTTGTTGTCTCTAATACACTTTTATAACACTGGTGCTCTACTAACAACTTCCAGGCATGAACGAATACATACTAGAAGACCTTACCATGTGGACAGAGCTGACAAGTACTCTCTAGATGACGATCTGGTAAATCTAGAAGTTCTCAATGAGGTACTGTACTGTCTGAGTAGCAGTTTCTGACAATTGTACCTCACATTCTTGCCTATTTCTGCTTTTTTAGGCCTCTCTTAGAAGAAAGAAAATAGCTCCTTCTTGCCATCTTTTGTCTCATCAAGGCAAAGGAATTCTCACATGACTGATTTGCTGCCCTTACTTCGTTAATCTATATAGTGGCATAAAAGTAGTAGCAGTTGGTGTTATTATGTGGGAAACTTAATTATGAGTGATGCTAGTTTAAATTATTTTTGTGAGTTTCCTAAAATGTGAAGTTTAGTCATAAAGATCTTGACTTAAGTGATTTTTTTTCTAAAATAATAGATTTATATAGGATAATACATTATCTACAGCTTCTGGATAAGAAGTGGTAGAACTATCAATTTCATATTTCACTATGTCACCTATTTGCAGAGTATCTCTAAATTTTTATGTTGATAATCCTTAAATTACATGCCAGCAAGAAAAAGACATCATACTAAATTGTGCTAGTGTCCTGTTTAAATGGTCTTTTACCATGACTTAAAATTTAATCCTTGAAAAAAAGGATTTATCCTTGTTTCATGGCCAAATAAAAAAAAAATTAAATGGACATGTACTATGAAGTGCAGCAATAATGTTTACCACCATTTTCTCTTCAGAAGATTTGCTTCTCAGGCTGATATAAGAAAATACTCTAATTTGCAATTAGGAGTTGCCATTTAACTTAGTTTTATGACATTAACAAGAATTTTGAAAATATTTTATTTTGTGGGTTTGGCATTTAAAAAATAATTAGTAACACTTAAAGTAAGTCTTTCTTAAACAGTGTTCTCAGTATATTTACAAAAATCTTCCAAAGTGGGAAAATACTGTATAATTGTCAAACTTTTTGTAATTTCTCAGGATACGATTATCCATCAGCTGCAAAAACGTTATGCTGACTTACAGATTTATACTTATGTTGGAGACATTTTAATAGCCTTGAACCCTTTCCAGAATCTCAGCATTTATTCTCCCCAGGTAAGAGAGATTCCAAGCTGAGGATGGTAGTTGCTTTACATTTTATATTAACACCACTAGCTAAAATACTTAAATGATGCTGGAAGTTAGGAGCACAGACTGAGCCTCAGCCTTTTCTTTTTCCACAGTGGCTAAAACAGTGTGGCTAAAAATTTATTTTGTTTTGTTTTGTTTGTTGAATTCAGTTTCATTTTATTTCATTCATTTCTTGGAGGCACAAATTCCACAGGAGGGACAGAGATTACCCCAGGCACAACTGTGCCTCTTGTGTAGCATTTAGGGCTTCCTTCTGGGAAACACAAAATGGTTGTGTGAACCTCCTCGTGCTGAGGTCTTTGCTTGCTGAAGAATTGCTCTGACTATGGATTATTACATGTCCTGTGCCACCAGCTCTGGCTTAAAAGAAACAAGTGAATCAAATGGTGTAAGCATAAAGGCCAGTTTCATTCCCTACAAATATGAAGAGAGGTGGAGCCAGAAAGAACTTTGTCTCCATGGATGCCTGAATCAGGGCATCAGATAGGGGGCCAGATTTCAGATTCACTGTAAGTTTCTTCTGTATAAATTGGTTCTTTCCTTGATTGAAGGCTTGTGTTTGAAATTCTCTTCCTTCTGACAGAGTTCTCTTCATTGTCTTGCGCGGGTAACATTAGAGTGCATTCTAGGCGTTGCAATTTGTATTCTGGAAATTGGGCAGTGCCAAGAATTACCACTTCTCTTCCAGGTGATTCAGTGGAAATTCTGTGGTATAACAGGCAACTGCCTTCTGTTGAACAGGCAGATGATAGTCACTGTCCTCTTTTCAGTTCTTAATTATGTAGCTAAGTTGTGTATTTTGACTATTGTGTGTATTTCTTTAAATTTAGTTCTCCAAGCTTTACCATGGTGTGAAGCGTTCATCAAATCCCCCCCACATATTTGCCTCTGCAGACGCTGCCTACCAAAGCATGGTTACATTCAGCAAGGATCAGGTAAGAATCTTTTCATTTTGGTAAAGGTTTTATATTAATCATATTGCCACTGTGCTACAGGCAGAATAATGTTCTGTTATGTTGTATTTTGGGGATTTTTTTCTTTAAGCCTTTTATTCCTATATCAGCAAAACCAGAGTAGAAATCTGGTCAGATTTGGGAGTTCTGAAGAAGACACAGTGATATAAAAGACACTGAAAGGTCAAATAAGATGATGGACGTACTTGACCAATATAGTTTCCTGGACATCCATGAAGTCCTGGCAGTTGACTCCAGCAGCAAAGTATTGCTGCACACTCTGATTCTAGGCCTGCCTTGACTTAGGTATTTCAATAATTTACACTTGTCTAAAATAAGTAGTGTAGAATGCCATAGCAGCTTAACACAGTTTGAACCACTTTTCTATCGCAAAAAGATGCTAAGTCACAAAAAAATAGGAACCATTAACAATTTTTTTAGTAAAATAAATTAAGGATGGGTCTATTATAAAGGTAAGAAAGACACAAATCCAATTATATAGCAATGATCTTAATGAGAATAAAATACCATGCTATAGAAGATTTTACTACATTCTTAAGATTATAACTTTATACTCTTTCTAATTTGATGTCCTGTGTGTACATGAATATTGAAGCCTGATAATCACTTTTATTTATAAAATCCTCCTGATTTTACCCTGCACATCACACATTAATTCATAGAAAATGTTTTCTTAAGGTCACAAAACCAGAATAAAATAATAAAAAGCCTGAAATCAGAAAATGCCAAGAAAAGGAAACAAAAGGGACATTGAAGATGAAGAAAACAGGAGTTTTACTGATTATATGAAAGTACACTGTTCTGAGAGATGGTTAATACTTCTTTAATGACTTACGTGTTCTTTGATGGAGGCATTAAAGAAAACAAGTACTCATGTAGAGTAACCTATGTGAGAAGTGTTCTCTGAGGAAAAAGACTGGTAATTACATCAGCTCGTCAGGCTAACTTTGTGCATCTTTAATATTATATGTTTTGAGCATCTTTAGGAAATAATCTTCATTCAGATCTAAATCAGTTTCCTGGTTTCTGTTTGCAAAGTATTACAGGAGCTTGGTTATCTCCATTACCTGGCCAGTGTTATTTTGGTTCTTCACGTAAAGGTGCACCAGATAAGCACTACAGCCAGACTGAGAATGTATTGATTCTGTTTGTTTTATCCGTTGAGCTTTCTCTTGGTTTTTTTTTTCTGTGAAGCTTGAAAACCTACTTCAGTCTAGTATTTCTCCTGAAGCAGTAGTCAAGTTCTGACCAATTCTACAAGGACTAGTGGGCTTTAACTGTGTAAACTGTTGTGCATGACTTCCCTAGTCACACAAAAGCAATTAATTTAGTTAGTGTAATTGATGTGTTACCTATTTCCAAGAGCAAAATTAACTGACAGGATGCAAATAAATGAGCTGCAAGTGTCATATTGCCCACATTGTGTAGAGTTGGTCCCTGCACCTGGTGTCAGGCAGCACAAGGTACCACCATCTTTCAAACCTTTTCACAAGGCTCAGTTCTATATGAAGTGCCATTGCAGCAAGAATTTTAGGACCTTGTATCTTTTCCCAGCCAAGAATCTTGTGTATTCACAGTATCATGCAATTAGTTTTCAGATGTTTGCATAAAAACATGTGAACCCATGCAAGTGCTCAGTGTTAACATTTTAATTATATGTCAGTTGGTACTGTACCTTAAGTAGAATAATATTTGTACTGATGGTCTGTAGAATGCATGGGAAAAAATGGCAAATAATAAATGCTGTTAGAATTCAAACTGTCTATGATCTGCATTTTTCTGTGTTCAGGTGAGAACTGGCTTTCAACTTCCATTTTGTCCATGAACATAAGAGCAGAGAGAAGGAAAGTGATTTAGACCATCCTAGCTAGTCTCTTGAGTCTGAAAGCCTTTCAAAGCGCCTATAAAATACCATGTGTTAAGGACTGCTGATGCAGGAAGAAGGTGGATATGTGCTCCCAGAATCATCCAGTGAACAGATGCACATTTTTCTGAAATGTTTAGGTGCTAGTTTGCTGTTCTAGCTTCAATATCAGCATCACCTACAGAACAGTCTCTCTACAAAGGACCTATTATTTAAGATTATTTTTCAGAGCAAACTTTGGGTCAGTGTGTTAAAAAGAGCTGCACCCTGTAATTCATGTTAATTTATATGAAGTCAATGCAGTGAGCTCAGACATGGTCACTTGTTTATGTGTTCTAGCCCTTTGAAATTCAGTCACTGCTTCCCACATGCACCTTGTGATCAGGGGTTGTAAGATGCATTTTAGTAATCTAGGGAATAAATTATTATACTGAGCCTTTGCTGATCTCTCCTTTCAGAAGGGAGTTGAGTATTAAAGTAATAGTAGTGTAGTTTTGGTACTAAACATGAAATAACAGGTAGGAGTGGTAATAGCAGAAATCAACCATGTGGTGAACTTAAATTTTTTTGTGTGTGTTTAGTGCATTATCATCAGTGGGGAAAGTGGTGCTGGAAAGACAGAAAGTGCCCATCTGATCGTCCAACATTTGACCTTCTTGGGAAAGGTATTTCCTAGCCAGTTAATGTAAAATTATGAAGAAGTCCTCCCAACCCTACCCCAATGTTCGCTTTATTTAATCTTTAATGCTTAAAGCTGTTCATGTGAATTGTCACACTTGATTTAAGGACATAGTAATCATGCATGTGAGAGTATTGAATAAGATGCAAGAGTATGATTCACACCAAGCCAGTCAATAGTTTTTTAAAGAGTGCCAGATTCTGTTCAGTACCTGTAGTTATGTACAGTGTTTATCACATATAACATTGTTTATTTATACAATAAAGAATGACAAATATTGCTGTGACTCTAGTCTTAGAAGCTCTCACACATTTAAATATTACAAGTAATGCTATTAGCACAAAATAATGGGAAAGTCAACCATGCCAGTTTAACCCAAAGTAGACATCTTTAGTCTACTATGGTTTTGGTACTCTTAACTAATTATAAAACAAGTCAGAGTTGTAACAATTGCAGAGAAATAAGAATCTGTATTTTTCTACCTGTGGGAGATTTTCTTACCAGTTTGTTGGACCTCTTGTTGTATAAATAGAAAGGTTGGCATGGTACCTAATTCCATACAAGCATGAGAAAGGGGTTCTTTGCTTCTGAAGCAAGAACTGGATTGTGGGTAAGCATTCTATAATATTATATATTATTATTTATTATATAATATTATTTATTATTATAAATATTCTTTTAATTATTCTTCCGATCTGTATCTCTTCTGTCAAGGCCAATAACCGTGCTTTGCGTGAGAAAATTCTACAGGTGAATCCTCTGGTTGAAGCATTTGGAAATGCCTGCACTGCCATCAATGACAACTCAAGTCGCTTTGGAAAATACCTGGAAATGATGTTTACACCAACAGGAGCTGTAATGGGGGCAAAGATTTCTGAATATCTACTTGAAAAATCAAGGGTCATAAAACAGGCTGTGTAGGTATATTAAATGTCTGTCCTATGGCATCTATATAGTGTTTAAATTAATTATCAAAACGTCTGTGGTTTAAGTACTTGACTGTCTTCTGCTAAAAAAATAATCCTTTGTACAGTGCTATGACAACAAGAATAGTCAGGTTCTTTTGGAGTAGAAGCCAGAGCCACTTCATTCTTTGGAGAAATGTTGTGTTCGCTGGGTTTTCTGTGTTTCACAGCTGCTGATACTACACTATTAAAACAAGTGGGAGATTTGCTACCTTGCTTCAGTGAGCTCATTATAAGAACTACTTTTGCATTCATTGTACAAGATGCCACAAGAATAAACACAGGTGCTTTAAAAGGATACTTTTTTTTTTCCAGGGGAGAAAAAAATTTCCATATATTTTATTATATTTATGCTGGCCTTTATCATCAGAAGAAACTTTCTGAATATAGACTTCCTGATAAAAAGCCTCCTAGGTAACTATCGCTCACTTGTTTTAACTGCTCATTGTAATTAGCTATTGATCAGCACTTGCTTTCAGTGTGATGCCTTAAAATCTCTTAATCCTTCTCCATCCCTTAAGGATCTTACTTAATCTTCCCAAGGTGAGAACAAGATGGAGACTAAGGCATTATATTATTTGTATTTGCTTGAGAAGATGAACTATTAAAAGAGGAGGAGGCAGAACCAAGCTCGTTATGTAGATATTTTGTCATACTTCCAAATGCAGACAACCCACCTTTATGATTTCTTACCATAATGCTTCAGGTTCAGGAAGAACCCAGAATATGCTTTGGAGGTGTTTAATTGGTGTTTGTACTTTGAGTGCATCTGATCTCTGCTGGGTGAGGGGATGTGTGTGAAATGTTGGTAACATTAATAGACATTAACAAAGAATAAGCAGATGTTAATGCAACAGAAACAAAAACTTCTTATGAATTAGCATCAAACTGTATAATTGGAAGTTATTGAGATGAATGTTCTTTCCACTTACTGAGGTATTTGCATTTAAGTCACTGGAGCTTGTATTGACATACATGGTAGTGTGATGCTTTCTTTCTCCCACTCGATTTAGATATATTGATAATGAAACTGGAAGAGTAATGCATGATATTGTTACTAAAGATTCCTATGGAAGACAATTTGAAGCGATTCAGCATTGTTTTAGAATTATAGGATTTACTGATGAGGTAAGAGATTCTGTTGCTAAACCGTTATTGACCTTCTTTATGAAAACCACCTCCAGTGCCACCCTTTGGTTTTGTGGATGTACAAAATTTTGTGAGCCACAAAACCTCTGTTATGACAGAAGTAACCTGTGAAAGCGTAACCACGCACTCAGAAGGCAAGAGCAGCCTGAGGTCCCAGTTAGTACTCAGGCAATTCTGTTGTACTGTTTCTTGTGTAAATAGAAGCTTACTTGTAGAACTTGGTCTCAGAGAAAGCTTTAATAGCCATTCCAGTGCCCATGTTTTTCTTTCATAGCCTAAATACGATGTGTGTATCTAACAGGAATCCTTAAAAGTGCTTCTTGTCATCTTTTACAGGAAGTGTACTCAGTGTACAGAATACTGACGGGAATCTTAAATACTGGAAATATTGAGTTTGCTGCTATTTCTTCACAACACCAAACAGATAAAAGTGAGGTTCCTAACCCAGAAGCCTTAGATAATGGTATATACTTTTTAACATTGTCAGTTCTGTAAATGCAATTTGACTCTATTTGTGGTAGTCTCTAGCTCATGGTAGCAGTTGGTCAATGCTGGTGATTTCCACTGCATAACCACAGTTGTGTGTCTTTTTCCACTGTCTTTTAGCTGCTGCATTACTAAGCATTGGGTCAGAAGAACTTCAAGAGGCCCTAACCTCCCACTGTGTTGTAACACGGGGGGAGACTATTATCCGAACAAACACCGTGGACAAAGCAGCGGACGTGCGAGATGCCATGTCTAAAGCACTTTATGGCCGGCTCTTCAGCTGGATTGTAAATCGTATTAATACGCTGCTTCAGCCAGATAAAAATATATGGCAAGTTACACATCACTGAATCATGTGTACTTACTGTGCATGTGTCTGATGGGTTCATCCATTTGTATATTTTTGATTTTGCAGAAAGAGTGCTGTGTTTATTTTGGCTAAGGCTTCAAAATGGCTTTCATGCTGTGATACTGAATCCTGTTTCCAGGACATTAACCCCATCATTTTCAAAGAGCTGAATAGAATTTAGCTACTGAAATCAATGGAAATTGGGTGGTTGAAATGCTGTACAATTTTTTTTAAAGATGCCTCCTTTGTAGTGAACATGAAATCATACAAAAGGCTGATAAATTATTGAAGTACACTGAAAAACTTCAGTATGTATTCACAGTCCTTACAGTCCCCTTGCTTTTGTAAGAAAGCAATAAATGCAGATTTCAGATTATTATTATTATTGTGCTACTTGAGATGTGATTTTTTAATTATTATCATTTTTTATAATTACAGAAACATTGTATTGTGCATCCTTATGAATTCATTGCCAGGCACTGATCTGGCTGGTTTGATCTTTTGAAGAAGCTGTAGAGATTTTAGAAACAAGAGAACCTCTCAGGTGCTGGGAAAATGCCTCTGATCTGAGATCTCTACTTGCTACTTCACTATGTCATATAGACATATTCTCATCCATTTCATGCAGTTCTGGTGGTGACTGTGGTGTGAGTGTACTTGAGTTAGCCCATGAAGTTTTAACAGTCCAGCTTGTAGCAGCAGCAGACTTGGTAATTACCCTTCTGAGTGAGTGTAGCAAAAACATACCATTAAACCTTGACACATTTTGTCTGCCTGGAGCAGCAGACAGTAGATTTTATTTGGGATCTGCCTACTGAAACCCCTTGCTTCAGTATGGCTGCTAAGTGTCTGTTACTTTGCACCTATGATTTTCCTGCCTTCTTCATTGAAATTTGTAAGAAGCAAGTGGAAAACAAAAGTCTTAACAATGCTGAACAAATGCACAAGTTGTCTTAGGTTCAGACATACTTTTCCTCCTTTATTTTTGCAGCAGAGTGAATCAGTTATGCAATCTTAGTTACCATATTTAATTTTATTTTAACTTGGTGTTGCCCATAATGAGTTTTGTTTGTATTTTCACATGCAGCAATGCTGAAAGTGGGATGAATGTTGGGATACTAGACATATTTGGATTTGAGAACTTCGCAAGAAATTCTTTTGAACAGCTGTGCATAAATATTGCTAATGAACAGATCCAGTTCTATTTCAATCAACATATCTTTGCACTGGAGCAGGTAAATTCAACTCTGTTGAGGTCTAGCTGAATCAACTGTCCTACACCATAATCATATTCAGGAGTACTTTATAAAATGGGTATATGATTTAAATGTGAGATAATGACATCTTTCTGTTGAAGTTTTGTGAATAATGTTGTTGAGGCCTATAGAGCATTACTGAGTATCATAAATGCCCTAATGATGATGTTGCTTTTACTGGTTCAATATTAAAACTGTGCTGGTGACTTTTGTAGATGGAATATCAGAGTGAGGGAATTGATGCTACTGCAGTGGAGTATGAGGACAACCGTCCACTTCTAGATATGTTCCTTCAGAAACCCATGGGTCTCCTGTCTCTGCTAGATGAAGAAAGTCGATTTCCTCAGGCGACAGGCCTAACTTTAGTTGGTATGTGCAAGCAAAACTCTGAGAAAGGTCTGGGAAATGACAAATGTATTGTAAGAGGGTGCAATGTCATCTTTATTTGAGTTTTCCTAGCCGAGTTGTCCTGAGGTTGTGTCATTTCATTTGACATTCTAAGTATATATTTTTCATTGTGCTTCATCATTTTTCTCTGCTTACATGTTTTCTATCCTTTTCAAATTGTAAAATCTTAAGTATGTCTTATAAATATCTTAAGTATTGTCTTAAGTATGAGGTGGCAAGGGCTTATTGTTTTTCTAGCGTTACAAGGAAATATCCTATGTCTTGTCCATGTCTGTGGGGTACATCAGGCAGTATTTATCCCCATTTACTGAAGGGAAGTCTGAGACATAGTAGAATCTTGTAAGTAGGACCACCCAGTGGGTAGCATTAGTGTTGAAAGTAAAATTTAGATCTCCCAGGTTCCTAGGCCCATTTTTATCCAATCAGAAAATACTGCTTCACTCCAGATTTTCTCATCATAAATAGGAAGTGTGTGTTATTTCTGGTGTGCCATATGGCTGAGTATTTCCCTGTCTTCATGCATATTTTACATACATTTTAACGAATCTTGGTGCCAACCTTAAAATATGCAGCACATGCCACGTTTAAAGCTGTTGTCTTGCGTTTATTTACTAGAGCTGCATTTTTTCCTGCAATATGAAACAGAGTTCCATTTCCTTCAGTGGAATGTGCTGCAGAGACTCCAACTGTTAGAGAAAAATAGCAGTTTCCAGTTAAATTGCACAATACATGTACAAGATCTTCCACTACTGCTAGGCTGAGCTGAAACTGGAATTCAGGCCACAGATAGAATGAGTAGTATGGTTTCATTCCGCTCCTTGGCTTGGTTTGAAAGACAGGTGTCTGCCAAAGAAGGCAGGAACCTCCTTTGGAATGGAAAATATTACCACCTTCTCTCTGAATTATTACTGTAACTTTGAAATTAAGGGTTTCAGGCAAAGATAAGGGAAAAGGAGTAACAGTTCTTTGTTAATTTATATATACATATAAATATGTATAACAAGACAAACAAACAACAACAAGGGCAGCAACAACAAAAAGAAACAAACCCAGCAGCAGCCTTCTCAGCCGTGTCTCCCTCACGCGGTAATGGCGGGCGGGGTGGATGGGGAAATGGCTGCAGCAACAACCTCGGAGCAGCAGCTGGAGTGGCAGAGGCGGGCACACTCCAGGGCAGCAAACGCAATGTAACAGAAAACTTTGCATCCTTAGCAGGAGCCGCAGAGAGTCGGGCAGACACAGGGTGTTGGGTTAGAGTGTGTGTAGTGACAAAGCCCGAGGCAGTGGCAGAAAACAGCGGGGCTGGGCAGCGACTGCTAGGTTTCTTCGTAGCAGGTGCCGCACGCAGCCGGGGAGACGCGCCCTCCAGGAAGGGGGAGGGAGGCCGGGGTCTGGGTTTCCCCCTGAAGCACCCCAGTAGATGGGGAGGGTCTTTTCCAGTGAGGCAGGGTATTCCATAAGGTCTCGGTTCACCGGCTGCTCCTACGAGCAAAGCCTCACTCACGACAGATGCAGTAAAAAGACGGAGCTCTGCAGTGGCAGCGAATTTTTCTCACAGCAACTACAGACGAGCCATCTCTCCCTCCAATCCCAATAATGAGAGAGAGCTAGGAGCTGAGCCCAGCCCCTCACCCCACAGCTAAACCCTCGAGGTATCTTTCCCCTTCCCAAGAGAAAACTCCGTACTGGTCATTATCATCTCCTTCGCCCTTGCCACTTCTTTTGTCTCTCTTAAGTACTGGTCATTATCATCTCCTAGGCAACAGATGGGACAAAATTCCCTGAAAGAAAGTAAAAAAAAAAAAAAAAAGGAAAAATATTAACCTCCAACACTCCTCCTTTGTGTACTAAAGTTGTCTGCCTCCCTGTGGGTTGTATAAATCAGTTAATACTGAATATTGAACTTCTACTTCCAGAGGCACTCCCTGGTCCAGTGCTGATCGGCCTTACTGCTGATCTGTACACAGCACAGCAAGATCCCTCAAGGAGACAGCAAAGTGGGATATTTTGCCCTGTCTAGGTGTGCCAGACAATTACTAATTCCACTACTCTGTCCCAGCCCCCAGAAATTCCAAACTTTGTTATTTTTGCTTTAAATACAAGCTCAATTAAGCGGCAATAGAAAGAAAAAGCTAACACAAAATATTAATGGATTCTAACATTAGAAAAAACATTTTGATAATATTTTCTGATGTACACTGTGTGACAGAGAATTTTATCAATTGATTCTGGTTTCAGGTCTCTAGTTGCTTGTTCAGGTAAATTAGTATAATAGCAAGTTTCACAGTGTGAACACTAATTCTTACTAACATGGGTTCCTTTGGATCCTGCTCCCTTCCAGGGGTGTTTCCTTGGCTCAGCAGGCAGGAATTGCTACGTGGGCCCTCAGTGTTGGACAGACAGCACTAATTTAATTATAAAACATTAAAGAGCCTACAAAATACCACAGGGCAGAGAAGACATTTTTCTTAGAAACTGGTGTTTCTTTTTCTCTCAGCTCTTTAGGGATAATCACAGGAAACAGAAAGTCTCCTTAGAAGAGATTTTATAGAGAAGCTTCTTTTTTTCTGTAGAAGTACGAAGGTACAGGAGAGACAGTTCCAGACTGAACACATTAACATATCCTTAAAACATGATGCACAAAGCTAAATAAATGCAGAAAGGAAGATAGAGAAAATACAAATAATAGGCATTTAAGTGAGTGTGATATATGTACAGTTTTGAATGTATGTAGTTGAAATAAACTCACCCCAAACCCTGCATATACATAAGTAAATTAATTGGAAAATATGAGAAATCATCACATCTTCTCATAGGGTCTTCTTACTTAATATTTTTCCATGCACAAAGGTATCCACAAACAGTTGTGTTTGAAAGAGAGTCTTACTGGACTAATTTAAAATGAACTCTTCCATTCAGATGCAACAGCTTGGTTTTTCTGAGCAATCTGGTACATGTTTGTAGCAGTTCTGACTTCTTGAGCAGCAATTTAGCAAACTAATTAGGATGAAGATTATAGTTAATCACTCTGTCACTTAAATCAACGTCTTTTCATAATGTCTAGATAAATTTGAAGATAACTTACGATGCAAATACTTTTGGAGGCCAAAAGGAGTGGAACTGTCATTTGGTATTCAGCACTATGCTGGAAAGGTAAGGTCATGTGATTTTTATTTAGTTCAAGTATTAGTGGTATGGTCATTATTTG
Organism: Machaerirhynchus nigripectus; assembly: GCA_013397975.1. Lineage (NCBI taxonomy): Eukaryota > Metazoa > Chordata > Aves > Passeriformes > Dicruridae > Machaerirhynchus > Machaerirhynchus nigripectus. The sequence goes on from VZRQ01008864.1 coordinate 251,694, forward strand.
CTTTTATCCAGGGTTTCTGCTTTATGGGGTTTTTCCTCATTTTAATAGAAAAAATGATAAAGTTTATGCAAACATACACACTAGAATGAAATTTTCACATGTAGCAGTCCATTTTGGAGCCTGTCCTTAGGGCTCTTACACAAATTGTGTAGACAGTAAAGGTGGAGAGTGGTTTCTCAGGGGTCGTGTTGGACAGACATAAGGTATTTAAACCTGATGCATTAGCTAAAGTCACCTAAACATTTGCTTTTGGTTGGTCAACTGGTAAATCTGCATGGCTAAAAGCAAGCAAAGCAAAAAAGCATAAGCATAATTTTCGATTAAGTTCCATATTCTTCTTATGCTATCATCTAACAAAGAATTTTACAATACTACTGATTCCCACACCCAAAGTTCACAGTCTTATGTAGATAGAATGCAGGATGTTAGGCAGGGGTTGCTTTTTCCTGCAAGAAATCTGGCCTCAGAAATGCCAGTACTACAGTCATTTCAAAGGATCAACTCTCTGGAGCCAGAGCAGGCTACATGCTTGGTAACAGCATGTGAATGCCACAGTAGGTCTGTGTGAGTGTATGTAAAGTATATGCATAAAAAGCAATGTAAACCAGTATCTGTAACAGAACTTAAAATCCTATAGAGTGCATTGGAAAGACTGGGACTTGCTAGTAGAGATGTTTCCTTGTACTTTGTAACACCTAACTTCTCTTGTTCTCAGAGGTTCACATTCACATATTATTTTATATGGGGAGTAACAGTCTGGTTTTCACCATCACATGAGCTTTGCTTGCAATTACAGGCCCAAATATTTGTTCATAGACAAAATCAAAATAGCCATGTTTTATATAGTTATCGATGAAGTCTCATCTCTGGATCATTATAAGACTCCAAAATTTTAAGATATATTCTAGTAAATTCTGTCAGGCTTTCTGTCTTGTTAAGAATAACTATTAAAATGCACAGAGATTTAGTTAGTTCTTTGTGCCCACATGGTGAAATAATAAAACCACTACTGGCCAGTTCTCTGTTGCAGGAGAACATTCAGTTTCTGTGTAAATTAATCGACTCCAGGGAAATTGGGCTAGAGAGAAATATCGCTAGTGATAATAAAACAGCTCTAGAAAATTACTGCAATTAAACAAAAGGCAAAATTAACTGAGTCTTATATTAATACAAATATCCAGGCATTAATTTCTAATCAAAACAAAATAATTGATGTAGAGGAATGTTTTGTTTTCCTAATAGGATTTTCAGTGCCACGAAAAGTTGTTTTAATGTACCTACAATGTGTCAAACTTACTCCTGTTCTTCCAGCAGGTGTACTTATAGATCACAGGTTTGATGCAGACTACCAATAGAAAGTGACCACTGAGCACCATTTCTCACATCACACGTAAATAATCAACTTAAGATTTAATGAAATATCCCTGTTGTGTCATGCGTAGGATAGTTTGACATGGCAAAGCATAGCACAACAGGATTTAAGCCATTTAACCCAGGTTGTTATGCAATGGCATTCTATGAATACAGGTACTCTGTATAGCCAATTTACATTCTGTACACACTGCTGTAGTTCACTTTTAAGTCTTTTGCAGATAATTCATTTGCGTGTAGACCCTAGCTGGTCTACTTGGTCATCCTGACTGTTCACGTTTTAAAGAACATAGTAGGTTTTGGGGAACCCATTTCATCAAAATTTCTGTTTCTGCGTTCCCACACTAGGTATTATATGATGCCTCTGCATTTCTTGAGAAGAACAGAGACACTCTTCCTGCTGACGTAGTGGTGGTGTTGCGAACTTCGGAGAACAAACTTCTTCAGCAGCTGTTCTCTAGCCCATTAACAAAAACAGGTATTTTCTGCGCAGCTTTGCTAACATTATAACTTCTTCAGCTACCTGATCCACTCAAACTCATACTTGATTCTGGATGATTTTTTTTCAATGATTTTATCTTATCTCCTTTCCAGAGTGTTCGTTGTATTTTGTTACCTGATTTCAAGATTTCATTTCCTTTCATGAAATGAAGAATTTAATTTCATGAAAGGAAATGAAATCTTGTGATTTCAGTGAGGATCAATTTGGTAAGGTTTGGTCCATTTCCCTGCACTTCATGTTGTCCCATCCCATTTTATTGTTTTCACTTTGCTTAAGAATTTTCTCCTTTTTTTTAAGCATTTTCATTTCATCAATTTCTTCTCCTGTCTCTTTGTTTCACTTTGTTCCCTGATTTCAGGATTTCAATAAGTACAATTTTGTCAAGGTTCGGTCCTTTTCACTGCACCTCATTTTATCCCAATCCATTTTGTTGTATTCACTCCATTTCCAAATTTTCTTTCTTTCTTTTTTCAGTTGCATTTGATTTTATCATATCTTCTTTCCAGAATGTTTGTTACACTTTATTCTCTGATTTCAAGGTTTCATTTCCTTTCATGAATCTTGTGCAGCAAGATTCTTCCCTGACTCCAGAGAAAGGGAGATTATCAAATGTGTAGGGCAAGAGCTCATTCTCAGAGCAGGATAAAAATACAGCAGTTTCTTGTTCTTAGTCCTTTGCTAAGATCAGTACTTAGGTGATAGATCCTTGTGTACCATGTCTTACAGTTCTTAAATCATGTGATGTAGATCAAGGTATTTTGCAAGTAATATCCATCTGTTTAGAAGCACTGATGTCATACATAGTTTCTTACAAATTACAGAAGCCATATACTAGTAGGCTAGACCTAATTCCTTTGATTTAAAACTTGTTGACTTTGACTTACATGAAAGTGCTAGATCTGTAGCTAAATAAAACAGCAAGGAGAAGTTTGATGACTCCATGGATAGATGCCAGAATGCCAGTACCATATGCAAATGATAGTTCTGCAGTATCCATACAAGCAAGCCAGCAGATAAATACTTCTCTCAATGCTTTCTACACTCTTAAAGCATCTTTTTTATAATGGCTAAGAAAAATATGTGATACTAAATCGAAATACAATGGATTGTACTAGATTGCAAAATTATTGTGAGCTGACACATGCAGATGAGCTTGTATGTTTGGGTGGAAATACTTGGTGGATGCATTAGATAGTGCTGTGTAGGCCTATTGTACATGGGCTGTAGATGCAATTCTGTGCCTGTGCAGCAGCTCTCTGCCTTGAATTTTTGGAGTGTCAGTAACCCAGTTGTAGCATCTGGTGATGCATTTAACCTCTCTTGATATTTCTGTGTAGAAAAAGAGCATCTGGAGAAAAAGTTATATTGGAGCTTTTTTTGCACATGTAAAATTGATACAATAATATCTGTTTATATACTACAGAGGATATATTCCTGTTACAGTGTAATTTTTTGTGTAATTGGAAGGCTTTTGACTACCTCCCTTCAAATTACACTTTTAGAGGTCCCTGAGAGGTGAGGATCCAATGAGGATTCTGCTTCTCTGTTCAACTATAATGAGTTTAGATGGAGGGGAATATACTTTATGATGGAGGATTGGTTTGTGCCCAAGTGGGGAGCAAATCTTTCTGTCTACTACTACTCTACATTTGTGTCTGTGTTAAATTGATAAAAGAGATTCTGATCAAGCAAAGCAAGAAAGAAAGCTCACACATGGTCAAATGTGCCTCCACACCTTCTTACAGGCCGTTTTATACCTTGGAGCTATTGTCAGAATGAAACCGATTAGGTGTTTTGTCCCAGTTATCAGTCAAAATTATTGTAAATATTGTACTTTTTATTTTATTGCTATTTTTAAATCAGAAGGCTGATGCCTTCAAGCAAACTCATATTTTTCTGGCCTTATGGAGATATTTTCAGTAGCAGCAGCACTCAACCTGAGTACTTTGCCTAAGATGCATGGAAGGTTCAGTAAGAGATGCTTCTCATTATAGTTAATGTATAGTTACCGTGCTAGTGTGTTTTACCTACTTTTTTAGGTCTCTTACATTCTTTCTTTGTATCCTATTTACATTAATTGAATGCTTTCTCCTTCCATTTACCTTTCTGTGAAGAGCACAGAGCAAGTTAAGTGTTGTCTGTATTTGTCAAGTTGGTACAGGACATCCTGATAAAAAAAATTACTGTGCATATGCATCTGTGCATGGTGTTATAAGAATAGCTTAAAGCCCTTATGTCATTTTTATTTTTGAAAAGCCTTTGTGATTTTGCTCTTTTTTTCCAGCTGTCTGATATAATTGGCATTCACATCCTGTGTTGGGGCCTCTGTGTTCTAAAATCAGATTGTTGCCAGGTTTAGTTTTGGCAGCTTGCAAGATAAATGAAAGGTTTGGCTGAGAACAGAAGGCATTGCTGGCAATGCCGCTTCGTCTCTGCTCAGTGAAGAAAGATAATGCTATTCTCTTAACTTTCTACAAAGATGCCTTTGTAAACAAAAGAATAATGAGTGCGTGTATGTCCCATTGTACTCTGTCCCTGTCCCTTAGCCTTCTTCCCCCGACTCAACATGTGCTTCATTCCTTAAGCAAACCAGAAAAAATACAGATTAAGTTTCATAATCTTGTTACAGTTTTCTCCAGCTTTTGGTCAATTACCGACTGATGCAAAAGTTAATAATTTACATGGGAGCCATATTCCATCTTTCCAGGTAACCCTGACTTGAAATGGGCCTTCTGCCATTATGTGTGGTGTTTTGTTTGAAGACGAGTGACAGCACATTCTCACATCTGCTTGCAACTATCTCTGGAATGTGTAGCGTAGGTGGGTTTGCCAAGCAGCGGTCTCCCATACGTGTCGCAGCCACTGGGTGGTGCTATCCCAGAAGCGAGAGAGAGTGCGAGACTGGAATCGTGGGTCTGACAAGGACTGAAAATGTAGTTCTTTAAGTACCAAAAAGAACAAAAAGATGCCTTTCCCACCCTGAGATGATCTTCTGTTTGAAGTATATTTATATAACTGTCATATCTTCCACTGTCAAAAACTGAGCATCAAGAAAATAAATACTAAAAAGCTAAATTCTTTTACTAATTTAAGATCATGTTAATCCCTTTAATTTATCAAATACACTTATCCCCTCTTAACAAATGCTTCTATTTTACAGTAGCGGTCTGTGCAGTTTAAAGGGCCAGAAATTAACACCAGGACATTAGATATACATTTGTAATAGTAATTTATTGTTAATAGGGTAGGCAACTACTCATATGAGACATTGGAACTTAAGCATTCTGGAACTAATTTTGTAGTGTGTGCAGCTTGTTTTGTCATCTTTCAGTGGAAACTTAGTCACCTTCTGCGTGCTTTGAAATCTGCACTTTCTAGGGACCTTTAACTTCAAAATTGAATGAATGTATTCTGATTTAACCTAACAGTGCTCCCAATTGCTTCCATATCTGTCACTTTTTTTCTATGGACACAGCTTCTTGTGCTGCCACTACTTTAGTTGAATATGCATGTTCCCATTTAGATAGAATGTATTAGTGATTGTCTTTGGTTTTAGTTTAACACCGTTGCTGCTAAAGCATCAGAGAGAAAAGGAATCACATGATCTGGGAAAATAGAGTCCCCTTGTAAAAACAGAGGATTTTGGTTGGAAAAATAAGGACAGTCTTGGTACAATCACCATTGAGGAGTCAGACCATTTGAGTCACTGTCCTGATACTCGAGAATTTTTGCAGCATCACCTAGAAGAGGTGGTACTGTTGGATTGCTTGGGCAAAGCACCCCTGAGTGTTTTTGAGACTGCAGGGTTTTTATCTTTTTAGAAAAGCTGCATCACAACAAGATTTTCTACTCTTGAAATGCAATCTCTGCAGACTTTTGCCCTTGCCATGACTCACAGACCTTTAGAACTTCTGTCAGGGTTTCTCTGCTCTGTCTTAGGTCCTTACTTGAGATAGGGGAGAGAATTGTCTTCTGCAGGGAGGGAAAGGGAAATCCTCCAGCCTTCCCACCAGAAGAGTAGAGGTGCTGAGAAAATCCTTATCCTTGCCCTGAGGAGCAGAAGGGGCTTTGCTTGGCTACACAGAAGCAATACAAAGCTGAGTACCATTACAGCAACATCATGTCTAATAATTTTAGTAGCATTGGGTATTGTTCACGCATTAGGGTAATGGAGTATCGATATATCGTTGCTAATAAGCACTCCTTGTTTGTGGTGCCTATATATTTAAACATAATCTGTCAAAGAGACTTGGAATGAAAGTTTTCACAACTGGGATGAAGGGTTTGGTTAGTCGTGTTTTAACAAGGTAATTTTTTTTGTCCAAAGTAGAATTTTTTTCCAGACACAAGTTATTTATAATTCACCTGTCTAAAGGTCATTTCCCCTCCTCAATATTGAGTTTTAGTCTGTGTTCTTTCTGTCCTTGAGTCTCTAACCTTGCTTACAGCCCTCAGATGAAAAGTAATTATAAACAGTGTATGTCTGTTTCCCAAACCAAAACAAACAACTAATGTACCACATGCTAAGAGGGAACGTGAAAAAAATGTTTCAAGCTAGCTTTATGCACACTAAAGAACAAAAGAACTAAGGAACTTTTGGAAAATCAGTTTAGAGAACTGCTTTTCACCAATTCTTGGTGACAAGAGTACTGTCTCCAGTATTAACTTGTCTGTAACTGTGATAGCACGTGATTCCTCATGACGAGTCAGAAACCGAAGGAAAGAGATTTTCTTGCGTTTCAGTCCCATGAACAGGTACTGCTGGGCATCCATGGAATGTAATCTTGGCAAGTTGAAATCATAGGTGCTTTGCCATTATTTTCAGTAGGACCGTGGTTTGAGCTGTCATGTTTGTCACTGTGCACTCCTACTGAGCACAGGCCCTTCCTCTAGCAATAAGTAGTGGCAGGTCTCTTGGTTTGGTGTGTTTCATTCACTGAAATATAGCATGTTTCCATTTGTGTTTAGTGTATTTTTTTCCTCTTAATTCCATACATCACAGTAGAACCAAAGGCTCAAATACATTTTAATTTTACTAATGTATTCCACAGTAAAATCTTCTTGTAATGGTACTTTTGTGTTAGTATTTTCACCTTTAAGAGATCAGGCACTCTTAAGTCAAATGAATTGGAAAACAGTATCTCTGCTTAAAAATGGATCAAAATGATACTTTGTAAGACTTTTAGTAAAGTTAATGGAAGCTGTATTTCACTCAGGGCATGGAGGCTTTCATACTTCTAACTGGTCTGTATGTTAAAAACACAAAAATAGTTTTTGCTCTGCTGCCAGTGAGTTGTATGCAAAGAGAGGCTTTAAACTGCAGCTGTGCAGCATAACAGTCATGAACTTTACTGGGTTGCAGATGTGGGACATCAGGAAACTAAATTAATTGTAGCTTAACTGAGTTTGGGAGGTAGAGTGATGGATTACTTTTTCGAGTTTCTCACTTGAGCATTTTACAATTCCGTGTTTATTTTTCTTCATATCCTAAGGTTTTGCATCATAGGTCAAATCCAGTACGAATATTCAAAATACTTGCTAGCAGTAGGATCCGAAAAATGCTCTAAAATAGCCCTAAAAATGGAACTCATCTAGAATCAGAACCATCGATCAGATGAAAGTTAAGGGTCTCAGTCTTGATAAAGCTTTATATAAAGTACAACAATTACTTACTGTTGAGAATAACTCCCTATAAATAGTGTCAGTGAATCTCTGGAATTGCACATGGCAGTAAGCACAACAGCTGAGAATTGTCAGGTTAGATTTACCACAGTTATGTTTGGTAAAGGGTGTTGCCCAAACAGAATTACACTGTTTTTTAATCTGAGACTTCACAGATTATATTGTACTGAAAATGAACAACAGGGCATAGGTATTTTTTGTCTCCAAAACAAATGCAAATTGAACTCTAATAAAAGTAGAAGTGGACAAGTTTAAGAATAGATCTTAATTAATTTACTGATTTGATTTATAATAGACCATTGTCTCTAGAACAAATCTTGAGAATAGTTTTTCTTTACCTTTTTCTCAGAAGAGAGGAGATACCTTTCCCAATTCTCATGTTTCTGGCCTAACTTCTCAATCCTATAATGAACATGATTTCACAGTAGTGAACAGTAATTAATCTTAACACTGCATTGTATACTAATTAAATTAAAAATCTACTGATATTGAGGAAACAAAAGAAACATTACATAAAAGATGCTACTGTTTTTAATATCAACTAGTAGACTGTGGGATTTCACTGTGCACCATATACAGAATTTAAATAGAGAAATATTCAGATAACATTATACCATTGTTTTAATGAGTAGTTTAATTGATAGTTTCTACAGGCACTGTGTGCTATAAGGTCAAACTGTGTCAAAGATGCTCAGTATGTCATTGGAAGCATTCAATAGCTCTCAAGATCAAATCCTAGAAGAGCAATAATTTTTAAATTTGCTAGTGAGTTTTGAGAGCAGATAACTTTGTTGAATATTCTGATAATCTTACTCATATGAACATCCGTAATGTTTTTTGGTGTGTTCTTTACAAAGAATGTGTTTATATTTCCCTCTCTTTCAAAATAATTGCATTAAGGAATTAATATATCTAAAGGATGAATGTAGTGGGTGGAAAATAAATCTCTGAGTCTATGCTAGATCTTGTATATTCATTTCAGAGTATTTTGTGCAGTCTTACTATGATTTTGTACTTTTATCATTTTTCTTTATTCCTTCACCTTACAACAAGCTGTAAAGGCCAGTACTTTACTGAACCAGCATTATCTATTATTATTTGACTTCGTCTTCCTTATTCCAGCCTGACTTACCTTGATGCAGGGTTGGTTAATTGAGCTGCCTGGATAGCAGGTCACAGTGTGTGAAAAAGACAGAAAATGTGTTTGTGGAAATTTGTATAAATGGGTATTTATTTCATTAAGAGTGGAGATAAAAATACAATTAATGTTTTGCTTTACCACAAAAGTAACTCATTTTGTGCCAGCTCTGATTATATACAGAGGTGCTGACATCCAGGGGAGCAATGATTCAGTTGAGAAGCTGTTGAGACTTGATTAAATTAGTTGTCAAAATCATTAATGCCTAGATTTCAAAAATGGAAAGGTCTGGGACTTTTATAAAGTTCTGTAACCTTGTTTCATCTTAAATTAAGATTTTTAAAACAAAGTTCTTGCCTTGAAGTTTCAAAACCTGGTTTTGACACCATTTTTTAACCTGTCTAGCCTTAGGTTCTTGATGACTGGGGAGAGTGATAGACCTAGTGAGGTCAGAGAAAATGTTCTGTAATTTCTTTCCATATGCTTTCAGTTGCATCTTTATATGTGAATTTTTGCCACTGAAGTCATTGGCAATGTTCACTGGCTTTAGTAGAATTTTGACCAGGCTGGGTATGTATGGAGCAGCTTCAGCAGCACGTCCTGAGTGAGGGAATATATACCGCAAAATTTTTAAACATTGTATGGAGAATGAACATACTCTGGAAATACAAGCGAAGGGCTAGAAATCACAGTTCTTGACTTCTCCTGGATTTCCTGTTTATTCACTGTTGTTGTAGAAACTTACTTTGGCCTCAAGTTTAACTGAGCACTATGAATCTAAATAGATAGAACAGTGAGATAACTACCATGTTCTTTATAATCATACTTTTGCTTTTCTGGATAAAGCATATACGATTTGGGGGAAAAAATTATTACATAACATGGAAGAGAAAGTGTGTTGATTACATAAAACAATGAGGGAGACTTGAGCTGAATCAGAATATAGGGTAACCATATTTCCAACCTGTGTATGGTTTTAGAACTATTCTTCCACATACCTCTGGAAGAAGAAATAGACTTGTCCAGCCTGAGTAGATGTAAGTAGAACAAGGTTATTTTGACCAATGCTTAAAATCAGTGAAGAGTTCCTCAGCAATGAAGTTTCACAGAAAATTCACCTCTGTAGTTTTCTTATAATCTCGGTTACACATGTGGTACAGGTACCAGGGCAATCTGCTGGGGCAGCAGAAAACCTTGTAGTGATGGTGAGGTACTGTCCTGACAGCAGCAGTGTTCTGTCCTGTCTGCTGCTCCACAGAAAATCCAGGCTGATTACATACAACAGCATCAAACCGTGCACTACAAGAGATGCGGAAGGAAATTGCTAAGAACCATATCTGAAAGAAATGGCCCATGTCTTCTGACAACATAGAAATCATAAAAAGCCAAGCCAATTTGTTCTGTAATGCAGCAGCTGGAAGCCTGACTGGATCAGGCTGTGACCAGCCTCTCTTCAGCCAGCCAGTTGGTCAGGTCTCCAGCTAGTCAGGCTACAGACCTGACTAAAGAAAATGGTGAACATCAAGCAGTAGAAAATTGCGGTATTGTTTATAAAAGAACTTTGCTTCTTCCAAACTTTTAAAATGTATTTAATTTTTGTCTAGATGCAGCTTCAGATAGTTAGCACTCACTGTACTTAGTGTGCCAGTCCTATCATTAGTCCTGTGTTTGGACAGAGATGCCCAACCTATGCCCTCCTGACTGTGGCCAGAACCACATGATCATGCCTTGGCCTGTGCCCAGGAACCTCTTTATCATGTTGTCAGGCTATACCGTATGTGTTTTGCCTACTGTCTGTAAGTTTGCTCGTATCACAGGACTATGAGAACCACATAAGGTTTGCTTGTATATCCTATGATCACATACTGTGCCCATGATACTTCAGGAAAGGTCTGAGTTTCAGTGAACATACTCCCAATTGAGTAGATGACTATACTTTTGTGCCTTCTCATGTGGGAAGTGACCACTGAAGTGTCCGCAATGTACGCAATAGAAAGCATAACAACGCTGAATTTATAATCAGGTTTTCCAAACCCAGTCTAGCAATGTAAAGCTTTTAAGTATCTGTAAATATGATTGGTGTCTACTTCAGGCTAAAAAGACTAAAGAAGTCTTTAAACTAATGGAGAATCAGTATCAGAATTCCTCAGTTCACTATGGCATGGATTTTCAATTTTAAATAATCTGGGCCAAAAACGTGCATATTTTTGCTCCTGAAGCAAATATTCCTAATTATATTATTCCTGGGTGGGCTTCACTATTACTGAGATTTTATGCTGGTCAGATTCTGTTTGGTAACATGTACCTGATTTTGGAAATACTTTTTCTTGGTATTATTTTGAATAGAAAGTAAAGTAATTCTCTTTTCAGAAGAAGCAGTAGTTGAGGTCTATCTGTATTGATAGTTGTGCTCTATAAACAGTGTTTTTATAAATGCATTCTTGTGTAAAATATGTGGTATATGAGAAAATTGGCTTCTTAGCTTTTTTATTGCACAAGATTAGCTTAAAGGACTTCAGTAACTCAGAAGAATAGAGTTTTGATAGTCAGTGACCAGATTCAAATTAGTACTCAATAAAAAAAGTACATGTATTCATTTGTAGTTGAGCTAAGAGCTTAGTTTTACAGTAGATGAAAATGCATTATGGAGATAAGCAGTCAACTTCCTTTGGCTAGATAAAATGTACTGAAAGGAAAGAGAAGAATCTGTGTATGTCAAAGACATTGTCTGGCCCTGTACCTCTTCTGGAGTGTGAGTGCTTAGCTGTGATTAGAAGTAATGTCAATGAAATATGAATGCATTGTAGCATTTCTGACCATATTATACTGTATCTACATGGTGTTTGAAGTAACCTTTCTTTATCTGAACCAGAAGCATGAAAGAAATTCATAAAATATATGAGGATAAGGAAAGAGCTTGTACTTACCCTCTATATAATAGTAATGTCCCTGGTATGACATGTACAGTAAGGTGACATTGTCATTAGGCTTTTTCTCAGTAAGTCATTTGCACTTCACAAACTGAATGTTCTATCAAAGCCTAATGTATTTCTTACCTGGCATGCTCTTACTTTGGGAGGAATGATCTATTGCAGACATAACCAAAATGAGGTTATAAATACAGTGCAGATATTGCCAATGTTTGCTTGATAGTACTTACAGAACCCATCACCTACGAATAAACAAAGTACAGACAAACCATAGTTAACATCAGAACATCCAGCCAGAGAGTGTACTTTTCCTAACTAGTACATAAAGTCAGCAGCTGGACAAATCATTAATTCAGCCAGATAACACAGTGAGTAACTAGCAGGGATGCAAATAAGAAGCCATGAATGCTGACTAGTCCTTTTTGAGATCTGGAGACCACTTCCGAAGTCCAGCTTGAAAAAAAGAAAACACATTACTTCTTTGTGTATGATGTAAATAACTTAGAAAACTTCTCCTGGTTGGCTTGGCATAATAGAAGAGATGCAGTTCTTTGATAATATGGTCTTTCTCACATAGCTGAAATGAGGCATCAGTGAAGAATATGTTTGCAGAGATGTGAGATCTTCTAAACAGCTTCAGGTCAAAGGGAGGTTTGCTGAGCATTGACACTGAGCTTAGCCAGTGAGTACATAGATTTTGTGCTGCTACTTCTTTTTCCCTTAAAAATTCTAAGAGCATTTCACAAACTTTAGTGACTGAAACTTCTCAAAGCATTGAAGACATTCTCAACTTTATTGAAGAGAGGAAAAAAAGAGAAGCATTAGATCTGACTGACTCCTCCGTGGAAACAGTGAATCTCAGAGACCTTAGTCTCTGATCCAGACGCATAGGTAGGAGCCTTAATGATGATGAGCAGTCACATTGAACTGAAGTGCATGTGAATAAAATTAAACATACACATGTTTAAAAGATTAATCCTAACTTTAACCATTAACTTCTCTCCCCTCCCTCAAAAAAAAACCCCCAGAAAACTAAACCCCCAAAACCTAAGACAATTTTGAGAGGGTTTGGTATCACTTAATTGGTCCATTTTATGAACTTGAATTTAATGTAGGTAGCATTTGGTCTACAGGGATGTCATTTGTATTTTCTCTAAAGTTTTGACCATATAATTGGTGTGAAGCTAGACTTCTGAAAGGAACAGTGCAGTCTTTCAACCTTTAACCAGTTTAACCTTTCAAGGAACCCATGGCAGTTCAAGCTGGTGATGTTATTATCTAAAAACATTTGTTCTTCAAATATTGATGCTTTTCACTAAGTGAAATAACATCTAATTATTTTTGATGTGTTAAGGTGTAAGTTACCTTGTTAATGAAAATCAAATGCAGGGATAGGTACCAAATTTTACTGACTGTGAACACCATGCTAACCCTGGGTGAAACGTATCTTATGATGTAGACTAATTTTCAAACCACATTTCTTCTGTTCATTAGTTTTAATGGCTTAGACATGTTAAAGATTGGTAGTTATTTTTCCTGAGCATGAGCTACATGAGATGAGTAATTCAGAAACTTTTATTGAAGCATCATTTTGTGTTTCAGCTGAAAAAGAAAATCCTAGTAATATTTTTTCCATGGATTCAATCTAATGCTACAAGTAATTACATAGGAATTCACTTGACACATGAAATAAGCACTGGTAAGAATCCATTCCTAGACAGAAGTAACTGCTGAACAAAGGCACGATAGGTAAAGTGTTTCTTTTATTAAGTGGGACCTTAACACTTTGGGCGTTTTTTTGTTTGTGAAGTCATTAAAGATTGTTGATTAATGAAAAGGTTTGTTTATTTGCTTGGCTTACCAGATCAGAAATGTTTAATTTCAGTTTTTCATGAGAAACTAAGGGAAACCTCAGGGGTATTAATTATGAACCCTAGAAACCTAATGCCAGCAGTGAGTGAACCTTGAGCAGCTATAGAACCATTCTAAATTTTATTTGGTTATCAGAGTTTTTAAAGTTGTTACAAAATGCAACAAAACTTTAGTCATTTTAAACGGTCTGATTCAAAGTCATTTCTTCTCCCAACTCCCCTCTTTTATCACATGTTGTGTTGCTGGTTCTTCAGTGCAAGGCTTTCAAGCTTTAGACTTGCTAATATGAAACCTAGCCAAAACCAACCTTTCCAGGCTATTTTAGCCAAAAAAGGCCCAAAAGAGTAATTTCTAACATACAAAAATAGCAAAATTGCAACTAGGAAAAAAATCATCTCACCATCTACTTGTTCATTTAAGTCCTCATTTTAACTTTGGAGAGATACATGTATTTACAATATGTGCCATGTATGTACATAGATATTCAAGATTTCCCAAACAGTTTCGGTTCTCATTAACATACACAGCCTAATAGTACATACACATAATATACATAACAGCCTGAAGCAGTTTCCAGAATAGTGGACATACCTTGTGTTCTGGACCATGATTTAGACTGTCAGGTAACATACGATGTTAGATCTGGAAATGACATGCCAGCTTTGCAGCATTGTGTCAATACCAGTGCCAGCAGGTTAAAAGATAAATACTTCTTTAAATTAATTCAGAATGTTCAAATGAAGAATGCTGTGTTTGAGTGCTGGTCTCCAGATTGTTTTCAGGGGTTTCCTATTTTTCTTGTTTAGAGGAAAGTAAGAGCCTAAGTTCCTTTCAGTGTTACAGTGGACACTGGGTTTGCTCTGCTCTCTTTGGGAATTATTACCAGCGATTGGTTTTCTTTACCAGCAATTTCATGTTCTTGGTTTTCGTTTTTCCCATCGTGCTTCCTGACTAGTTATGTAATACACAGTTTAGTAAAACTCCGAAGGCTATTTAGAGTTACTGCCTGTCTGTAAAGCAAACAGCTAAACACCGGAGTTGATGCAAGCAAGTAATTTAGCATCTGAAAGAAGTGTTAACACTTTATTTACATTTAAATTAAAATAGACACTTATTTATGTGTTCTGGTTCTGAAAGGTGTGTGGTACATCTGCAGAGGCCTATTGTTTATTCATGCTGTAAATCCTTTGAAATGTGTTAAAATGCTTCCCACTCATTATAAAAATCCTGCCACCCATGGATTAGGGCTTTGATGTCACCAATCCTGCTTCAAAGGGTTCTTTCAATGCTATTAATCACAGTTTAGCCTCTGAAGATATAGCCAGAGAAAACATTTGGACATCTTGTGCTAGACTTGCTAAAACTTTGAAATATACAGAGTGTCTTGCATATGCAAGTCCGATATCACTTCCTCTCTCTTCTCCTAGCCTTTATTTTGAAAAGCTATTTTGTGATGACTTTGGCTTTCTACAAGTTCAGAGGAAAAAGTTTAGGACACGTCATACTTTACATTTTAAAAAAGGCACTACTCTTCGCTTAAAACCACGATATATTTTTGCCTGGGAAATTGAGTCAGTCTGTTAAAACCCTGAGTTACAATAAGATTGAGGATTATATGTCAAAAGGTCAAAAATTGATGCCATCTTATCATTTTCTCATCTCTCTTGTTAGTTGTGAGTTTAAGATACTGTCTTAACACTTAAGGATCCACATGATTTCATAGAAACAAGAATGTTTCTGTAGTCTTTTGGCTCTCTGAAATCTCTAAATGAGTCACACAGAGAAATTGATTACTAGTGATTGAGCTGTATGCCTTTGTGCTGTCGTTGTTTTCATCAGCTCAGTAGCTAAGGTCAGTGACATACCACCTTATCACTTACTTTTTCCTCCCCTCTAAATCAACACTGCATTCTGTCATGCCTGTGCTGAATGCTCTGCAGGCACAATTGGTAATGAGAGGGGTGTGGAAGAAGTGTGGTGGTGTCTGCTATTTTTAGTACTATTGTACAGACTGATTTTACACCATACAAATTTTTCCCTTCTAAGCTTCTTAAATAGTTTTTGCAGTATGAATTTCTTCTTTTTTTTGAACAGGTAATTTGGCACAAGCGAGAGCGAGAGTGACAGCAGCATCTCGGTCTTTGCCTCCGCAGCTCAGTGCTGGGCGTATCAAGGTTTGTAGTGTTCCCTTTGAAAACAGGCAGTTGTTTATAAAATATTACAGTGAGACTATGTACACAATACTTAGCTGATGTGGGTATATAGTGAGGTTCTTACCAAATTAGAGTCTGCCTTTACTATTAGTAACATGTACCCTTGTCTTGGAACACAGTTTCCAGTTTTAGTGCTGAACCTATTATAGTATTCAGTGAAGAATCAATTTACTACTAATTAATCTTTAAACCTTTGGAATGAAATCTCAGTTACATTGATATCTGGAGTCCTCCTTATATCAATGGAGTCAAGGTTTTCTTCTGATGATTTTGACCTAGAAAGAGGTCTTACTTGGTAAAATTTCAATAGTGTATTTAACAGTATGAAAGGCAAAATAAAATTTACCAAAATAATCTATATCTTTTTTTATTTAACTTCAAAGTGAAAAACCAGGAGATATTTGGGACTGGTAGATAACTGGAAAAGAATGACTCAGCAAAATCACCATTCTCTAGAAAGAAGTGTTGAATTTAAATGCTGCTGAATTTTGCCATGAGAGTATGTGGTCTAACTGCAAAAAGATGGGATCATTTTATGGCAATTAGTAGGATTACAACTGAGTACAATTAATTTGTGAGGAAACCTCTTGTCCCTTGAAGCTGATGGCGTGTACAACCCCTAGTTCCTAAGTAGTACTTGTTAAAGTTAGCTGAGTTAAGGTTTGGGGTTTTGGGTTTTTTGCCTTCAAAGCAAACAGTAATAAATTTTAAAAACAAGTGTGGTAAAAGCAACTGTTCAAAAGTCTATGAAATTTTATATTCTGGGTTTTCTATTTCTTCTTATCTTCTGATATTTGGAGCTCATGCTCAAACATCAGTCTGGTTATTTATGTCATCCAGATGTCTGTATCCTTCACTGTACCTGCAAATACAGATGTGGATTTCAGACTATTATTTCCTGTCTGGTGTAAATACTTCCAGTGCTGAAGGGTGGCCTTTCCAATTTTCTTGTGTTATATACACATTGTCTTCCACATCCAGCTGTATTCAGCACAAGCTTTCTAAGCACACGTTATATTGGTACAGCAGGAATGTAATAGAGCAGCTCACTTCTAGAGCTTTACTAAACAGAGTAAGTTAATAAGTACTCTGTAAGTGGGCTTTACTCACCCTTCACACTTTTTTAAAGGAGCTAAAAGAAAAGACGTGTAAGTGCAACACTGTTGAGAAAATGTTAATTTAAATACTTTTCAGATCAAAAACTATGCTTAGAATTTTGTAAAGCACCTAATTAAAAGAACTTCAGGAAACATATTTTAAATTATTTTGAGATTTGTTTTAAAAAATCCAAATGTTGTAATTTTGTTTGGAAGTTTTGAAATTTTTAGTAATTATTTAATTTAAGAGGATTTTTTGCTTAACATATTTTTTGGTACAGTATTTGATAACCATGCCAGCAGCAGGTGTGGTCAGTATGTGGAAAGTCATAATTTCAAGTGACTTCATAAAGTGACATTATGTCATAAATCGTTCTTTTAATATTGTTTCAAAACTATTAGAAATTGTCTTTTTAGTGATCAAACAGTTTGACTTTGTAGGTCAGGCTGTTTTCCATTACAGTTCTAATTATATAAATTCATATTGTAAGTCACTACAGCTGTCATGTAAAAATGTGACTAAACAGTTGAAATATCTTCATTTTTGTTTAAAGAGTAGCTAGTGATTTAAAATACAAGATATCATGACATTCTTATTATGTTCTGTCATTTTCTAGCAAGCCAGTTGTGAGAAAGCCTATTGTCTGTTGTACATGAAGTTGTTGCCCTACCGTAAAATTGTGTGGCTTCACAGACAAGCGACGTTGTAAATTAACAAGAGACAAAACTTCTAGAAAGTCTCACAAGAAAATCCCCCTAGCTTCAAGGGTCTATTAGAATTTTTCTAATGAAAACTTCAAATGTTTCTGGTCAAAAAGATTTGGAAATTAATTCTAGTTTTTACATATTGCACAGATCTGAATTTACAACTTCATTCATGGGAAAAGAAATGTAACAATACTGCTTTTAGTCTAGTTTTCTGAGAAAAACTATTCTACATCTCCTTCGTGAGTCTTTCTGTGCATTCATTCCCTTTTGCACCCCAAAAAAAACCTCAAACCAAAACAAAACTCTTTTGAACCCAGCAGCCTGTTGTAAACCATATTTGATAGAGTGACAGTCCCAAGATGGTGAGATTCTAGAGGTTTGGTGAAAATAAGCAGCTATGAAAAGGAGACGATACTGCCTTTTATTGACTAGCAGATATTTGAGATATGAGAGGTTGTGAGTGCTCAATCTCCAGCAACAATATCCCTGTGTCTCTGCTTTTCTAGACACAGAAGGCTCCTATTTAGAACCTCAAATTCCTTGGCATTTGGGCTCAGATCAGTCCTCAAACTGTTTGCTTTTGTTCTTGATTTGATCTTATTTGTAATTAAATTAAATTAAATTTTAACATTAAATATTACCAGTTATTCTGAACTTACTGTCAGTGTTCACTGTTATGGCTTTTGTCCTGACATTTACTAGAGATTTAGATAACAATCCTCAGAAACTAGGTGTCTTGCAAAGATAATCTTGAAACATTCCCATAGCCTTTCCCATGGACATGCCTTCTGTTTTGATTAGGTCATTGATATTTACTTTGTCAGGTAACCTCATAAGATGTTTGATGTTACCTGTGCTGATAAGGCGTTTTTCCTGGAATATATTACAGAGTATTCTGTTAACAAACTGCATCTCTCTTTTTTTATTATTTTTTATTTCTTCTTTTCGTGTGTTTGTTTAAGATGTGTACCAATGCATGTATACCACTCTGGGCCAGAACATCACAGATTACAAAAACATATTGAAATTTTTATGGTTACCCTTATTGAGCCTGTCTGCATTTGTACCATCTGTGTTCTGAATCTTGACCTCACTAGTTTTCTTTTGATTTCTTCCTCAACACAAAATCCATTTTTTTGATCTATTATTACTTAGTGCTTCATTTCCTTTATGTTTTGCATGCAGTCTCCTAAATATCTCCTGAAGGTAAGAGTCTCAGTTACTTTATTGAGAACCATAATCTTCCAGCAATTATTTTAGTGTTCAGAAGTGTGTTCTTAAGTCACTGAGTGTTGGAAATGATTGTATGGAGCAAAGTCCGGGAAGTGTAGCACAGGTGCTGACAACAGCATTATCTGGTTTATACAAATGCCACCTGGTCAAAGCAGATGGTAAACTGCCACAAAGCAAGTGAATGCTAAAATGCTGTTAATGCTCCATGCAAACAGGATGCTGGTTAATTTTCTTTAATTTTGTTGAGCTGTAATGCAGCAACACAATCTGCTTGTTATGGGTATCCACAGTTATACTCATTCATAAATTCTGGTTTCATTTTGATAAGAACAGCTGTACTAACAATATAACTAAAACCTACAAGGAGCAGTATGTTCGCTGTCCGTGTATATCCTCCAAAAATAACTGTTCTGCAATGCTGAAAAAGTGGTAGGCTATGGCAGTTCAGCAGAACAAGATTGCTGAGATTCTTGGCATCAAAATGGCAATATAAAATAATAGTAACCATAGCAGGAGAAGGGAACAGACTTATACGTTGTGAGACTACCTACTTTGTTTGCTACTCATTATCCTACAATAATTTTTCCATACATGAGCAAAATGAAGCAGTTCAATTTAATTCCTGGCCTGTTGGAGTTTGTTGTAGTGGCAATAACAGGAATACTTTTTAGAAATCAGTTCCTAAGGTATTGCAACCTGGCACCTGTTTCATTGGCTGAGTGTTATACTATCATAAGTCTAGAGTGCTCTTGCACTATCAAAAAAAATTCAGAATGCTTACAGATCTCTCCAAAATCGGTGTGTGTCCTGCATCTGTTAGAAGCTGGCCTTGCTATCTCTGATAAAGTACTCTGAAGTACTCACGCCTGAAGGAGTGACTGTAACAAAAACTGAGCCCAGCTTTCATGGGCAAGGTGGGGTGGGTCTGCAGTGTTTCTGGAACAATCCTAACATCAGAGTTTTGTCTTCCAGGTTGACACAATGGAAGTTATGCGGCATCCTGAGGAAACAACTAACATGAAGCGGCAAACTATGGCTTCCTATTTTAGGGTACAAAAATTAAAATGAAAACAAGCATTTTGATAATAAGAACAATAGACACATCTAAAATATTTGTGAGATTGTTAGATCAAAGAGATATATAAAATAATTTTTTTTATTCTGTTACAAGGCCTTTGTAGATTCATAAACTTTTTTTTGCTTCTTTTCTCTTTGTTTCCTCATACTTGTATTTTTATAATTTCACTGAGTACGTTGATAACAGAATCTGGAGTCTAGACTATTTTCCATCTAAATGCTAGAGGTCTAGAATAGGTCTTGTTATAAACAGAACACCAATTTTGGGCAAATAAAATAGATGTTATCACTAAAGTCTTCATATTTTTTCACAAGCTGAGGCATACATACCTAAGTAAAAACAATCTATCTTTTGGAAGTGCTGTTATAAATCATATGGATTGCCAGTTTATTGGTAGTAATCCTGTCTAAGGTAATGCATATTCTGCATGTGTGTTTAAATCAAACAGGCAAGGAAAGGGCATTGAGCATGTTGGAACTGGAAGCTTAGGAGTCAAGAAAACTGCTAGTCCAAGCAGTGCAGCATTGTCCAAGACTCTTGGTTACTGTTTTTTTCTTGCAGTCATTGCAAAGTGGAAAAGTTTTCAGCAGTTGGCACTTGGGCTGCACTTACACCATGCAGAATAGGGAAGTTCACAAAGCTGTGCTAGCGTGAGTCAGTGCTTCCTTCTGTGTGGGAATACCTGTTCAATTTATCTTGTAAAATAGTGTAAGGAAGGGCATAGAGGAAGCTGGTGTATACTGAGATGTTACCCCAGTGTGGAGAGTACATTGAGACTTGTCCTATAGGTGTGCCCTTAGAGTGCTCTTGCACAGAACCACACAAATGCCAGCTCAGTAGAAACTGTAAAAAGAAAAAAAATTGTAATGGGGCAGTGAGTGTGGAAGTACACCATAACACACATGCAACCTGCAGCAAGGTGATGACAGCTTGGAATTGTACGTGATTTTGAGACACATATGAGTATATGAGATTGAATGTAGTTGATAACACATACTTACCATACAACAGTGTAATGAGGTGAGTATAGAGCAGAAATATCAGTATTCAGAGGAGTCAATGGAAAAAAAGATATATATGATCTGATCAAGTGTTTCTCAGTTTAAATTGCAATGGAGTAAATTGTTTTCTGTGTCCAGGGTGGATAGGAAACGAAGTAATGGACCTACATTTCAGTGGGAAGATTTATGTTAGATGCTAAGAACTTTATGAATAGTCGTGATAATATAGCACTTCAACAGATTTCTGGGGAGACTGGGCAGTTTATATTCTCAGTGATTCTGAAAAATGAATGTAACAGAGATGTACCTGAAATGTTAAAGATACATCTAGTGTTCTTTCTGGACAGAGCACTGAACTGATGACTTCTTGCAGTCTTTTCCCCATGATTTGCTGTGAATTTCAGTGATTGTTTCACAGTAAAGCTTGTGTTTCTGTTGGGGATGTTTGATCAGTCAAATGTGTCTACAGTAGAATTATGGTTAGGACAATTTTCAATATTTTTTTTTATGGGCCTTCATCAACTATGGAAATGTGATAAAAGGAGATATGAAGAGAAAGGTGTAAGAAGTAAGAAATCAGATTCAGAATATTTAATATTTTTAAACAGCTAAAATTTTTTAATAGGCTCCACGTTTCAGCTGAAGTCCTTACAATTAATAAAAAGGCAATGGAGATTAACATTACAGATTAAAATATAATCAAGCATTACAAACTGTTTACAAATATGTATCTCCTGCTTAAGTAGTTACATTGCAGTTTTTTGTCAAGTATGTGCATCTTTTTTATTTTCCTCACTAGTATTCCCTCATGGATCTTTTATCCAAAATGGTTGTTGGACAGCCTCACTTTATTCGCTGCATTAAACCTAACGATGATCGAGAAGCACTGATGTTTTCTCATGAGAGAGTTCTACTGCAGCTACGATACACTGGAATTCTGGAAACTGTCAAAATACGTCAGAAAGGGTATTCTCATCGCATCCTCTTTGAAGAGTTTGTAAAAAGGTAAGACTTGTATAATAGGGCTGGTTTTTTAATATTCCGTTCAGTAAGATATATTCTATGTTAAAGTACAGAAAGTTGTACAAACATTGTTCGTAGGTGTGTGCTCTGAATCTCTAATGAGGGCAGGGACTTTCACAGATAAAGACTACAAGCAATATCTGATCTCTAACGGAGAACAGTCAGTGTGAAACCAGCAGTGAATGCAAGTAGCAAACCTGTCCCCATGGTTCCCTCTGTAGAGGCAACAAGTGGAAATTATGCATCCTCCTCAGATAATTCAAGGATTTTGGAAGGTCAGAGACCTTCAGCCATCATGTGAAGAATGTGCACATGTTTAAGAATGAGCTGATATAAAAGCTTCAGATTTAGCTTTGTAGAGTCATTTATCTTATAGATGTAATGAATTATAATCAGATCTCTGTTTACCCTAACCCTTCTCATGACTACTATTACTGGCTTTAATACAAATTCTCAATCTCAAAAAGTTACAAATTTGATTCAGGAAATGCTACTGTCTTTATGATGGCAATATGGCTACATGATAATTAGGGTTTCCTCTACATCACAAATGTGGGGTTTTGTAGCATTTCCTGGTTTTCAGTGTGTAGAATTGGTAATTCAACAATGAGCAGAAGCACTACCATTAACCATTTAGGTAATAGTACGAATAAGTAGTGAATGGTTAAATCAACCATGTTGTGATATTTTTTGAACTGGAGGTGACTCGTCCAGACAATATAGGATTAATGAGTCTACTGAAAGCAAGTCATTAGTCTCACTTCAGTGCCTGATAAAGTTAGGGAGAAGATTACTCTGGGAGGTATTGAAAAACACCTGAAAGACAATGCAGTCACTGGTCACAGCCAGCACAGCTTCATGAGAGGAAAGTCCTGCTTATCAACCCTGATTTCCTTTTATGACAAAGTAACCCACCTAGCTGACCAAGGGAGGCCAGTTAATGTAATCTTTTTGGATTTCAGTAAAGCTGTTGATACTGTCTCTCACAGTATCCTTCAGAACAAAACGTCCAGCACAGCTGGATAAACACGTCATGCAGTGGGTGAGCAACTGGCTCACAATTTGGGCACAAAAGGTTATAGTGAATGGGGTGACACCAGACTGGTGTCCAGTCACTAATGGGGTTCCACGGGGTTACATCCTCAGCCCTGTGCTCCTCAACATCCTCATAAAAGGCTTGGATGCAGGCTGGAAGTGATACTAAGCAAGTTCATAGATGATGCAAAACTGGGAGGAGCTGCTGACTCCCTTGAAGGCAGGGAGACCTTGCAGAGAGACCTCAACAAATTAGAGAGCTGGGCAACCACCAACCATATAAAATTCAGCAAGTGCCAGGTTCTGCGCCTGGGATTGGGCAACCCTGGATGTACAGACTGGCGAATGAGATGCTGGAGAGCAGTGACACAGAGAGGGACCTGGGGGTCCTGGTCAATGGTGAGTTGAACATGAGAAAGCAGTGGCCTGGCAGCCAGGAGGGTCAGCCGTGTCCTGGGGGGCATCAGGCACAGCACTGCCAGCTGGGCAAGGGAGGGATTGTCCCGCTCTGCTCTGCCCTGGGGCATCCTCCCCTCAAGTCCTGTGTGCAGTTTTGGGTACCACAGTGTAAAGTATTAAACTATTAGACAGCATCCAAAGAAGGACAATGAAGACGGTGAAGGACCTTGAGGGGGAGCCGTATGAGGAGCAGCTGAGGTCACTTGGTCTTTCAGCCTGGAGAAGAGGAGACTGGGGGGAGACCTCAGTGCAGTTACAACTTCCTTGTGAGGGGAAGAGGAGGGGCAGCACTGATCTCTGCTCTGTGGTGACCAGCGACAGGACCTGAGGGAATGGCCTGAAGTTGTGTCAGGGGAAGTTGAAGTTGAATATCAGGAAAAGCTTCTTCACCCAAAGGGTGGTCAGGCACTGGAACAGGCTCCCCATGGAAGCGGTCACAGCACCAAGCCTGACAGAGTTCAAGAAGCATTTGGACAATGCTCTCAGGCATGTGGTGTGACTCTTGGGGATGGTGCTCTGGAGGGCCAGGAGCTGGACTCAACAATCCCTGTGGGTGCCTTCCAACTCAGCATGTTCTCTGATTCTGTGATATGATGCTAAAGGGAAAACAGTTTCACAGTCCTTTCTAAAATCCAGAGATGGCTTAGGTTTATGCTTGTAAACCAGTCACTTGGACTTGGAAATGCATTCAGATATCTTGAATGATAAACCAGAGCTTAATTAATTAATTCTGAAAACTTTTCTGATTTATAATATATTAGGACACCAAATGAATATCTGACAGGAAAACACTACAGATTATATATCCCAGGAAGGATAACTAACATGTTTACTTGTCCATCAAGGCAATTTAATTTTCAGACATGATCTTTACCAACTTTTTTTGTTATATGACTAATTTTAGTAAGGTCACACCATTCTAAAGCACATTTAACAGATTAATTTTTGTGATCGTTAATGTAGCTTTGCAACATCCTGAAGAGGCTGAAAACGGAATTATTAACCTTAACTTTTATTCAATTTACACATAAGTGAACTAAGATTAACTCCACAGAAATTTGTGTAAATTGAGAGGAAATTAAGCCTTCTCTTACCAGGGATCCTTTTCATTCAAAAATGTGCTGAATTTGAGTACAACCTTGAAAAGTAATGGTAATAAAAACAGC
This sequence comes from Machaerirhynchus nigripectus, assembly GCA_013397975.1. Lineage (NCBI taxonomy): Eukaryota > Metazoa > Chordata > Aves > Passeriformes > Dicruridae > Machaerirhynchus > Machaerirhynchus nigripectus. Next base: position 276,202 of record VZRQ01008864.1, read on the forward strand.
ATTGACTGTAGTTTCCCATTCCTGCAGTTAAGAGCAAGTTGTGGTTAACATCTTGTCAATTACTCCCCAAGTTTTCAGTCCAGCTTGATGTAATTTGTCAAGGAAAGAAAGTCAACACAAAAAGGGAAGGAGAGAGGAGTAGGTTTAGCAATTTCCACAACAGCAAAGAAGACTTATGAGTTCAGAATATAAGTGGGGGCGGGAGAGGGGATGTTCTTGCTCCTTTGTTCAGCTCATGCTTTATTTAAAAAAAAAATTCTATTCTCTTTTGCTCTTGCAAATAAAATCAAACAATACTTTAAGAAGCTATCAGTGGAACACGAAAAAATTTTCTTCAACTTACAGCTATGACTAGTCAAGTGTTTTTAGGAACTAAGCAGTTGAATACATAAAAATGTTTGAGAAAACAGGTCAAATGCTAAACAGATTGGCACTTCTTTGTTCATAATCAAAAAGACATTAGGCAAGTATGAAGAAGAGTTTCAAAATGTCAGTAAATGTAAGGATATCAAAGATTTTTTAAGCCAGCAAGTTAATTGGTATTTTGATCCTTTTGAGCAACTGAACAACAAAATGGATGAGCCAGCATTTTTTCTCCCTTGATGTTATTAAACAAATAGGTGTGCTTCTTATCTGCCTGTTCAATAATGCTGTTTTGTAAACTCTTAGCAGGAAATATGAGGACAAAACAATCAAAGGCAGGGAACAGACCCATTCAGAGTTTATCAGGTGGGAGGTAAACAAAAGATAAAGCTCTGTCTAATGTTACTCTTTACTGTCTTCGGTTTACATGTAGAGCAGATTATTTGCAAACCTGGATGTAGTTTATTGCATTAAAAAACAGATGGTGAGGAGAGGGCTTAATTGTAACTCATTCACACAATGTTTCTTCAGCCAAGTATATTACCATCTGTTTTATGTATATAAATATACATATTCTCTTACTTAAAGTAGGAAAATGTAATCTGCAGTCCCTGCAAACACTGTATCCCTGTCAAGTCTTAGACACTTAGTCTCCCTTGGCCCTGCCTTGCATCCCATGACATCATGCATCTGTCTGATGTTTGCTGTGAATGAAGCAACATTGCCCCTCTAAAAGGCTGGAATCTCAGATTTTAGACACAGGTTATTAACTTGGTCAGTCAGCCAGGTGTGCCCGGAATGTGGGGTCACATGGTGATCATGCACTGCATGCCAGCTAAGGGAGGTGTGCTTTCTAGTGGGGACCTGCACTGAAGGTCCCCCTGGATGGAACACTCCTTGCTGAGTCCCCAGGCCCTTGGAGCTTCACGTGACATGATGTGGTGTGCAGGTGTGTCCTCACCACATATCCTTCTTTTATGTGGTATGTACTGTACGGTGAGTTGAAGGATAAGGGACTTGGTAGGCTAATGGTACTAAATGCTGTCATGCTTGTAACACCTCATAGGCTCATAGGAATGTGTTGAGAACTTTTGCACAAGTTTCATTTAAGGATTGTCTTTTTTCTTCCCTGCCTGTTTATGTTAGGCATTAAAGTTTTTTGTACTGCATTAAGATGCAGGATAAGCTTTTACTATAAGCATTACCTACTCCACCGTAGTCAGATGATGTTACTCAGATCAGACACTCATGGCAATACCAGTGCTATTACTGTAGCAGTGATCCCAGTGAGGCTGGTTCTGCTTTTTCAGTCTCACAGGGCAAATTTGCATAAGGTTACTGTTAGTTCACTTGGTATACACAGTTTTTAAACCACCAATGTTACATTTCTCATGACCATATAAAACCTCATTTGCCTTAATAGGTCACATTTTGCATTGAGTGGAGCTAAGAATAAAAACTGGTCAAACATTACAAAATCCTGTAAAACATATAACCTCAGTACGTGCTTTCTTCTAACATGAAAAATTCAGTCGTGATACACTTTCTTCCTATGCAAAACCAGGGAAGCACTGAATTAAATTAGAAGTCAACAGATTTGCTACAGAGAAAGAATGCTTTCTTTTTAAATGATGCATTTTTAATGCAAGCCTATTTTTAACAGTAAACCTGCACTATACCATAGTTCATAAGTGATTTCTGGAAACAAAATTTTAACATTGCCTGATACCTTGATTTTACTGTTATCCATGGAAATGTTTATTTGTTTCAGTGGCTTTAAGATTTCACCAGATCTGTAGAATGTTCCCATACACTTTAAATATGGTAAACTACTGTACCTTCTGTAAACACTTTCTGGACTTTTCTCGTTCTCAGAACACTGGTAAATGGTTGCAGGATAGAGATTATAGGAAAACTTTAGGAGTGGAAAGTCTGCTAGCTGCTTGTGGATAGTATATGCAGACTGGACCAAATTATGCTTTTCTGAGAGTATTTCTGTGATTCTATATTTGTCTGATGATTTACAGTGTAAGTGCTAGGTATCTGTTGCTGAATTTCAGGAGTATCTTAGATGTTGTATCATTTTTATTTACTTTTTTTATTTATACTGTTAATATAGAGTCAAATGTAATTATTTTGGTGAATTCAGATTTGAAAGTTTCTGAAAGAGGTGAGATACAACCAATACAAGTTAGAAATTTTTGGAAGTTATTTTACAGCTCTTCTAAAAGAACAGTAACTCTTTAAAACATTCCAGTTCCATGGCTCAGAAGGAACAAATGGTTTTGTGATGTTGAGAATCTTCCTACTGATGCTTGGGGTCTGGCTAGAAAGAGATTTTGCACCTCATGCTTTTCACATATCATTATCCATTATCCACCTCAGGCCATTATATTTTAGTACAAAGATTTGTTTTAAGGAGAAAAAGGGTTAATCATTACTTTTTGGAGTTAATTTTGTGGAATTGATGCAGCCTTTAAGTCTGGAATGTGAAGGGAACCTCTGTAAGAGACACTGGTATAGTGGTTAATGGTGCTGTTGAAATGCGTTTTATTGAACAGTTCCACAGTTTAGCCTTTAGGGAGGGGTGGGAAATTGAACCATTTGTTTACAGTCAGTCTATTTAATCTGAAACCACCAACACTAAAATGCCTGGTCCCTAAACAGATAGTTAATGCATAGCATTTTTCTGAAGTTTTCCATATCTTAGCATATTTGGATGTCTTTAGCATTTAACCTCACTTCTGCATGTCCTAGCTTTGCAGTCTGAGGTTAAATTCAACTTCTAAAAAATGTTGGTTTATTTCTAATGACTAGTAAGTACAGTTAATCCCATTTTAACATATTTTTTTCTGAAATAGTATTCACATCCATGAAGGTTAGTATGTACTGCAGAGTAAAAACCACTAGTTAAGAAATACAGAATTCCAGACTTCTATCAGGTTTGAGAAATCAGTTCTTCTGAGGGGAAATCACTTTTCTCTTACTTAGTCTTACTGCCACTGAGAATGTGATTAGTCACGTTCTTTTAGGAAACATGTAGCTGAGTGTGTGCCATGTGTAGGAAATTTTCAAGCAGGAGGTATAACCCAGGAAAATAATATATTTTTGCATAAATATGTGCATGTTTATGAAATAGTGCATGAAGCACCATAAACTGTATTTTTAAAAATAGCAATAAAGGTATTGGTTTAATGTAGAAGAACACTGAAAGATTCCTGACTGCCACATTTTGTGCTGAAATAACAAGTGCAAATATGGAAATAAAAAGGTAGAGCTGTGAAATTTTCATCTCATCTGAAAGCAAATGTGATTTCTAGCCCTACTTTTCAGAAAATAAGTTTCTGGTTTCTTGGTGGTACATTGGAAGTAGAGGTCACTCTGTGATCTATCTCTGCACAATAGATTTACATAAGTATGACAGAGATGAAATTAAACCAGTAAATCAAAATGAACAGTTGTAATCGTGTATACCCCAAAGCTTGTTTTCAGGTGTATTCTCTACCATTTCACCATGTACAATATTTGTATGTTTTCACCAGATACATTTTACCTTCCTCCAAAATTTTCCATAGGGTCCATTCCTGTACAAAGATTTTAAATTAGAACAGTTGGATGACCCTATGTGGCACATGCTGTGCTGCCATACAATTATCCTGAGCACATCATGTCAGAGTACTTGGGCATCTGTAGTTACGTGATTCAGTCATGAAAACAGGCACTAAACCAAAGCATTTACTTGAAAATACCCACAAAACACATGGATTTTTGCTTTGGAACACAAATCTAGAGACCTTTTACAGTGCAGAATGCACACTACAAAAGGAGTTCTGGAAGAGAAATAATCAAAAATAAATAGCCAGTCTCGTTATTGGTAGTCCTTATTTCTGATGAGTAGAGTAATTTCTGCTGAACTTGTGATGAGGGAACGACCTGAAGTTGTGTCAGGGGAGGTTTAGGTTGGGTATCAGGAAAAGGTTCTTCACCCAGAGGGCAGTCAGGCACTGGAACAGGCTCCCCATGGAAGTGGTCACAGCACCAAGCCTAACAGAGTTCAAGAAGCATTTGCCAATGCTTTTGGGCACATGGTGTGACTCTTGGGGATGTCCTGTGCAAGGCCACGAGTTGGACTTGGTGATCCTTGTGGGTCCCTCCCAATTCAGAATATTCTGTGATTTAAAAACATAACTGGAAAGCAACAGTAAGTATATTTTACCAGGTGCAGGTGTCTTCTGTGCAGTGGTTAGATCAATCAAAATGTTTGGAAAAGCACCATTTGGAGGAAGATTTTAATAAATACTGGGAGACAGTATGTTTACATACAGAAACTGTAGTTATTCCCATGGTTTGTAAAGTTCTTGTCATTCTGAATAGTTTGCTTTATTAGACTATAGATAAATTTACATTTATAAAAACATTGGTTAAAACAGTATTTGATAAGAAAAATAACCACTGTTTTATTTATGGGGTTTTTTTGGAGCACCAAGGCAACTACATTCTAGATCATGAAAGAGCTATTGGAGAGGGTACTACACTAGACAGATAGTGAAGTTTGTTATAAACTAAATGGTATCGTCAGGCAAGTAAATCACACAGCTCAAAATACTTTTTACTCAGATATTTGTCACAAATAAGTCAACTTTTCAGTAAGTGGAATGTCAATGATAAGATAGATGATAAAATGATGAGATTTCCCTTGAATATTTTATTGCATCAGTGCTATCTGAAAGCTGTTTTGTGATTTTAAAATTCCCATCAGTAACATGCCTTAAAAGATACATGAACAACCAGTGTCACTCATTTGAAACCAACCTTCCTTCTTCCTTCCTTCCTTCCTGCCTTCCTGCTTTCCTCCCTCCCACTGATGTATGTGTAACTAACATGGCTATCTGAACTGGCTTTTGTAGCAAACAGCAATTTACCATTAGTGTAACTTCCCCCATGGATCTGTCAACTATCTGTTGAAATTGTGTGCTATCAAAAATTATTTGTGATACATGTATTTTAAATCTGAGTTTCCTTAGTGTAACTCAGTACTGTTTGTTTTGTTAAAACTGGCATCATTACCTTAAGTAATAAGGTGGAGGAAATGTACTTTTTTCTTTTAAATACACCATGTTTCTCCAAACCTACTAAAAGGCATGAGTTGATCTTTTGAAAGACTTGGCTAAAGAATTTGTATTATCACATTGTTGAGAAAGTCACTGCATTAAAAATAACTCAGTAATATATAATCTCCTATGATTATTCAGAGTCAGCAATGTCTCCAGTTGGTGAATATATATGTCTCTGGTCCAGAACCTATTCCAGCGCTTCTCACTTCAGATGTCATTTTGTTCCTGTTTGATCTTTATTGACTATTTTAGTGGTTCTTTTTTCTTTCTTGTGACAACTGGAGCTAATATCTAGAGATTAACTGGAGCTAATATTTAAAAATAATATTCTCCTGATTAAAAAAAAAAGGGAAGTCTTGCAGAATTCTTAATTGCTTCTCCATGTTTTCTTCAGTATAAGGTGGGATATTTTCTTGACTCTATGTGGCTACAGAGGAATCTGTCTTTGAGATTCACTGGTCACATTCTTTTCTTCATGTTTTAAAGAACATCTGATGGCTCTTCCCCATGCTAATAATTAGTAGAATGGTTTGCTCAACCTGCCAGTTCCTCTCAATCACAATGTAAATAGAGTAGCACCTTTAGAAGTATAACTTAATACCAAGACAACAGATGGCAGTTAATAAATGAGAGCTGAGGTGGCAGTTGCTACCATCTAACAGTGTACTTGTGCTAAAATAACCTTAAATTTATAAACTAACTGGCACATGTTCTTGCTGTTACTTAACGTAATTGTTTGCAAGTAGGTTTGCCTAAATACTATAAAATCGGTCTTCATTAATGCATAATGGCTTTACAGGTAGGAAGGGATTGGTTCTTAATTCAGTTCAAACATGTTTGCATCCCTTTTTCATTAGCTATATGTTATTTAATACAATTGTTAGGAGCTGTTCTTTGCAAGGGAACATGGACAAAATAAAAGACAATATTGTTTAGTATGGGTCTGCTTCAGACTTCTAAAATTGACCATAATCATTCTAATTAATTGTTTATCCTAATCATTTGTATGTTCACATATCTATTCATGACAGCTGTGTCATGATTTGTGGGAGAATTTGACCTATTAATTCTAGAGATAAAGCTCAGAGATAGGGAAAAACAGAGGAAATACATATTGATTGTCAATTCAACTCTTTCTTTGTCATTTTGCAGGTATTACTACCTTGCGTTCAAGGCACACGAGACTCCCCTTGGTAGCAGAGAAAATTGTCTTGCCATTTTGGAGAAATCTAAATTAGACAACTGGATTCTTGGGAAAACCAAGGTAGAGGGAGCTTATATTTTCTCAAGGATAGTATACTTTAACAAATCATGTCTAATACTGGTTCAAGAAGTACTGCATGAATGAACAAAAGAGCAAGGAATTTGCTCCAATTAGCTTCCCGGGGTATGGAGGTGCCCTCCCAAGCCAGCTGAGTTAGTGCTGGAAGAGGACGGGTGCATTGGGTACCTCCCCAAAGTGCATTCAGCTTGTGGCTGCCTTGATAAGGACAGGACATCTGTCAGTGCCTGCTGTTGTAGTGACTACCTGAAGTTCCCCATGCTGTTAATAATGACATGGCTGAAATGTCACAATTTGGCCCATCCTGTGAGCCTGGTTGGTACCATTATCCGTTCATGGAGTTTCAGGTAAGGTCCTTCTCACTCTGTCAAAAGCCTTTGTTGATGGTTTAAAATGGAGTGAATGACTTCTTTAAAAAGGATGTTGCACAGTACTTTGAGTTGTTTTTACATTACACAAAGGAAAAACAGTGAGAATTTTCTTACCTAAGACCCAGATAAAATGTATGTAAGCACCCACAGGATTTGCCTCCTGAAGGAGAATGCTTTTACATAATATTATGTCTAAAACCAAATTCAACCCAGGATTTGTCTTTCCACTGACAAGAAAGGTTGTCTTTCAGAATTGTTAAAAATATCCCACCATCCAGTTTACTTTGTAAAAGGGGTAGATATGTGATTTATTTTCACAGGATCACAGAATATTCTGAGTTGGAAGAGACCCACAAGTCCAACTCCTAAGTGAATGGGCCATACAGGGATTGAACCCCAACCTTGGTGTTATTAGCACCATGCTCTAACCAACTAAGTTAATCTCAGGGTTAGCAATGGGGGGATTATGATCAGTGGAATAGAAGTTCCACAAGTACACTGAGATCAAATAATTAATTCACAAGATTGCTATGATATCTACAATCAGTATTTTTCTAGTTTTCTCAGCAGTGACACCCTTGAATAGGCTGCTGTAGGACTAATGAAAAGGCAGATAGAAGAGGTTGTAATAATACTGATTGTAATACAGAATTTTTTGTTTTGTTGTTGTTGTTCCATTACAGGTTTTTCTAAAGTATTACCATATAGAGCAGTTAAATTTGTTCCTGCGAGAAGTTATAGGGAGGGTGGTGGTCATGCAAGCCTATATCAAGGGATGGCTCGGAGCAAAGAGGTACAAGAAAGTCAAAGATAAAAGAGAAAATAGTGCTATTACTATACAGTCAGGTAAATGCTCATATTCCCTATTTCACTGAGTGTATTTGTATTTTCAATCACTTAAATTGTGTGTACATTGTTTATTCATTCATTATGGTTTATTATGAAATCTAAATGACTGGAGGTGTTTTCTCTTCAGCTTATTGATGCAGATATTACTGATTTACTTCCAAAGTGTCATCTTAGCATTTGGTAATGTCTTTATTTAAATATTTTAGCATTTTGAATATGATGCGTCTGCAAAAATGAAAATATTGTTAGGTATGTCTATAATAACAGACAGCGCATAATTGAAATGCAGTAGCACATGTCCCTGCCCGTATACCAGAATTCCAGACATACATCATAAGATGTACCTGAGAGGCTGATTATGAGTAATTTAGCAGGTTTTCCTTGTAGTGATTTGGGGAACTGTGTGAGCAAGAATGATCATGCACCTTTGTCTTTTGGGCTAGGACAGCAGTGAGCACATGATGACAATTAAAATTTGAATGAGTGAAGTGGTGTTTGAAGTTGTGAGAATGTGACTACTGCAGTCATGAACCCAGAGTTCAACATGTGGGTGGGTGGGGAAGAGCTGTTGGGGGTGGGGGCTGAAGTCGTTATGGCAGGAGAAATGTAAGTTTCAGCACATCTCTGACTCTGTAGACTCTGTAGCACTTCCTTAAATAAATGTAATTTCCAGCACATGGTTTTGTATTTTTAGCCTGGAGAGGATATGAAGCTCGCAGGAAGTACAAGGAAATAAGGAACAGAAGAACTGATGCTGCTATACATATTCAAGCAGGTAATTAAAACAGTATTTCAGTTGCCAACACCTATTTTTCTGTGGGTGATTTTGTGTGTGTCAGTGTTTATAGCCAAAAAAACCCAAAACAGTAAAGTCCAAGCAAAAGGTATCAAAAACATTATTTCTGATTATTTTTGCTTCAGTGTCAAATGACATCTGTGACAAGTATCAGGCACTTTGGACCTTTTATAAGCACTTCTCTGAAAGCAAAATATAATAATTAAAAGCTGTTAAGATGATTCTTGGCTAAAACTGTGGATGGGAGACACTGGACATGCATTTCTCTGTCTTTGTGTGGAGCACTGATCTTGGCAGGCTGCCAGGTTTTTGTTTTGACTGCTTGCTGGGTTTACCAGCTTTGACCAATCTTTTGACATTCTGCCAGACTCCTATGCAGCCATATCAATATGAATTTGAATAAACTTTAAAGAGATTATTGGAGGAACAGGCCCATAGGGCTGTGTAGGTCTCTAGTAGAGAGCAGAGTACCATATGGCACAGAAATCTAAGAACCAGTGCTGTGAATGCTGTGAACTCAAAGGTGTTTTCAAATGCTGCCAATATGAAGCAGCCTCCATACGATGCAGTGCAATACACCTTCTCTGTCCAACTCCAGGTTCAAAGACTGTGACTGATAGAAAATGAGTTGTAGCAAATGTATTTACAGATAAACCAAGATACTGGCTCTACCAGCTTCCCATGCCACAATTCCTTAAGATTTGTCCCCTCTTGTTCTGTATCTTACAGTCTGAAATCAGAATGAAAAATATCTGTTGTAATATTCTTTTACTTGTTCTCAAACCATTCCTAGTAAATTCATTCGTGTTGTCTAAGTTTGCTACTCTGAAATTAAGCATCGTTGTGATTTTCAGCAGAAAACAGAATACCATTCTAGTTACAGAAAGGAACAGAATATCAGTAGGATCAAATAGTAATTTTTAGCTTTGTATGCGTACTGTTACGTAAAATCATGTAGCTCTAGGGTTAAATGCTGTATATTCTAATAAATGGAAGAAATGTTTTCTCCAGTTAGCAACAAGCACTGAAGGATTGCACAAGTACTCCCTCCCATTCTTCCTCTCCTTTGTGTTGTCATTTTCAGTTGTTTTCATGATAGCACAGAGAGTAGATCTTAAAGTATCCCCCTGCCAGTATTTCCTGGAGTATTTGCTACCTTTACAGGTATATACATACCTGGACTTTGATTACAACAGCCTTTTGTAGAAGAAAGGAAAGTGAAACTGTTAACCTACGACTGTCTCACTATTACCAGCTCCTTAAGGTGAGAGTTATCTCAGGTGCAATAGGAAGCTTGTGTGTAGCATTATCACTTGCAGACTGCAGGGGACATTCTGCCTTAGAGTTTTATCCAGACAGATTTTTTCCTCTTTAGAGAAAGTTACTGATCTGTTCTGCTGTTAGCACACATGGGAGAGATTCAGAGCTCTGTTGTTTCCTGCCGTCTTTTAGATCCTGTGTTGAACATGGCAGAGCAGAGGCAGTGGGAGTGAATTTGGACACTGTTGAGCCCTCTGGACCTAATGCTGGAGGAATGTTGTTAGTACTCTTCCCTCCAACACACACAGTGCTTTCCTTTGTAACCTAGCACTTGACTGCTCAGTGATGAGCCTGGGTGAATAAACATTAGGACTACAGGGTTAAGAGTGACACAGTAAACCTTAGTATTAATTAGGCTGCCTGCTCCTCCTGTCTTTGGTATTCTAGTAGAATGTGTCTAATAATAATATAATCCTCAACACTTTTTCTGTCTGCCTTTGGAAACCTATATCTAGGACTTCTTATTTGAAAATATTTCTTGTGTAGGTTTTCTCTTTCCACGTGCTAAATATTCTGTGTTTCAAATCAAAGCTTGTGTTTGCTAATGATGGCCATTTTCCAGGTTTTAAAATACACTGACAGTCTTTGAGCTGTTTACATTACATTACACAGTCCAAGTGCCTAGTGACATGGAGACAAAAGCTACTCTAAATCTCTCCCTTCCCTGCACATCTTACAATGTGAGGGTAGTTCAAGGCAGCTTTCTAGTAAAATGGAGTACAATCACCTTTGTATTTTTTTTTAAATGAGCCATTTCAGGCAGTGAGATAAATTGTTTGCATTCATCACCCACATTAGCAAAACCATATAATTAAACTATATGTACTTCCCTCTCCTTTCCCTCCCCCCTGCCCCGCTCAAGCAGGCCTTGGAATTTAGGAAGCATTTGGCTTACATGTTTCTACAGAACAGCGCATATTGAAATTTGTTTTCCTTTCATCTCTTTCCCAATAAAAGCAGCCGCTCAGCTTATCCCTTTAGCTTCCTCAGAACTTCCTTTCAGAATTCCCGATCTATTACAGCACATTCACATACCAGAAACAAGATGCCTTTTCATGCTGTCAACCTTTTTCATCTGAAATGTAAATTAATTCTTGCTGGTACGCTTTGACAGAGATCAAAGTAGGGGTATTAACCTTATTGGGCCTTCTCCTCATCAGAATCAGTTCCAAAGACTGCAAGGGTAGTGTTAGGAGGCCAGTCTTCACTGTTATCTATGGCCCTCCTCCAGGCAGTCCTCTGTCTACAAGTCAGCATTTCAAAGGCGCTGATTTCTTTTGTAAATGACCTTATCATTACTTTAAACTGTGTGAAAAATGATTTGCCTGAATAATTCTTGCAGGATTATCCTGCTCATTTTAATTGTGGGGGGACTTCATTCAGGTTCCAGGATATTGTTTAAGTGGTTTTGACAGCAAGTGATCATAGCCTGATATAGAGGAGGAACACAGCTCCTGATTGGAAACCTCTTGACTTGTTCAGATTGTTCATTTCTTGCGAGTCAGTCTTTGAGGTAGGCTGCATTTGCATTTTAAAAATAAACAGATGCCTTTCAAATACATGAGCTGGTCGTCTGGAGATCTCTGTGGGCCCAGCAGTTCACTATCCATTGAAGAAATGTTGGAAGAAAAAACAAACTTAGAAAAAAAACAACCCTCACAATATACATGAGGATAAAATTCCTGGGTGTATTATATTACAAGAAAAAAAGTCATTATTTCAGATGGATTATGAAAAGTCATAATTTCAGATGTTTCAGAGAACCCTCACTAGGAAACAAAATATTAGTGAATTTAAATTAAATGGGGAAGAAAAAGCTACCCTACTTCAGCATATCTACATCTCAGGTTCTCAGAATATACAGATGTTATTAGACTCATAGCTAAAATGGTACGCAGGGTACACAAGGTCTTTCCTCCTACTTCCAGTCACACTTTCTCAAACTGTGAAGGTTAGAAAATGCTAATTTTTAACTCAGAGACAAATTGTAGAGATTGATTTTGTGTTAAGTGTTTGGGTTGAGAATACTTTGCACTTCTGAGTATTTCTTTGTAATTGGAATTTATAGTGTTTTGATTCACATCTACAGAAGAGGAAAATATATTGTCAAATTTTTTTTATATTATTTTGCCAGATTCACAGCTGGTTTAAATCGGTGTATATCCACTGAGTCATCTGACTGAAATGTTGCTTCATTGATTAACCTCACATGCAAGTCTCATTAAATGTTTATTTGTTTTAGAATAATGAATTAATTAGAATTAAAAGCAACAGAAAATACAATTATGAAAGTATGTTTTCTAGTTATGATAGCATGTATTTCCATGCAGTGTGACTTGTCCCGAAAGGCTTAAGGGAGGATTTAAATCTAGTTATTTTATTTGTGAACTGACATTGCCAAAAAGCCAAATGAGTGGTGCATGCAATTCATTTAGATCCGAGGTGACATCACTGAATTCATTTTAATTAGGCCCACTTTAGCCATCTGGAATATACTGTGCTGCTCTGGTCAAGACTGAGTTTAACTATGCTTCCAGAGGTGAAAGGCAAATGACTAATCCATTGAGCCACCATCTCCTCCTCCAACACGTGCTCGCACACTCACCATATGTCATATTGTATTAGAAAATTCTTCATCAAGAACTCAAATTTGGGCTCTTTTCCTTAAATAAGAAGTGGTGGATGTTCAGAAGGAAGCATCGTCTTGTAAATTGCTTTCTCTCTATGACTTCTGCTGATGCAGTGTTGCTCACATATCTCTGATGTGCTTCTGGCAAAATTTACTCCATTTTAATAAAAAGAAGAGGGACAGAGAACAGCTGCAATTTGCTGGTTTGCATTTATAATAAATGTAAGCTTTTAATAAAAATGTTTCCTTTGGGACTTTCAGCAGCAAAAATAAAATGTTCATTTCAGTAGAAGACAAGGAAGTATTTTTTGAATATTTATTCCTATATTTATTCATCTATTTGTATCACCATGTATGTATGTGTGTACCTGTTCTCAGCTAATACCATTGTATAGGTCTAAGAATTACATGAGTAAAATGTTCCAAAAACTTGTAAGCACTTGGTAATACATCTAAAACTGTATTCTTAAAAATTTTCTTGAAAATGACACCTAAATAGCAGATCCATTTTACTTTTTTTACATCAGTACTTTTCTTTCTTTTAACCACATTGTCAGTATAAAAAACATTGAAGACATGTTTCTCCTAGTGGCAGTTGAACTGATTTATCATATTTTCTTAATTTCACAGTCAGGGTAAACCAGACTAGTTTGTATAGGCTGCACAGCTTTGGTTAACTTTATTCTCACATCTCATTGTGTTCTGTACTAGCTTAGCACATCCAGTAATTCTTCATGTTTAGTAGGTCTCTAGTAACCATTAAAGGCCTAATGCTCATATGCAGGGAGCATTTTAGAAAAGTGAGAAGGCCTTACAGTATTAAAGCATGGGGTTTTATATTCCGTCCCGGTCTCTGAGCTAAGCTCTGTCGTTGTTCAAATGTCTGGTTTTCTCTCCTGATTCTGAGGAGAAAAAATGGAGACTATTCTTACTGGATTTGATGCTAAAATCAGGAAGGTACAATGTACAATAAAATCTCTTCCTTGCTGATACTTCCGGAGTTTCATAGTCATCTTCACTTATTTATTTGACCAAGTCTCAAGATCAGAGACTGTGATACGTGATGGTTACAGCACCAAGCCTAACACAGTTCAAGAAGTGTTTCAGCAATGCTCTAAGGCACATGGTGTGACTCTTGGGGATGGTCCTGTGCAGGGCCAGGAGCTGGACTTGATGATCCTTGTTGGTCCCTTCCAAGTCAACATATCTGTGCTTCTGTGAACTCTGTGTCCGAGTGTTGATGTGCATCATTAACACCAGACCTGATGACAGCCTTAGTGAGTCTTGCTAATAGTCACTGTTTGTTGCTGATAGTTACTGCTTGTACATGAGAATTCATTACTTCCTTCTCATAATGCTTCTGCTGGAGAACTTAAGAGTTTTTTTCTGCTATTAAACAGGCATCACCCAATACCCATCTGGAGAGGTGAAAGAGGGAATGTATTCATGGCACCCAGCAAAGGATGTGACTCTATGCCTTCTACTGCTCGTTAGAATTGATTTGGCATGGAACAAATAATCAGATTCATGGGCTCTAATTTCTCTCAGATGCTGTTAGTTCAGCTGCTGAATGCTCTTTTAACTAGACAATTTAAGAAAGTGATGTGCTGTTCTTAGCAAATCATCTACCTTCTCTTCAGCAAGCATGAGCTTTCTCTTCTGAGTTGCTGTTATATGCTATTTTAGGTGATGTTATAGAATAACAATGTGTCTGTGTGGAAAAGGTCTGCTTCATTTTTGTTTTTTAAATGATTGAGAATTAATCCTTCTACTGTTTTAAAACTACTTCATCTCTTCTCTTTATAGTTCTCTCATAGACCTGTGATTGTTTAGCTTTGATCTTTTTACACTGTGCTTCACAATTTGCTCTGTAATTATATATTTCCTGTGGGAATCAGAAGGAAAATGCCTGGACTTTTCCTATCTGGAATTGTGCAATATTTTGTGTAATGTATATTGCCTTGGTATTTAGACCTTAAAAGTTTATAACTGCAAGATGCTGAATTTCAGACTCCCTGAGGTAAATACATTCTTGGTTTGCTAGGTGCTGAAGCTGACAGAAAACTCTCTTTGTGTGAGAAATGATAAGTACAAGAAGTAAAAATCCATGTCCTAATTTGTGGCACATAAAGCATTTAACACCAAGTTACTAATGGAAATGTTAAAATTAAGTTCAGTTCCTATGTTGCTTTTCAGATCCTGTCGTCTTTGGCTATGTAAAGATCAGGGTTAAAGCTACTATTGCTGAAAAGTTTGGAATATAGACTGAATAAGGTGAAAATGAGGTGACAGCTGGTAATCATTCTTCTTCAATGATGCAGTGATTGTTCATGGAGCAGTAGCAACATGAGTCTGCTAATTTCACACTCTTTGAGCCAAGTGCTTAGTGTCAAAACCAGCACCAGTCAGTAATGCAAATTGCTGTGATGGAGCAGCTTCCCAGCCTCTCAGGCTCCCCCAGTAGAATTCTCTGCATATGCATTTCTTTTGAAACATTATAGATCCTGTTAATAAATGTTGAAAAGATGCAATCCTACTAGTGCTTGATGAAGCTTTTGAGAGACTTAAAGAAGTTTGTTTATCCTGTACTTCAGTTGTCCCAGGAGTAGGAAAAATACAGCCATTTACCTTTCAGATTCAAGGTAATTTAGAAGAAAGTTAGAAACCATCTTGTGGGAAGGTTATGTTGAAGACAAGTTGATTTTGAAAATACCTATGGTAACAAAAGATAGGGCAAAAACTGTGTTTATTAAATCAGATATAGCAGGTTTTTTACGTAGTGAATGGGGGAAAGTCCAAAATGGTTATACTGACATTAATAAGAGTCTCTGAAAAAAAGAAAAACCGTTTCAAATATAAGATCACAGCATGTATCAGGGTTGATTTTGTAGACACACACATGCAAAGAATTACTAAAAGTTGAAAAACTACTAAGGATAAAACTGAAGTTTATCTTATTAGTTAATTTGTTTCAGTGCTTCTTTATAGTAGTCCACCGACTGACATTCAGCATGTTTCAGCTACAGAGAGGTGACTCGTGGCCAGCTGTCTCTGCTGCAGATAGCAGAGTAGGATCCTTGTCTGGTCAGCAGGGGATAGTTAAGGATTGGAAGCCTGATCACATGGGACAAGTGAGAGCTTGCCTCGTCTCTGCCAGACAGGCCGGCTTTCCTAGTCTGATTGTTAAGGGAGGAAAGTTCCTCAAGCCTCACGGTATCTGAGCTCTGTATTTGGTTCAACACCTCAGCAGGTCAAATTTTTGTCATGCCTTCTGTAAAGTGAGTGGTTGTTTATTTCCATAACCTCTCATTAAAAGGCAATTTTTGTTGCTTCTTATCCCAGAAACCTCAGTGCTTTCATAAAAATTGGAAGTGTGACATGCAGAGAAATCTTCTGATCAATTTCTCTGTTCCTCAATTTGTTCATTATTTATCCTACTTCCTCAATTCCTTTGGTAATCTACAATGTTATCATGACCCTGATCCTATATGAGGTTGCCCTGGACCTTATTTCTGTGTCTATCCTACTTTCCACTGTAATATGTAATCCTGGACCCCAATGGGAGGGGCTGCTCTTCTCCTTTAGGTATTTAGTCTTCAGAATGACTCTGGTTTGTAGGCATTTAGTGTATTTAAAAGCTTTTCCTGGACAGGAAACTTTTTTTTCAAAAATCATAATATTTCCTCAGCTTAGTTCCAATATTCTTTTACGTATCATCTCCCCGCTTAAACTGCAGTCCTGCTGGGCTAGAAAACAGCTCCCTTCTCTCACAACCCTCACCCTTCTTATTCAGCAACTGCTTGTTGTACACCGAAACAATGGCACTGATACTGTATTTACTTTTTTCATTATTCAGTCCTTTCTTTCCTTAGGTATTTCTACTTAAAATAATCTTGAAATAAATGCTACAAAAATAAAATTTAAAATTTCGTGAGTTTAAGTGTATATTGCAATCTTTTTAGTTCTTTGTCCTAAGTGCAATACATATTGCTATCTGTGGTTTGTGCTGGGGCTTTCTTACTGCTCATGGGTCTAAAAAATTCAAGATAAAACTATAGAAGTAATTATGGTATTCAGGTACCCAAACCCAGAGACAGTCTACGGAAATAAAGGATATAGGTATCTTCAAAATGTTACTAATTATAATTTTCTTTACTATTTCATTCCACTATATGCTTCCTACCTAATTTAGTATTTTTTGTGATTATTTTGTTCTGCTTTTTTTTAAGGAATAGTATAAATTCTAATATTTATAAATTTTTCCTGGTTTTATGAGAGATTTTTTTAAATGTTTCACTATGGTTACAGTTAATTGAAAAAATAGAAGACATTAAGAATTTTTCTAGCCGTAACTGAATATATCTGTCCCTTGCTCCTAACCCCACTATCCCACAAGCAAAGAAAGTAAAATATGTAAAATATGACTAGCTTAAAGGGAAGTTGTGATTAAAGAAGTTGTTTTGGGAGTGATTTTCTTTTAATACATTCTGAGTTGGATTCGTCTTTAAATTAGACATATTTTCTTTTTGAGGCCTGTTTTCCTTGCCTGGGCTGTGCCAAGTGGTCGACAGTGACAGTGTAAGTGTCCTGTAGAATTTCCAGGTGTTGGTAACATTGCAAACAGTGAAGTTTCTCCTGTGAGGTGCTAAGTGTTCTTCTGCACTGATTCCATAAAAGTTGGGGACATTCAGATCTGTGCTGCAGAGCCAGATGCCAGAGTGCATTTCAGTTTCTGCAGAATCTTTCTGATTCATAACTTATGTTTTTTAGCTTTTAGAGGATATATTGTTCGTAAAAACTACACAAGATTGAAAAACAGCACTGAGTCTGTAGGAGATCCTCAGCTTACAAGCAGCTGCTCTACTTCTGATTTTGCCTGTGAAGAAGACTGGTAAGTTGAATCCTTTGCTATCTGTTCTTTAACAAAAGTGATTTCCCGCACAATAAGATGTGAAAGGAGCGGGTTTCAGCCATCATGATTCAGCCAGCTCTTAGAAAATCTACTGTATTCTGAGGATGACCACGTGTAGGTTAGCAAGTTCCCCCTCCACTTTAGTCATCTCAGTAATCTCCCAATCAGTGGAAAGGTGCTGTTTGCTCTGGGTTGCCATCCTGTTTTTGTGCACCTCTTGTAAGTACCCAGAATACTGTAGATTGGAGACAGAATTGCAAGTGGTCATCATTTTGGAATTGAGTGCAGTGTGTGTTACTAAGTGTCCAAGAGGAGAAAGTTACCTTTCTGTGCCTATAAAGCTCCATGCAGACCAGCAATGAGACAGGCAAAAGAGCTGTTAAGAGCAGATGGACAAATCACTGACAGAAAGCCTAGGAATGCTGTAAACCATAGTGGTGCTCTAATTTTTGAAGAGAAAAGGTATTTTATCCCTTTAAGCAATGGATTCACTCCAGACAAATCTCCCCCTGACATTTCCCTGGGTATGGGAGGCAAAAGGGATCTGTTATGTCTGACTCACCAACAGTATTCTAGGACAGGTGGCTGCATTTGCAGGACTAATCCCTTTCATTAGTTTCAGTGACTGAGAGTTATGAGACCTCTCCTGCTGAAACCATTCTGGAGAAGTTAATGGTTATTTCTTTTTCTGTGTATGCTCATTGCATTGAGTTTTATTAACTTCCATGCTAACCCTGCTACAAGCTCTAGAGCATTATTATAGGACTTTGTTCAGGTGTAACCACCTACATTCTTGCAGGGTGATAGTGCTCCAGAATCTTTTCCTTGAATCAAGTATTCTGTTTCAGCAAGAAAAAGGTTCAGGCTATTGAACAAGGCCTAAATAAATAAGTAAATAAATGGTTTTGGTAATGATTTTCAGGGTAAAGAACAAGCCCACTGCATTTTACCATCATAGCTCTGCTTTGGGGTTACTTAACTGTTCACTGGGGAATGAGAATCCTATTTATGATTCTGTTCATGCTCATGCAGCACCTTCTGTTTCTTAAGTCTTTAAGGGGTGTGTATCTTGTGATCTCTTTAAGACTATTCATGATCATGTGTTCATTTGTTCCCCAGTCTGCAGTGATGGTTGAAAGCAAGAGCTAGTAAAATCTCTACTGTCAGTTTTCTTTGGCATCCAGAATTACAATTATTTACAATGTAAATAGACCTTTTCATCTGGACTTTTTTGGAGGCACAGAGCCTCTTTAAACATTTTTGTTCATTTATTTCATGTATAGGAATCGTTTTCTTCCATTTTTGCATTAAACTATCTCTGGAATTCTTTGTTCCTCACCAAACAAATGTGTTTGGATTTGGTACAACTTGGCTTACTTGTGGCTTGGGGCTCACAAAGATTTTATGGTTCAGTTACTGTTGAGGTGAATTTGTCTCTATGAAGTACATCTATACAATCTTTGAATATATTTAGCCAGCAAACTTACATTGAAATCAATGTCTAAATGCATTTAGATATCTGACCTGAAGATGCCCATGTAAAATACATTGGCAGTTCAGGTCTTGCACCCAGTCCTGGTTGCAATGTACAGTCAGATACATAAATAAGTTCTTCTTTTGCCTGGAGTTGGGAATCTGTCATTACTGCTGGCAGTTCTCAATTTAACCCAAAAAAATACTGCAGATTATTTGCCTATTCCCATAAATTTCTCAGTAATGGCCTCAGGTTCCGGTGATTTCAGCAAGACTTGAAAATGTAAGCATTTCACAGGTAGTGTTCAGAACCCTGGGATTTAATCCAGTAACTTAGTTCCCATAAATCAAGCATCACTTTTTCATGTAGCTGTTACTGGGCTGTTGTTTAAAGCACATGGCTGTTTAGTCATACAGGAGACTTGTAGGAAACAGAAAGGTTGCTAAATAATAGTGCAGATGCTTAACACAGTAGCTGGTAATCTGACCCTAGAGAAGGCAGCCTTACTGTGTCTTCACATATTGTGGAACTAAAGTATAGAACAATAAAATATTATTTTCTCTTAATTTTCTTTCATTTCTCGTAATTTCTTTTATTTTTGTTGCTTTTTCTTTTCTTTTTTTTTTTTTTTTCCTAACTGGTAGTTCTGGAAAATGAGAAATGAGCTTAAAGGTACTTGGGATCAGAAAGCAAAATGTCACACAGTTCTGTTGTATGCAGAGGAGTAAAACTTTGCATTTAAATGTATGGCAGCCTGCTGCTTTTTTAAAGATCTGTTTAAAAGCTAAGTTATAGTGTTATATGTAAAGCACTTAGTTTTACTAAGTCATGAATTTCAAAGTGTTCAGAAGAAATGAGCACTTTAAAAAAAATTAATTCTGTAGAAGAAACTGAATCACTATACCTAGTTCATGCTCTTCAGTCAGTGAGTGCAGCACATAAGCAAACTGAAGCTAATAAATGACATGGGTTACTAATTAAATGCACACATTTGTTCATTTAGCATTACATGTTAAAATGTTTCATGCATTTATATGCTTGACTTGGTAATCAAGTCAAATGCAAAGCTGATGTCACAGGTAACTAAGGATGCATTGACAGTTGGCAAATCTCTCTGATCGGGATAGAAATAGATAATGTCAATGTTAGCAGGGAAGTGGCTCTGTCTCATTGAAAAAATGTTTTTCCTTTCAGTTCCACAAAGCTGTGGAAGTGTCTGTGATTCTACTGAAACAGGATCCTGAGAATAATTGTGTACCTGAGAAGCTGACACTAAATTTTAATTATTTCCCAAAAGCCATGTGTGTAGGAGACACTTGCCAAGCTTTTTCTTGACATCATCAGCCACTGAGAGGAACCTGCAGGCCTGTGTGGCATCAAGGAACTGAATCACAATCAAACCTTAAAAGGGGCAGTTTTTTAAAAGGCAAACATGGTCGAGACCTGAGTCAAACATAGTTCAAATCAGGAAAGTGGAAACCTTTATGAGCCATTTTTACAACAGCTGAATAGTACATTTACCATTCTGTATAGAGTTGAATGGGCAGCAGAGAAGGGAGGAGTGTGATGGGATCTCCTCTCTCACAAGGAGAGGGTGGGCACCAACCTTACTTAATGTCTGCCTCCATTTTGCAGTTGATCATTGCAGAAATCAAAAAAATGCTGCATTTTGCAATGGCATAGCTAAAATTCCAAGTTAGTATTAGGCATCTTTTGAGCTAATTAGGAATAATATATGGAGAACGGAGAAGTAATTTTCTAAAACATCATGTGATTTGAACTTGTTAGATTGACAGATTTTTAGTGAATATAGTTTTCATAAATGTTCTTGCTTAGCAAGATAATCTACAGTTCAATGACTAAGGACCTTAATCTACTCTACTTTGTTCATCTTCTTGTTCAGACAGAGCTGTCATTCTCAACTATCTTTAAATCCCTTTAGAACTCCACTGAAGTATCCATTACCTGCATGTTCCACCATCATCATGTTTTCCATTTCCTTCCCAAATGAAAATTGTGTTAAGTAATACTGATCTTATACTTCTCCTGGAAAATACTTATTGTATTGTTAATTTTTTTCCTCTAGCTCACTGTACTGTATCTCACTGACTGCTAAATATCACAGTACAAGTTAGCTACATGGACATGATCAGTGCTTTTATACTGTGTTGTATAGCAGAAAGCATTGTTTCCACACAGTGACTTTGTTACACATCAGTTAGGTCTGTGACTATAACTGTGTGTCAGTCAGTATCCCTTGCTCCCTTGTTTCCTGTGGAGCTCTGTGTGTTAATGATGCCTGGTAGAAGATACCTGACATCAACAGCAGTTCACACTCTTGAACTGAGTTCACTGTGATTTTTATTCCTTATATCTTTCTCTTTTTAGCTATTTGATACGTTCAGGATTTGGTCAGCTTATGTTCTCAAAAAACATTCTTTTTAGTAAAATTCTTGACATTCACATGAGCCTTACGTAATCAAGATTGTATAATAGAGTCTGTACAAAGCTACACAGGCACACCAACTTAGGTGTTTGAAAAATTATAGACAAAGAATAATTATCAGCATTTCTTTGTTCTACAGGAAGTGTGCATGTGAAAGTCAAATTCTAGAAATGGGTCTGTTTCTACTCACTAATGGCTTGACTGATGAAACAATCATATTACTAAATTTGTATCAGCACTAAGTGAGTGATGGTACAAGGGCTTGAGAGGGTAGGATTTGAATTAGAAACAGTTACATGAAATGTAATGAACCACAATATGAAAGTCATTAATGCTCCAAAGTTTACATTGGGTACCAGCAGTGAGGTTGCATTCAACTCCCATGTGCATCATAACATGTTCTCATCACTGTCAAGACTTGGTTAAGGTAGTCTGTTAGAGACTGCCCTTGAAGAAAATTAGCAGGTCCTTTGGCAACAAAAATTATCACATATCTCTATAAACCGTAGTAAAGGAAGATCTCTAAGGGAGATGAAAAACTAAGGGTCATATGGTATCATTTCTCCAATCATGAAAGGCTGATGTGAGGAGAAAATGAACTGTTCTCTGTTGAGAATCAAGAGAGAAATAATGGGCTTGCACTGCAGCACAAGAATGTTAGGTTAGACAGCAAGCTTACTGATGGTAAGCTGAGTTAAACCCTGTGTAGTTTACCTTGGGAAGTTCTGACAGCTCCATCACTGTAGGTTTTAAAAATCAGGCCAAGCAAATGTAGGGGGGCGGGAGTAGGTGTAGCTGATTTTTCTCTGAAAATGGGGGTGACTTAGATGATTTGTCATGGGTTTTTGTATGATTTTTAAATGCACAGTGACTTCTTGAACTGTAACATACCTGTGCCAGTGGGTTTGGCATTGCAAGCCAGCTTTTATAGCATCGTAGTGCCACCAGCTGTTGCTGCATCAGTATGGGGAGTAAGTATAGAAATCAATCTAGAGGAATTCTCCGTGTGACTGCTTTACTTGCAATGGCATTGTTGCTGTGCCTGAAAAATGAATGAGGTTCAGTTCTCAATGGTTTGCTGCAGCTGGAGGCCCATCGAAATAGCATGCAATGTGGATTTACCTACATGGGCACTGATGGATTAGCACATAACCACAGCATCCTGTATATCACTGCAAGTAGAGATTAAATATGATTTCAGTCACATGAGCACAAATTCATTCAGAAACTGGTTTCATGTGAATTCTCCCTTTCCATATAAAAGCTCCTCTGTCTTTTGCTGTGGTTTCTTTGACTTGATCTGCAGCCTGCCTCTCACTAAAGTGAGGTTCACTCTGTCAATCAATAACGAAACCCTCCATGAATTCTTTTGATTAAAAGGAAAAGAAAAATAATCACTGTGTTGATGTGTTTCTATTCTTTGTGGAGAGCTGATTGAAAGGGTCACATCTCTACATTTTAAGCCTATTTTTTTTCAGGATCTTCAGAAGAATGCCATTGGTCCTGGTGATTTATTCCCTACACCTTTCCCATACCTTCTTGGATGATTTCAGTTTCTCTCAAGATCACATTGTAAATTCTTGTATAAGTCATTTTTTTTATATGACTTTTCATTTCTTTTCATAAGAAAAGCTGGTATAAAGACATTCTGGTTTCCTTTAATAGTTTCACTTTCCTATTTTTAGTCATAGCAAACACTAAGATTATTACTTGTGATGGAAATAGGAAGCCTGCAATCCTTGTGGCATGCAGTAGAATCCATGGGCCTGATTCTGATGTCATGTGAGCTTCTAATTACTTTACCGTTCATAAGTTTATATAGTTACTCACGATGTTTAAAGGTGCAAATGGGAATTCGGGCACAATTTTCCAGTGTCGTCTGTTTTTTCCCTCCTTCCCACCCCTTTGGAATTTTTCATCTACCCAAGCTGGAAGGGTTGAATTTGTTCTGTTCTGTAAAATACTACTTCTGCAAAATGAGCTGTATTATTTCTAGTAGAATATCTAGTAGTGTTTCTAACATTTTCAAAAGCATTTAAATAATGAAAAGTAAAAGTGCCATTACTTATAATGGCCAAAATAACTCCAAAACTAGGGTTTTTTTCTCCAGCATAAAATAATCTCCATTACTAGATTTATGTTGCTATGGTTCAACTGCTTTCCATGCTAAGGATAGTGAGTCTATACACTATACAGATGTGTAGACAGACCTTAAGAATCAGTGTTTCTCTCTTTTTTCCAATGTTTCTGGCTAATTGAGTGATTTATAGACAGCCTGTATGTGAAGACGGAGGCATATTATAGCTCAGTAGCTGAACAATCAGCAGCAAATTGTTGAGTTGCCTGACTGAAACCAGGCACATGAACCCAGATCTGCAGTTGATACCATGTTTTCAGAAGTGTTCCCTGCCAGTTTGACATTGTGGTGGGTTGACCTTGGCCGGCTGCCAGGTGGCCACCAAGCTGTACTGTCATTCCCCTTCTTAACAAGACGGCGGAAGAAAAATGCAATGAAAAGCTCATGAGTAACAGCTAGTAATCAAGTACATACTTCTAGTAGCAGCAGTACATTCTGTAGAAGGATAGGCTCCCTTGCAGCAAATACCCAATTTAAGATTGTTTTAATCAGAGACACGGCATCACTGGGATCCTGACATAGGGTTGGAGTTTAAGGGCTTCTAAATTCCAGAGGCTGATTTTTGCTAGCTTAAGCTGTAGAGAAGGCAAGTTGCTGATTTTTACCTTTGTTTAAACAGTTATACAAGGTTCTAGCTATAGCAAAGTTCTGTATTTTTTTTAGTAGAAGATAATTTTCCTGCTGCAAATTTATATCCAGATCCAAACCATCACAAAATCTGAATATTTAAATGTATATGATGATTCAGTCTGGTTTTGTCATTGTAGGCCATTTGCAACATACTGATCTGACAGCAGATTTTGATTTTGACATCCACCACCAGTGGATATCACTGATATCCAGTGATATTTGAGGATTATTCCTAATTTTTACCTTGTATTTGATTTATTTTCAGAAATATTGGGGAAAGGGAGAGTGCTTCATCTCAACAAATGCTTGAGGAAATTTTGTGGAAAAGTGGCAAGTTATCTAACAGTCACACCAAATAAATGATTATCTAAATAATATATATACAAGATAAATAGTAATAAAGAGCTTTACAGATCATATGGTATATGCACAAATGCAGTGTCAAATACAGTCGTAGACATACGTTATATTTTCCAGTGTAAGAAGTATGCCAGTACTAAATGATGATGCATTTCCGAAATTAATCCCTTCATTTCCTCCAAGGAAAACACAAGTTTAAATTCAATTTACAGTTCCCAGCAGAATGTTTTTCTTCTCTTTCTTCGTTCAAAGAATAAAGGGGAACTTAAATTCCCCTTACCTGATGTGCAAATCTGAAGTTCAGTCATGAAATTGCAGCATTACAGAAGAGATGAATGTTTCCCATGTTGATAAAAGCTTCATTCTCTTTTGACATTCAGAAAGTTTTGGGTTTAATTCCAGTTTGAGGACCATGAGTATACCACATAAAATCTATGAACCTCATTTTTTAAAATCCACTCAATTAAATTGGTTGCATCTTTTTTTGGTATTGCATAACTGAAGATTCTGACACAGGTTCTGTCTGGGTGGACTTTACTGTGGAGGAAATCCATTGGCTTCAAAGGCCTGACAACAAGGATCATGGCCTGCAGAAGGTTTTTATGTTACTTTAATCAGCATTAATGAAGTAGGAGTTGGCGTTTAATATTTTTATGGTGACATAATGTGATGGTGGAATAGTAACAGATATAGACAAAGAATATAAGATATCTTACTTCTTGCTCTGTGCTTAACCCAAATGGCTTTAGGAGAACACGTGTGTTTCACTTCTTCCTCATTTGTCAAATTTTGAGTGTCTAAGTATGAATTCTGTGAAAACAGCTTTTCACAGCCCTGAGGAAAAGATTTTCATGTAAAATCTTAGCAAATTAATACATTACTTCCATTTCATTGAATTCTCATAAACTCATTTTACACATCTGCACAGACCCACAAATTTTAATGAAAAATTCATTGTTCATAACTTGTTGCTCTGTTTAACAGCATGAACTTTCTTATAAGAGGAAATGGGACTGGTCTGGGTTTTTTTCTGAATTGATTGTATGTGCATATTTAGAAATTGTGGGAGGGGAAAAAGGGAAAATCAACAAAAAATGTGTATGCCAGTAAACCTTTTATAAGAGTGCAGAAATTACAATATATAAGCTAAATTTTTTATTTTTCTTTGCTTTTAGGCAGCAAACCAGTAACCAGTCTTCTCCCTTGGTGCCTGATTTTCTTGACAAACAAACTAAAAAGGTACTACTAAGTTTATATTCTAAAACAACATCACATTATAACTTCAAATTCCTGAGTCCACAGTTCTGCAATGTGTTCGTGGCTGCTTGGCATAGTCATCTGAACATGAAACCGTTAGTGATGTTTTGAAGTCTTTGAGACAAAAGCCTGCTTGCTAAGAACTTTAGTTCTGTAGAGAGACAGGGAGGTACAGTGAATAAGAGAATCAAAAGGCTGGAAATTTGCTGCTGAGAATAAATGCTAGCTGCTCCCTGAGGTGATTTGTCTCTGCACTTCACTTTCTACAGATGTTAGAGACTCTTTTTTAGTAAGGACCTGAGGTTCTTTGGTAGCACTTTGATATCCTGCTCGAATTCAATATGTGAAATGGAGGAGTCGCTCTGTGACTTGGAGCACAGCATAGTCTTTGAAGTCTGATCCAATTTTTGCTGCTTACCATTTGATGTTGAAAGGATGAAATGGAGAAAATGTACAGTTTTTGCCAGTAACTCTGCTGAGCATATGTAAGATTAAAAAAACAAAATCCCTTGGATGATGTACTTAGAAATGTTAAGCAGATTAATACCTTCCTATAGCTTTTTTCTAAAGATACAAATTAACTATGAGAGGAAATCAGCATACAGTGCATGCTATGATTTAACTGCATCAGGAAAGGGGATAAATAAGTTAAATGGAAAAAAGTAAACAAATGTTTGTGACATGGGTGCTAAGTCGGTGTTGCTGAAAGCCACAAGAATCTTGTGTAAGTTAAATCTAGCATTAGATGTTTCAGGGAGTCTTGGAAAATAACAAGTTGCTCTCTATGAGATCACAGCTGTAAGTTATCATGACCAAGTGGAATCAATACATTTCTTATGTGCCTAAACCAGCATTCTTTATTCCAGAATAATTTGGATGAGATTTCTGCTTCTCCATTTATTCTAAAACATTCATTTGAAATGAATGATTCACAATCAATTAGCCAATCCCAGACAGTTGCAGACCATCAGTTGTCAAGTCTCTTGAGATCCCATAAAAAAGGAGGTAAGAAATATAGTAAAGTAGCAGAGCTATTTTGTTTACTGCTTATAAGTACGTTGTCAGCATGTAACTTGCTTTATATATTGATGAGATCTTTTAACAATCCCTTGAAAGGCAGGAAACATAAAGGAAAAAACTTTCTTCTACACATTTTCACCCTGGAAATATGAAAAAGCCCTTAAGTATCTGTATTACAGAGGCAAAAATAAAATTATTTTTTAAATATACCTTCTATTAAAAATGTCATTACTAATCTTGAAATACCCTTTTAATTAAATCAAATCTACCTTCAAGAGCTTCAGCTTTCCTTTGCCTTCCAACCTCAAAAGTCAAAGACAGTAATGAAATCTCTCATGTTTGGCAGAATGGAAGACAACTAGTTTGTTCACACACACAAAGATTCAGTCAGCAACACAGGAACGTCTGCAATAATTCTACAATCTATGCAGTGATTTTTTTATTTGCTGTTATTTTTGCCATGTTCAGCAAGAGTTTAAAGTAAAACATTTTGACATTTTTTTGAGTTTTACCTGGTTTATCTTCGGATATTCCAGGAAATCATTACTTATCAGAATACTTTCCTCTAGTATTGTAATCATCCTGTCTTTGCAAATCCATGAATACAGACTTTATTACTGTACTGGAAAACAACTTCCACAATTTAGGATGAAGTAGGTTGATAATGTGGTATCTGTAACAAGAGCCAAAATGTATACAATAGTAAATTAATTTCCAGGTTAATGCTGAAAATTAGTTGTTTATAATATAAATATAAATTAACATTATATAAATTAACATTACTGTTTATTTATTTATTTAATGGGTAAATCTACATCTTTCATCTTGTAAATCTACAAATATCTGAATAATTAAGCCCTAATCCTACAATCTGTGTGTTTAAATTTTGCAGAGTTCAGTAAAACAATTTACAATTAAAGGTAAGACGATAGATATTTATAGCGAGATCATTCTGTTATGGCAAATAATGCAAATTCAATGTTCTTCCTCTTTTACACAGGCGTAATGTGCTTTCCATGCTAGAAAGAGAGTAGTATGTAAACGGAGCAGATTGAGAAATCCATTATTCCCTCTTCATGCATTTCAGTCCGTATGGGTTTTGAATCCATAGTGTGGGACTGCAGGGGAAGTTTGCATTGCTATCTTAAATTATTACATGTTAAACAATAAACCTGTCAAACAAAAATATCTTCATTGCAGCAAATTCTCTTGAGGGAAGCAGTCAGGGCCCAAATCCATCTTCTTTACTCTCACTGGATATTGTATGTTACCCTGCAACTGGTCTCAAAATCAAAGGCCTTGTGTCTGAGGTAAAACAATTAGAGTAAAACAGGCAGAATTACACCCTTAGCAAATGTGATTCAGAGCCATTACCCAGTAATTTAGAGAGTCTTCAGAAAATGTGAAATGATAGAAGAATAAAATTTGAAGAGGAGATTAACGCAACATTGATCTGAATTATTGAAGAAACATCTATGTTTAAATGAATAAGCATGCAAATGCAAAGAAGTAAGGAATTTCCTAGTTAAGCATGAAAAGACTTAGATAGATGATCATGTAAATCACACTTCAATGAGTAACTGTTAAGGAAGTAAACCTGATGAAGAATAATAATTTCTTTGGGTGCTTTTAAAAGCATGGTTTGCATTCAGAAATGCAGATGCTTTTACCTGGTGCTCAGTCTGTATTCAGCCTTAATGTATGAAGAATACTTCTAAGCAGACAGTGTTCTTACACATAGCGTGCAAACCAAGTGAAATAGGGAATATCTTTTTGGATTAAGAAAGCATATATAAAAATATGTGTGTTTTACAATGCAAGGCAATACTACATAAGCTGTTATTCACACTGTAAAAGCTGCCCACTAGGTGCTCCAAACAATGCAAAGACTCTTACTTTTTGTAGTGGAACATTATTCTGCAATGTTAGAGACTGATTTTTAATTCTCTGGAAGTTACATTACAGACGGCAGTAGTCTATCAGCTTGGTGGTGCTTGGACCTGAAATACAGAGGCCAGTGGGGAAGGGAATGTAACAGGTTTCTGCACTGGTCCATGACCCAGTCGTGAAGCAGTGTTGGTGTTCGCTTAAGGAGAAAGTCTGTGTGCATGCTTAAGCACAAAAGAATGGACAGGCTGCTTATTTGTCTTGAGGCCTTTGTAGGTGAGGCTCTAGTGCAGCCAAGAGGAGACAGAACACAAAAGGAAAAAAGGGTTGATATGAGTTTGCGTGGTTTTGTATTAATCGAGCAGACTATTCACTCACATCTTGTTATCCAGCTGTCTGACAGCAAATTGGCAAAGGAAGAATAGACAAGGAAATTTCTACAAAAATAATGCAAAGACTATACTCTGTAATTAATACAGAAACAAAAGCCTCTTTTTCACATCAAAAACCTTGTCACTGGGTCATAGAAAGACTGATTAGTATGGCCAAACTGCAGGCACAGCAACTGCATGCATGTGCTATGGTTGTATAGAGTCACAGGGGCTGGTTTTCACTGCACAGACATTCCCCTGCGCTCTGCCAGAGCAGTGGGGCAAGACCACTAACAGTGCCAAGAATTCCCTCCAGTGTCTCTGCTGTGACACAGTGCCTGGGCAGAGTCCTGTCATTAGTAACAATTAAGCCAGAAGTTAATTATTCTAGTCAGAGTAAAGTAGTACTGAAGGAATCAAAATAATATAACCTCCAGAGACCAAGTAGCAGTATTCCCTTAGATGAGATAGATAGTGAAAATGTTTGAAATTATTAATGAAAAGTGAGTGCTTCATATGGAATTGACCAATGTAACTTTGCTTCAAAGGTAAATGTGACAGATTTTCTGAGATGCAAAGGAAAACATGTTTGCAGGAGGAAAGCTAATAGTATCTTTGCATTGACCAAACGATGACATAATTTTTTAGGCTTAGCACAGACATTTTGAACAAGTGAGAAAATACATAGAGAATCTCTGGCTGTGGAGATTCTCTCATGGGAGAACAATATGACTTATGGATATGTTCAGTTTATGCCTAGCACCTCACACTGCAATGCTGAAACTTTGTGAGACGTAGAGAAATTTGCCAGGATTCTGTGACGTCTGGAAGTATACAGTTTTCAGTGTCTATAGCCACTGTCTGAGGCACTGAGTAGTCCATTTCAGTATAGCCTTTGATTTTAGATTCTTTAATCTTCTATATTCTCAAAACTAGTGGAAATTAGGACTTGGCATGTTTCAAGCTGGAGTCCTATTAGTCACTGACCCATTTTTAATGTTTTTCTTGCAATATATAATTTTTTTAATGTTGATCATTTTTTCTCTTCTTTTCTGGTAAACCAATCATAAAATAGGATTTGGTGAATGTAGCTGTGTTGGGTTTGGAGAAGCATATGAAGTCACTGGGTTTTGTACTGATGAAGGACAAGTAGATAATTAAATATGTCAAGTTACTGCTTGATGGGGAGGAAGGCTGTTGCCCACCTGACAAAGTACTGTGGACAAGTTTTAGTAGGGGGATTGTGGGCATGGGAGACAATATTTCCAAAATGTTACTCTGTGGTTGTCATCACACAGATGATATGTACAGATTCATCACCCTAAACAGGAAATTTAAAATAATGATGACTTCATTAAAAGTTAATACTTAACTCCAGTTTTAAATGCCACATCCAACTTTAATGCTAAGAAGCATCATCATGTTAAAATACCCAAGCCGAAGAGAATAGGTGGCTTGGGTGTTTGGTCTTTGCTTCAGAGTAGTTTTCTTTGAGCCAGACTTTGTTATTGAAAATACTTTAAACTGCCTCAATCTAGAGTTGCCACAGAACAAGTTGCCACTTGCCAAGTGAAAGGTGCTTAAATATAGAGAAATATGTTACACTACATTGTAATTTAACATTGTAGTAGTTTTAACTCTGATCTCATTTAGTTCCTATTTTTACATTTTTTGAAAAAAGTTAACAGCTATGGCAAAACAATAGTCAATAGTGACTTGGAAATGGGGGCACTTTTTATCCTTGGATTCACAGAAAGTCAATATCCCAGCATGACTGTAATAGGTATTATAGTAAAGAATGGGCAGTATCTCACACAAAATGTGGTGTCAAGATCTGGGTGCCTTGTAACCAAAGATGTCACTTCACTTTCTGCAAGTAGAGAGATCAATCCAAGCCATTCAGTGTCGTACTCAGACACGAAAGGACCACGCAGACACCGTTCTGTCAGGATAAGGCCTGGGCCAAAAGAGAGAGAGCAAGAAGGGCCAAGGTAGGGCAAGAAGAAGGAAGAAAGAGGAAGAAGACCGGCCCGGCCCTTTATTTAGTCAGTTATATATCTTTTTAGAAACAACCATGGATTGGAGGATGGGGTTACCACCTCTCCATGACACTGGTCAGACCAAAAGTCTATCATAATTCTCCGCCTAACAAAAAGAATGATAATAATAGATACCGGTAGGTAAACATGCCTGATGCTTACAGTAAAGTGCCTGGGAAATTCTACTACAGGAATGAAAACATAGAAAGACTGCAAAATTCAGGGTGACAATTCAGCTTGTTTGTGTAACTCAGCTTCCTGTTTGATTTCATTATAACAAACCTTCTTTTTGAAATAAAAACAAAACCTCGGCCAGGTAATGTAGTGTGAAATACTGCATGAACTTTAAACTAGTTGTCACTGGCAGATGGGATGATACTGACACATGAATGGCATTAATTTCAGAATCCTATCATTCAGGAATGTAAGGGAAAGAATTTGTAATCTATTTAGAATAATTTTTGGTTGTTTAAACAGGAGTTTCGTTTCATCATTTTTAAGCCCTCCACTGAGACTAATCTTACACAGAGGGAATATAAATCATGAAAAATTTGACTGTAGTCAGTAAAATCATAACAGCAAGCAGAATTGGGTCTCTTAGTTACAAAAAAATTGACATAAAATTTCCTACATATCTGGGGTTTAGGGGGGTTTGAGGCAGAAGATTTGGGTTTGTTTCAGGGGATTTTTTTGAGTGGAGCTGGTTTGAGTTGGTCATTCTTTGCAAATAAAATAGCATGATCACAGGACAGTTTGACTGTTACAAGAAATTCTAAAAAGGCCAAGATGGTGTTACATTGTATGATCTGATTGTACTGAGCATGCTGTAGCTGTGTGTGAAGCCTGTGAGATCTCCATAGTATTCTCAATACCGCACTGTAACAGACAAATTACTCTCAGCCATGTTGCAGCTGAAGGCTCCAGCAGAGGAGCTGCTGATGTAGGATGTTATATAATGATTTTCCAGTGAAAAGATCCTGCTAATGTTCTGTGGCTTTTGAACCAAAATCTGATTGGGCTTGTGCAGGAGAAAAAGTAGCTTCTTTTTTTTTTTTTCCTAAAAGAGCATCACTGGATTACTGATCTCATCACACCTGGCATAAATGCTTTGGGCTTAGTAAATGGAAATCATGTTTCCAGATCATTCATTTTATCTTGCAAATGTATAAGTAGAAATCACCATAAGAAAATTTTTTTAGGATGTCTCTTGAGAAAATAAGCTGGTAATAAAGCTGTGTCTCAAAGCAATAATTATTGTTAAGAACCCTCTGTATGGCAGGAGCTCAGAGAGTGGTGGAGAATGGTGCTACATCCAGTTTGTGTCCCGTCACTAGTGGTGTCCCCCAGGGATCAGTGTTGGGTCCAGTCCTGTTTAATATCTTTATTGGTGATCTAGCTGAGGGGATGGAGTCTACCATGACCAAATTTTAAGACAACACCAAGTTTAGTCAGAGTGTCAATCTGTTGGAGGGTAGGAAAGCTCTGCAGAGGGAGCTGGACAGGCTGGATCAGTGGGCCAGACCAACAGCATGAGGTCCAACACGACCAAGTTCTGGGTCATACACACTGACCACAACAGCCCCGTGCAGTGCTACAGGCTGAGTGCCTGGAAAGTGGCCCAGTGGGAAAGGACCTGGAAGTGCTGGTCAACAGCAGCTGAACACGAGCCAGTATGTGCCCAGATGGCCAAGAAGGCCAGTGGCATCCTGGCCTGTATGAGGAATAGTGTGGCCAGCAGGGCCAGGACAATGACTGTCCCCCTGTACTCAGCACTGGTGAGGTCACCCCTGGAGTGCTGTGTCCAGTTCTGGGCCCCTCAGTTCAGGGAGGACATTGAGGTGCTGGAGCCTGTCCAGGGAAGGGCAGTGAAGCTGGTGAAGAGTGTGGAGCACAAGTCCTGAGGAGCAGCTGAGGGAGCTGGGAGTGTTTAGCCTGGAGAAGAGGAGGCTCGGGGGGGACCTTATTGCTCTCTACAACTCCCTGGAAGGAGGTTGTAGCCAGGCAGGGGTCAGCCTCTTTTCAAAGGCAACCTGAGCCAGGACAAGAGGTCATAGTTTTAAGCTGTGTCAGGGAAGGTTTAGGTTGGACATTAAGAAGAATTCCTTCACAGAAAGGGGTGATTAAACATTGGAATGGGCTGCCCAGGAGGTGGTGGAGTCACTGTCCCTGCAGGTGTTTAAGGAAAGACTGAACATGACACTCAGTACCATGGTCTAGTTAACACAGTGGTGTTCAGTCATAGGTTGGACTCAATGATCTCAGAGGTCTTTTCCAACCTAGTTGATTCTGTGATTCTGTTTCTATCATTATAGGAGAGGATAATCACCTTTCTAGGTTTGCGAGGCTGCATACTTACACAGGTGGATGCCTTTGGTAAGCCTGGTACTGAGCATTGCACTGCCTGTGGTGCGACCCTGCAGGAGCCCCCAGGAGGAACCATCACCTCCCATACTATGGAAAGTCTGAATTTTCGCTTTCTGGAACTGTACAGGAGCATTTTAGCTTCACTAGCCATTAGGGTGAGAAACAGTACCTCATTTTCAGGATTTCAGTTCTTTACTGAATAATTTAGAAAATAACTGCAAACAGAAGTGACATTGGTTGCACTTCTCTCAGCCTTATGTAAATTTTTCAGCTGAGACTTGCAGTGATGATGTTTGCATTCTGAACTGATTCACCCATCGATGGTTTCTGTTAAATCTTTTGCTACTCTGTAACGGCATGATATGCAGACTGCAGTTTGCCAAAGTATCAGACCAACAAATCTGAAAAGAAATTGGACTGCTCATAAATTTTTCTTTACTGCGCAGCTTCTTTATTGTTTTTTCCCCTCCAACAGGCAAAGACACAAACAGTGGCAAGTGATAAATACAAGCTTTGATTTGTTAAACACATGTTAGCTCTATGTTTAGCCCTAGGCAGTGAATTTCATTATAGGCTGGTTTACTTCTGGGTTGGTTATTGTGATTGCTTCCAATGCAAAAAGATTTGACCTGCAGCCATGACTGATTAGTATCAGAGGTGAGAGATAAAATAAGATGCAAGTAAACTGTACAGATAAATTGCAATAGGGTTCTCCAGAGGCTACTCAGTACTTGTTCTGTATAAAACAAGTTGAAATTCAGCTTGTAAAGACTGCATTGCAATAAAAACAGACTGCAGAACTCTCTCATTGAAATATCAAAAAATGTAGTAAAAATCCAAGGAATTTAATGACGTTGAATAATAAATACATAATAATGCTGTGCCAAAAACCTGCAGATTTTAATAGAGGTTCAGTTTCTCCTCTTAACATATAATGTGTACCCCTGTATTTCTTACCCAAGCTGCTGCTCACCGGCTCTTTGTCTTAATTTTCTATCCACAATATACAGGTTTGTTTGAACACTTCTTTTTGCTAGATCTTTGTTGGTAGTTAAGTTTTCATCATGCAGCACTTCACTGTCCTGTTGTTGTTGTTTGAAAATTCTATTAAGTATTCTCTATCAGCCTTATTTTTGTCATTTTGCCACAGTTACTAGTGCTCTAAACCAGCAGCGTATCTCAGATGACTGATATACTCTGGCATATAGTGTGGTTCCTAATTCATCACTCTTCTGTTTCTAAAAAAAAGCACCATTTTATCTAAGTAAACTTTGTTAGAGTAAGTACAGTAGGCACAGAGCTTTGAGAGTGCACACAAGGCAAAAATAACTCTAATAATATTTTCACAATGGTTTGGGGGTTCTTTTGCAAATTGCAGAATTTTTAAATTTTCTCTCACATCAGAAAACTAGATAATTTCCTTATTTCTGGTTATTTTGTAAGAAAAAGACTGAGACAGTTAATAGTTCGCTCTTATAGAGCTATGATTTAACCTTCTAGCTGTATGTTACCAAATAATTTCTCAGTTTTTGCTGGTATTTAAAAATCTGAATTCACTCTGAAGAATTCTCCACAGCTGGGTTGTAATAGCTGGATTTCAGACCTTTCTTTCTAGAAGATTCTGTATGCTTTCACAAATTATTTTTACAGTTCTTCACAGATACTGTGAAGAGATAACATGCTGGTAAAAGCAGTAATGTATTAAAGTGATGTTTCAGAATGTTACATGAGGTCTGTGGGATAGCTCAGAAAGTACCAGAACAAATTAGTTTCTTATGTACTTTGTATGGGTTTGGATTCTTTTCCTCTGTTCTAAGTTTGAGTTATTATTCTAGTTGATTATTATTAGCTACCAAAAATCATGTACAACTTAATAGAAACCCAAACCATTGTATATAATTTGCATGGCTGATGAATGCAAATGAAAAAAAAATCCAAAATACCTCTGGCAAGTAAAGGATAGATACTGAGGACAAAGTGTTTGCAACCACATATGTGAAAATGTAGATACTACAAGTTAATAATAATATGATAAATGGGTATTCCAGTTTGATAAATGGGTATTCCATTTACTAAATCATGAACTGGTTCTGAGGTATTTGGGTGAAAAGAAATTGCCTTACATCACTTATTCATTAGCTCTGCTCATGACAATGATTGTATTACTTGGCTGTCCATAATTACTTCTCTCTACTGACAAGAAGTATTTTATATTTCAGTTCTCTCATGGATAACCTCAGATGATTCTAATGATTAGGTTGAATATAGCAATAGCCAATACTAGCTTGTCGCACTAATTTTGAGCTTCCAGAGCTTCCTTCTGACCCCAGGCAAGGGTGATCATTCTTGAGGATCTTCCTTGCCTATGGAGAGAATTACTGGAAGAAGCTGTTGTGCTTAAGTGTTGGCAGTACAGCAGAACAATAATGCCACACCCATACCTTCCCTGCTTATAACAGCTTTCCCCCAAAGGAAGGACAGAGTACCAAAATCACAGGAAGTATTGTTACTGCTGCCAGTGGGAAAAAGGGAAGCTGCTTTCCTTTGTGGCCAGGCAAGCAACAAGTGTATCTTAGTCGTAACACAACATATATAAAAGAAGAGTTTTATGAATTCTAATATTTCTTTTGCTAAAAATATCTTTGTACCTGTTCTTTGTCTTTAAGGTTTGTCCTGCCTTGTACATGTGAAAATGTAGGTAACGAACAGTGCGAGAAGGCAAGAAGCACAACTATGTAATTACTATTGCCTCTTGCTTGTCAGGTTGGTCTGCCCTACCAGGCTAAGTCTGACAGGGAGAATGTAGACATGCCTAACAAGCTGAATAGCAGCAGGAATACCCATGAAGTCTTGGTCATCTTTAACATGTCCTTCTTCATCTGACTGTCTTATATTTTGTTGGGAATCAAATATATACAATGTGTGTGATTGCCTAGTATTAAAAAGTTGGAAAGCTATACGAGCTCTTTACCTTCAGTTGCAGCTAATTTTTGTCCTTATTGGCTAGGAAGAATGTCTTCAAGTGTTTGTGGCTTTGTGAGTGTAGTGCTATTCTTGGGACTCCGTCTCACCAGTGTGCTTATGTTGCGTCCTGCACAAAACACAAAAGTTATATTCAAAATAAGGAAAAAATATTACATTGTCCCAGCCTCTTTTTGTAGTACTGGGATTTTCAAACACCAAAAATGCCCTGCAGCAAAGTGATGCAATTGTTTTTTCTACATTCTTTTAATGCTGTTCTTTACAGCATATTCTTAGTCATGATAAAGAGCATGACTATCAAATGAATAACAGCAAGCTTGTCAGTTTTAAAAGGCTTATTTGAAAAAAAAAAGAAAGCAACAACCAAGTTTGCTGCAGCTCTAAAAAAAAATTGAGCTAATTTTAGTAGCAGCATAGATGGGTGTAGTTTCAAAAATTAAGAACAACTAGGTGCTATAGTTAAAAATTGGTAAAAGAGATACTTGTGTGACAAAAATCTTTGACCTGTTGATTGGTTTTCAGAGACAAGTGAATATATATGAAGTTCAGGTCTGCGTACTGACTCCCTTAATGTCCCAAAAGGGCACAGGAACAAGATTCCAGTTTGGTCTAACCTCTCATCTTTTGCTCATCAGATTTTGAGTAAAAAGTGATATCAGTTCTTTCATCTCTTGTTGTCCATGTGCTTCCAATTAATTTTTCATTCATAAGAAATTGATAAATTGGAAGTTCCTAATCTCCGCACAAGGATTTGCCCATTGCAGTGGTATTCAGAACAGCTGTTAGTTCAAGTCTATAGTATATATCAGTTTTCTGTCTATGTATCCAGGCTCATGCTTTGTGCCTTTTGATCATTGATTTAGGGCCCAAGAAGGGTGAATTCCTCAGCTTCATATCCAAAGGAGCTTAACTGCTTTAGAAAAATGAAATTTTGCGTGACTGTATTTAGATACTCTTATTTGTAAACCATACTTTACTTTAAAGCATTCCCTGGGGAGAGCATAGGCATCAGACAGCCACAGGCAGACATTTCCTAGGGCATTGCAGATGAAGTAGGATTTTCATTATTGTCTTTCATCATCATAAACAACTTACAACCTAAAACTTTCGAAGTCAGAGATTGCCTACATGGTAGTAGCATGCCACTCAAGCTAATCATTGACACATATTGAAGGAAATCTCTCTTAATTCACAGAACTCCCTCTTCTTCTCCCACCCACAAAATAAACATGCACAATCAGAGTATCTGCCAATTTTCTGCTTAAATTCTGTAACTTATTTGTGGAATTGTAGTCATTTGTGGTGTGACTTGCAAGGAAGAAAAAAAAAAAAAGAGGAAACAATCTAATCTCTTTTTTTTGAAAGGGATTATAACAATAAGGCAGAAAATACTGACCATGGTAGATTAAACCATGCAGAACTTCACATGTAGGGAAGCTGTGTGACAGACATGGTCAAACATCATGGAGTTAAAAACAAGCCAGAAGTGGAGTGTAGAAGGAATATGCCATCAAAGAAGAAAATGTGTGTGGACAAGCATGATAGAGAAAGGAGAAAGAAGCAGTTGGGCTGAAAAATGAAAAAGATACTGCTCCATTTCAATAAGGACAGAAGGCTTAGTAGCCTTAGCAGTGAAATGTCCTGCTGCTTCCTGTAGCACTGCTTTGTTCATATCTAGTTGCTCAAAATTTTCAGGGAAAAGTGTGATTCTACCTTTAGAGCATTGGAGAGGAGAGTTACAATTCATGCTCCATTTTAATAGGTAAAATCTTTGTGAACGGGGATACTTACCGAACAGTTTCTTTTTGCAGTAGTGCCCATAGTATGGATCACTAGTTTGCAACATAGTTTTTTGTTAAGCTTAGGAAGCCTGTGTATCTGAAAGGGTAGAGCATTAATTGGTCCAAAATCTTTGAAAATAAAGAAGAGAACACATGAAATAAGGGAAATTTTCCCCTGCATAATAAAAACCTTTTCTTCAGTGACCTTTTTT
This sequence comes from Machaerirhynchus nigripectus, assembly GCA_013397975.1. NCBI lineage: Eukaryota > Metazoa > Chordata > Aves > Passeriformes > Dicruridae > Machaerirhynchus > Machaerirhynchus nigripectus. The sequence continues at coordinate 314,798 of VZRQ01008864.1, forward strand.
TATTTTCTATTTATGAACTTTGGAAGCTATCCAAACCAAACCAACAAACAGAAAAAAAGATAACAAAGGATATAAATCCCTAATGTCACATCAGGAGAAGAGACAAGGTAAAACACAATACTCCAGATAGCACAGTGAGTTACACAATTCATTCCACTTTAAAACAAGATTCCAGAAGTTAACTGAGGCAGGAGCAATTGAGGTTACCCCCACTGGATTTCTAGGACTTACAGTCTTACATTCTGTACTTCACTGTCCCATCCATTGCAGCTGTACAACCATGATGGTTTTGTCTTTGCAGAAAAAACCTGAAGACATTTTCAGTTTTATTTCCTAAAGCTAATTTTTCTTCCTCTGTTTGTGTCCATCTCTATATTCAGTGTTGGACCTAAGCAAAAGCTTTATATTTTTTGATTTAGTGATGTTTAGTGTCAAGCCTAAATTCATTAATCTATGACTTTATGACTCTTAAGCTATGAGAGAGACTTGAGGGTTCTCGTGGATGAAAAGCTGGACATCAGCCAACAGTGTGTGCTTGCAGCCCAAAAGGCATGGCTCCATCAAAAGAGGAATGGCCAGCAGGTCAAGGGAGGGGATTTTCCTCTTCTACTCTGCTCTCATGAGACCCCACTTGGAGTGCTGTGTTCAGCTCTGGGGTCCTCAGCACAAGAAAGACATGGGCATGCTGGAGTGAGTCCATAGGTGGCCATAAAGATGGCAAGAGGGCTGGAGCACCTATTCCATTAAGGCAGTCTGAGAGAGCTGGTGTTACTCATCCTGAAAAGAGAAGGCTTCAGGGAAACCTCATTGTAGCCTTCCAGTACTTTAAGGGGGCTTGTGAAAAAGAGGGAGAGTGACTTTTTGCACAGGCATGTAGCAATAGGATAAGGGGAAACCATTTTAAACCAAAAGAGAACAGATTTAGGTTAGAAGTTAGGAGGAAGTTATTTACTCAGAGTGTGGTGAGGCACTGAACAGTCTGCCCAGAGAAGTTTTGGGTGTTCCATCCCTGGAAGTGTTCAAGGGAAGGTTGCATGGGGCCCTGAGCAATCTGGTCTAGCGGGTGAAATCCCTGCCCATGGCAGGGGATTGTAACTAGGTGATCTTTAAGGTCCTTTCCAGCCTAAGCCTTTATATGAGTCTATGGTTTTCTGTGTCTTATCTACCTTTCCAAATGTACTGGAATGTTGGCAAGAGCTGTAAATCAAGTTCACGTTCTTCTAGAGCTTCTTGTGGTGGCTTCTTGAGGTCTTACGGTTATGCAGGGTCATCCATAGCAGAACAAGATGTGCCTTGCTTTCTGGACATAATTCTTTCAAAGTAACAGCTTTCAGCTGTATTGATAGTTGCTTCTGAGAACCAGGACCAGATTTATTCTTTGAGTTGACACACAATTTAGGATCAATGTTTAAGGTCAGCCTTTACCAGTGGGTTATCAAGATCTTTTATCCCTTGTTGCTGAATCAGCAAGTGTATCCCAGATTGGTCTCTGGTTAAAGCCTGTAGCTACTGAGGAAATAATACAAAAAAAAACTTACTGGGAAAAAAAACTTACCTTGTGTTCTTGTCTACGCTCTGTTAAAAAATAAAATAAAATTAGTGGCGGATGGCATATATATTCCCTCAATATTGTCAAATAAATTTCCGAAATAAGAAATCCCAGCAATAAGAACACCATTATCTGCTTTTAGATTTGTAGTTGCATTCACTGTAGTCAGAAAAAGCCAAACTCAGAAGGTACATATGATCTGTAAGAGAGCTGAGTCTAAAAGAGTTAGAGTTGTGTCTACCGTTTCCTTTGCAAGCCAACTAGAAAATTGCGGGTGCTGGGTTGATGCAGGACAAATGACCCTCATAACCTCTGAAAAGGTTTTATAGAGGAAGACATCCCCATATCTGCATAGGCTGCTCCAGTTCAACATCAACGGAAAATGGGAAAGATTAGAGCTTGTGGGAGAAAGATTGCTTCTCAAAGGACTGCAGCCCTTTATCCTAGTGGCTTTTGTTCAGGTTTGTGCTGCCCTGCCTTAGAATGATTCCTATCCTGGGACAAGTAGGAACAACGAAACAGAGCTGGCTCTGCATGCAGTGAACAGGCCCCCTGTGCTAGGGGTGTTCTTCTCTGAGGAGGCCTCAGGGCAACTGTAAATTGGGTCTATTATACTCAGCATCATCATGCATCTTCATGCTACACCATGAATAAGCATGGCTGGTCTGTAAATCTAGCCCATTGTATCTGGATTACATTTGTTAAATTAATGCTTGGGGTTTTGTCTGGCTTTGTTCATACCAATACCAGAACATTGAGTAAGAACAGCAAATCAGAAACAAAAAACACAAGCTTTTTAAAATACTGCTCCCACAGATTTAAGCCCCAAGTGTGTTTTATATAAACATTTTGAATTGGGGCTGGATTTTTGACCAGATTGTTTCCCCTGAAGGATCTTTTGAACAAAAACAAACTGAGCAAAACAAGTTTTGGTGGGATGGGCCTGTGCCTGTTTTCATGTAAGCTGGTGACAAAGCTCAGAGCAGGAAGGCAGCAGTGTGCTGGAATCTGGTGTACATTGTGTTCTGCATGTTACCAGCTGACTTGCCAGGAGTGATCTAGAGCTGAAACAAGAGTCTTTTACTACGGCACAGGAAAAGAAATCATCATTAATTGAAAACAATTCGGCTGTTTGAAAATAATAGACTTGGTTAACACGGTATCCTGATTGTGGCTTATTCTCATGTGAATGGGTGACCTGTTTTAGGAAGGTGAGCACTTTTGAGAGCTATCCTCTCTCTTACATGGCCCATGAAGGTAATTTATATTCTATCACTATACCCTCTGGTTCAGTGTATGTAATTTTACAAAGGAGATGAGGAAGTGGTTGGCTTTAGCATGAAGTTATTTCCAGTGGAATTCCAAGGTTATATTTATGTGAATGTCCCATGTATCATGGGACTGCAGTGAAGGAGGCAGAAGGTTTCCACATCCTAGTGATAAAAAAAATATGGAAGGTGAGGAGTGTTTTGCTTGTAATAGCTGTTTGAATTTATTTTAATGGGGTAACTTCTCTGCAATACTGTAATGCAGTTTCTGTAGGTGCTATATCATTGAGCAAAGTAAGTCTGCTACCTGGAGCAGAATTTGAGTCCCACTGTGTGGTGTTGCAGTTAAGTTTCAAGAAAGAAGACTGGGTAAAAGTGATGCAGATTGTTAATGGTATTGCTTGTCAGACTTTTTTATTTAGCTTCAAATTTGAAAGAACTACTCCTTTATTTCTAAACCTTCATATTTGCATCCCTTTGATATGAAATACTTGTGAACTAACTAGAGAACAGAGCTGTGAGTTCAGTAGCCAAGAGATCCTTGATTTATTAACACAGACTTTCACAGGCTTGTGTGTAGCATCTCCTTGTTCTGTGTATAACAAATGCAGCAGTCTGAAGAAGAGGTTGATTACAAAGGTCCCAATACTTCAGGGTGTAGCAGTGGTTATCCACACATCTTGTTTAGCGTTATAGCAATCATTGCCTAAGTAAGACCATTCAATTTGAAAAAAAAAAAAAAGATGGAAATCTGAATTTTAAATAACTGCTTAGAATCAGATGTTTATAGTATGACTGGAAAAGTAAATGGGTTGAACAGTATAGAAAATATAGCATGGCTGTGAACAGATTTTCTTATTTGATTTGTTTCTTGTTTAAGACAAATATAATATATATCTGTGTTGTGAAACAGTAATGAGCAATAATTGTGATTCAAGTACATAAAGCATTTAAATTGCAATAACTAACTGCTACATTTTCACCATTAAGACATTTAAAGGGGAAATTTAATTTCCTTCTAAGACGTTCTGTTACCTAGTTACTCTAAACACAGTTGGGGATAGTTGCTGCTTAGATTACTAATACCTTACTAATTATGCCTTCACAAGTAGCTGTGAGAAAACAGTTTAGTTGCATAGGAATTTCAAAATAATATTTGTGGTGCTTATCAGATTCCTTCAAGTTTAAGGACACTGATGTGCCTTCTTTTTGGTGTATGTGCATGACTATGGCCTGCAGATTTATGTGAAGAATGTTGTATTTTTTAGTGTAGTCTTAAGCAAGATGTCATCTGAAAAAAAGTCTGCACTGAACTGGCAAGTTAGGCTGTATCTGCAGTTAGAAGACTTTGCAACTGTAACTGTACTGCAGATGTATAGCAACAAACTTCCTTTCTGGAAAGATACGTCATCGAAGGTTCTTAAAGCAATTTGCCAAATGGATTGAGTTGATCTGGTCAAAAAGCCAACAGTATTTCTGGCCAAGGACTTCTACCAATCCCGATGATGCCAAGTAATAAGTGTGTTGGTAGCATTTGCTGGTATAGACTATGCCTTAAACTAAACTGTTGTTCAGAGCAAGGGCCAAATTTCTTTTTCTTTTTTTTTGTAACTTTCATTGCCTTCATTGCTATGGACCTTCTGCTTGGTGTGCACCTAGGGAAGTCATGGTTTATAGAAACCGTTGTACCATGGGATTAAAGAGCACAGGCTCAGGTTTTCGTTTGGAATGAACCCTGCCAAACAAGGCCTCATGGTTCAGTTTAAGGAGGAGTGTGCTCTTAGATGTGTTTGAATAAACACCAGCATTTTGTCCTGTAGATTCCTAGAATAACCAAAATAAAAGTGAAGTGCTAAAAATACATCAGGCTGTCAGGTTTCTGGCCTGTACTCAGAGCTTAGTCAAGACAGCGGAGAAGGTCCCAGTGGATTTTGGATGAGACAATAAAGAAATAAAAATAAGAGGAAGTAAATTGACCCTGCTGTGCCCAGTTTCCCCAAAAATGTATTTTCTGATACTGAGGAGGATTTTTTTTTTCAACCAGAACAGTAATTTTCATGTGGTATTTCTCAACAGACACGGATTTTTCAGGGCTGATAGGTAGGAAATGGATACCTTACACAGGCACTGCACACATGCTCTGGGGCATGCAATGTGGTTGCAGCTGAACACCATCCTCCCTCCACCTCTCAGTCAGAGCATGGTAGTACTGAGTAAGCTCTGGTTTCCACAACTACATTTGCCTAATTTATTCTGCAAACTCTCGGCATACCCTTCAGCAGTATAATGTAGGCAGAGAAATTTGACAGGGCAAGCTAAAAATATTATATATTATAGGAAGATCAAATGCAAAAGGATTGGATAGACTTTTGTTTTCAGACGAATACATTCATAAACCATATTCATTCAGCACTAAATCCAAATGCTTCCCATGTCATCAGAGATTACATACTGTGTGAAGAGGCCAGCCCCATGTATCCTCTGCCCTTTTCTTGTATTGGTAAGTCCCGTAAGTTTCTCCTTTCTGCTTAACCATAACGTTCAGACAAATTGAAATACATGGAAATGCAATTCTATTCGTCAGCAGTGTGCTATGGTGTTGGAAAAACAATAGATTAATTAAGATAACAGTATTTTCTGTAAACTTGAGAACAAATCATTGTGGTTTGAATGTCTGACATTAAAGGTGAGTTTTAAAAAAAACTGTGGTGTTCTTAAAAGGCACTGCATCTGGAATTAGCTCAACCTGTGAAAGCATTCTTATTCTTCCAGAAATTAACTTAATTGATCCCTTTTAAGTACATGTTCTCTAATGGCCTTTGGCCACTTTTAATGTCAATTTTAGGTACAGCTAAATCTAAACAACTGCAGTTTATGTGGTCATTATATAATTCATCTAGATTGATCAGTTTAACATCTGATTTTTCAAGATTTCCTTACAATTCTGGAATTTTAGCAATGCAGATATTTTTCTTTTGCCCAAGGCAATAATAGATGTGGTGTGCAAACACTGCTTTAAAGAGGGTGTCTGTCTGCTGATTTACATATTTTAAAAGTATTAAGATCAAAAGTAATGAGAATTTAATCCATATGGCATGTAAAAGATAAATAGGAATATTAATACTGTATCAAATACTAATTAAAGGAAACACCAGTCCTATTTTTAAAATCTTGCATGCAGATGAAAAAGAAGTCACTGCGAAGTTAAGATCTGATTCTTAGAGAAATTAAGAAAATTTTTTCAAGGCCAGATTCTAACTGAGACTGAGTTCATATGCTAGGCCAAATTCTGTTTGCATAGTACATCACAGTATCACTAGAGTATACCTTTCTTTCCAAGTGTCTCACATGATTCTAGAAGTGAAAACTGCCATCAGCTTTACTACCAGCTTTTAATGTGGAAATTCCCTTTCATTATCTAAGAAGCTGAAATACCAGTGTTTTCTAACTTGCCTAAGCATACATATCTAGGCTGTAAAATAGCTAATTCATGGGAATCCTGTTGGATTTTGATCAAGTCGTGTGTGCAGATTGTAGCAGTGGTGAAGAAAACGTCATCTCCTTCGAAGAGAACTTTAGACGAGTGGTCAAGATGGGTCATAAGTTTGCCCTGTCTTTGGGCTAGACTGAACTTGTCTTTCACTGTTACGGAATTTGTAGGTGAAAGTGCCTTGGGATGTGTGCTCCTGGCAGAGTAGCAAGTACTCAGAAAAACTGGCTCTTGTTGCACTAGAATTAGAAGCTTTAGTGCAGTGCCACCCTAACACTCCACACAGACCAATCAGCCATAGTTAGACCTGTATGTATCATGGAGATACATTTAGAGCTTCATTATTTCTAAGACTGTAGACCTTCAGTTCTCCATTAAGTCTTTGTTATAAATACTAAAAGGTTGGGGATACACTTTTAACAGAGGAGTTAGTTAGCTTGCAGTAAAAAGTTTTCTTTGAAATATGAGAAAAATAAACAGAGAGAGCTTATAACTAGTTTTGCTGGTACTGCAGAGTCTTGTAAGTGAAAGAATAAACTTTATCGTTTGCTGTACCAGGCTGTAAAAGACCTGTGAATAACTGGAGTGATTTTTCTGCATCTGTGCCTTGAAGAATATGTGTACACCAAAGCAGTCTGAGACACAGCTGAGCCTGCCAGAGTGGAGAGAAAAGTCTAAAATGTTGAATCTTGCTTAGTCTTGTGCATTATTCAAACTGTAATTCTTTCCTGTATGTCTATGGTTCCTATGTGTTTCTATAGTAAATACAGCAAGTAGTCATCACTATCCAGTGAATCTTGCCCTCCATGGGCTGAGAAAGTGGGCTCTGATCAGTGGACTATTTTCTGCTTAAAGGTGGCAGCGATTCTACTGTAGAAGGCAGTAAGACACTCTGCAGATTGCATAAACCTCCACTGTGGCTGCTGTGTTCCACTTGGCCAGATCAGAGCAGTCAGGACAAAGTTGTTTCGTCAGCAGATCAACAAATCGCAATTCTTCTGTAACCTTCCATCCATTTTGAAAGTGCTACTCCATTCTAAAGAAAACGGTACAGCCACACATCAAGCAAGTACCAGTTGTTCCATGCATGCATGGAGCAAAGTTGTCAAGGAACTCCCCACTCAATGCAAGAGGCAGTTTGATGTAAAAGGAAAAATGCAGTCACTAGAGAAAGGATGTGAAGGAGAGCGCTGTAAAACATTCCCAGCTGCATGTGTGTAAAGCCAGTTTAGCCAATCCAACAGATGATGAGTGGGGATATAGACCCATCTGCTACTTGTCCTCTTCCAGGAAATATTAGGTAGATGCAGTAATTTCACACTGTGCTGCTTCTTTGCAGTCAGTCTAAGGATGACTTCACAAAAGTACCAGCCCTGGTCCATCTAGAAGAAGCTGAACTTTGTCCTCATTGAGTTAATGCTTTTTGTTCCTCAATTGCCATTTCAAGTATCTGGCAAGAGTGCATTGGCTCTGTGCCTTCTGAGTCATGGCCTCCCTGGGAAGGAAGGATGTGGTTAAGCTTGCTGAAGTTGTTTTGTGGACTGCTGAGTGGCTACAGGGCCATGTATCCTAGGTGTGTTTTTTTCTGTTCCCTTTACTGCAGAATAGCCCAGGTACAGTTTTTAATAGCTTCTGTGTATTTTGTAAAAGACCTTTTAAATATTGAATATATTTTAATTTTCCAGCTGGAAAATTAAAACATAAAAGTATATCATCACATGGTTCATTCAGTCTTGAAGCAATTTTGAAATGTTAACTGGAAAAATCTATCTGCCTTGGAGCGTTTTTTACATCAAACATTCCATGAAAATATTTTCCTGAAACTCTTTAAGTATTTCCAAATATTAAAGGAGAAGAGAGATTACATTCCGAGTATTGGTGATGGGCTAATGCAGATAGTGTCAAGTTCCCTTTTTTTTTTTTTAACAAAAAAGTAATGTAAGCATTACAGTGGGGGGAGACTGACCAGCATAACTCGTCACTGGCACAGGCTGACACACTGCTGATGCCAATTCTCATTCTGACAGAGGTGTTGTAGACACCAAATAAACAGAGTTTGTTGGTAAGCACTAAGACATGCACAGAAGTAAAAGAGAAGTAAACAAGTGGCACAATGAGTAGTTTTGGAAATAAATATACAGGTAGGTATATCCTTCTCTTCTCATATCATTCCCTCCTCAGCCCCATCTTGGTTTAGCTTTTGAAATGGTTTCTAGTAGCCGTGCCTTCATTGCCCTTTTGAGAGCTGGGGTGGTGATTGGAAGAGGGTTAGTCATCTTTTCCCTTCAAGACAGGATGATTTCCCAAAGAGGGAAGACTTTTCATTCCTATAGTGTGTGTACTACCTGTGTATGTATCTTTAGGGTGTACTGTTGGCTCTATATCTATCAGATAATAAAACTCATCTTGGATCAGCATTCAGGTTAGCTTAGTGCCCTCTAGAAATCTACTGGGCAGAAGTCTATTCTTGGAGTTTATTGTGGTTCTGAACCTTAATGATTTCTTTACATCCTTCCTTGTCTTCTGTAGTTTTTGTCTGGATAGTTCTTATTCCTGTCTCCAGCCAGAGAAGCAAAGTCGAGTACTTCCTAATCCCTGTCTATGAATTTAAAAGATCTCTGCTTCTTTTAGTGGGGGACTTAGAGATCTGAAGCCCTCATCCTCATCATATCCCCCTCTGTGTTTATAGCTTTATAGTTGTATTCCAGAAAAAATACGTATCCTGGTGGACTTCTACTTAGAGGAGCCCAAATGAGTAGAGCTGGATTGAAAAGATGCTAATCCTAGAGCACATACTACTTCCCCAGGATGGTGCCTGTCTTTCCTTAGGACTGTGGTTTCCAATCTAATTGCAAGACAAGGACAGTCTCCCAACAGCTCCAACACCTCTGTGTAGTAGGAATTCCTTCTGTAAGCCTGGGTTGTGTAACACCTCATGTTTATAGGTGTGAATGCTAGGCTCTAGGATTTGCTGTGGATCAGTGTCATTGGGACACCACTATTGAGCTGGGCAGCTGGGTCACTAAAGTAGCAAAGCAGCATCTCAGTCAACTCAGATAATACTCAAGAACAGAAACTCATTCAAAACAGTAGTTGACACAGCCATTTTTTCCGTACTCAGCCAGATCTTTTGCAGGACACACTGTCATTTTATTGGCCATTTTTTCACCTTTCCTGAAGCCAGGGCTCTCAGTACAGACACATGTGGATTTTTCCGCCTTTGAGAAAAAAGACTTCCAGAAGACTGTGAGAACTAAATGGTAGCTATGTGTGTAATACGAGTATTCCTCATCATATGTAGAAGTCAATGTGTGCAAACCATAGTCTGAGACACTTTTCACAAATCTGTGAGCATAAAAGAGGTTTTGAATTTTGAAGTATTGAAGCATTCCTGCAGTTCAGGTGCTATCCTGCTACATGGACAGGATATTGCAGCTGGTGTCTGATGCTGCAAGATGTGTTTCCTAAATGTCACATGCTGCCAATTTACAGAGAAGTTCACAGAAGCAGCCTGCAATTTCTTCAGCCTCCTCATCTTGTGCCTAGGCACTGCCAGATGCCTCTGTGTATGTTTACGTTTATTGGTTTGTGGAGGATGAAATGCTTGTCAGCATACCTGGAGGAGCTGTGGATGCCCTGTCCCTGGAACTGGTCAAGGCCAGGTTGGATGGGGCTTTGAGCAGCCTGGTGTAGCGGAAGGTGTCCCTGCCCATGGCAGAGGGGTTGGAACTCGACGATCTTCAAGGTTGCTTCCAACCCTAACCATGCTATGATTCCCTAGAAACTTCTCTTAATGCAAGCTTTGACTTACAAAGTGAAGAACAAAGGTATCTTTGAGGAATGCAGGAAATAATAAGCCTGTGCTTTATTTAATCGTAGCTAAAGGAAAATCGAACGAAAAATTTTGATTTTATTTTAGCATATTGCCTAATTCCCTTGACCAACCAAATTGGGGGCTGTCGTGGTTTGACACTGGCCCAACGCCAGGCATCCACGAGAGCCGCTCACTCACCGTCCCCTGCCACAGTTGGAGAAAGAAAAGAAGGCAGAGGAGAGAAAGAAAAGAATTAACAAAGGCTTCATAAGTTGAGATAAGGACCGGGAGAAAACACTTCAAGGGCAAAACAGGCTTAGCTTTAAATTACAAAGTGAATTTATTGCTAACAGAAGAAGAGGGGGATAATGAGATGTAAAATAAGCCCTTAAAACACCTTTTCCCCCCCAGCCCCTCCCTCCTTCCCACTGACAGCACAGGGAGACAGGGCATGGAGGTTTGGTCAGCTCATCACTGGGATTCTCTTCCACTGCTCCAGGAGAGGAGTCTTCCCCTGTGAGGCCATGGGGTCCCTCCCACAGAAGACAGTTCTCTGTGAGCTTCCCTGGCATGGGGTCCACTCTCACAAGCAGCAGTCCTACCACACATGTTGCAACGTGAGTCTCTCCCACAGGCACACAGTCCTCCCAAAACTGATGTGCTGTGGGTCTCTCTTTCTTTCCATGGGGTGCAGTCCTCCAAGGACAGGCTGCTCCAGCCTGGAAGCAAGGGCCCTCTCTCCACTGGGTCTTCCACTGGATCACAGCCTCCTCCAGGCATCCAGCTGCTCTGGCGTGGGCACCTCCCACACGGGCTATGGGTGGATGTCTGCATTCCCCATGGACGCATGGGCTGCAGGGGGACAACCTGCTTCACCATGGTCATCACCACGGCCTGCAGAGGAATCTCGGCTCCGGTGACTGGAGCACCTCCTCCCCCTCCTTCTTCACTGACCTTGGTGTGACCATGTTGTTTTCCCTCACATGTTGTCACGTTCTCTTCTCTGACTAGAAGCCAAAACTGTGTGACTTTATTTTGATTTTCTTCTTAAATATGTCATCACAGAGGCATTACCAACCTCTCTTACTGGCCCAGTTTTGGCCAGCAGCATGTCCATCTTCAGAGCCATCAGAGATTGGCTCTGTTGGACATGGTGGAAGCTTCCAGGAGTTTCTTACAGGAGCCACCTCTCTGGCTCCCCTGCTACCAAAAAGCAGGTCGTGCAAAACCAATACAGGGACAGAGGCTTTTCTGCCTTTATTCCCATTTCACAGCAGGATTTCTGCTAAATGAACATTTTTAGTGACTTGATTGATTGCATTTCATATCTGCTACAATATTTTGTCTTTCTCTGATACCAGTCATGAATATGCCTTTTGAGTACCCCTCTCTGTTGATGGACTTCAGCTGAACTGAAAATCTAGACATCATTTCATAGGTAATTTTTCAGTGGAAATGCCAGTTGCTGCAGTGTTACTCCCTCCAATGTTCACAGGTAATTCCTGTTACTACCAACACAATTGGGTAAAACACAAAAACAAAATGCAAAGATGTCTCTTCCTAGCAGGTTGGGGATGGCATGGTATTCAACACAAATTTTAAAAGAGTATGAACAAGAATACTAATGCATAACATTTAATAACATATAATTTCAAAATTATTTGTATACAAACAAAATAGGTGAATGAAAACGGCTAATTACTAGCACCTGAAGCAGACTAGAGATGGCAAAAATTAAGCAAATTAATAAACAGCTTAAATTACCTATAAAACGGGCATTGAGCTTCACTTTATTGACTGGGCGAGTAGCAATATATTCCATCTTTGGAGAATCTGAAGTTTGGAACAACCCATCAATAAGGAGTATAAGAATAAGGGTTGAGAGAAAAGTTTTCCTTTCATATGCAAATAGAGGTATTGTAATGCAATGTTACATCCATATGGGTCAGTGAGGAAAACTGCAAGTGGGAACCTTAGCTCTAGGTAGCCTGGCTTTCTAGAGCTGTGAGGAGTCAACAGAACTGTGACTGCTTAACTACCTTCAGTAGTTTGTTCACCTAGGCAGTTACCTGTGCCTCAATCCTGAGTAATGCAGCCGCCCAAAATATGACAAAATTCCAGTAATAATTATTATATCACAATTTAATTCAGAGCACTTGGATATGAGATGCTTTCATTGCTGGATAGATGTTTCACCACTTGTGAGATAGGGCTTTCAGCACACTTACAAAATCTGCTCACTAAGAGGATAAAACCTGTTGCCAGATTTTGCAGGCTTTTTCCTCTTTCACTGCCTCATCCAGGGACCGGTGAACAGCATAGGACCAGGAATTATGAGTGGAAATCCTGTATCTCAAACACCTAAGGGCTGTAAAGGCATCACCAAAAACTGCTGTAGAGCATAATTGCCCTGAGGATGCCTTATCAGCACCAACATGCAGCTTGCTATATATAAAACTTGTAAAGCAACCCCAGCTATACCGTTGTCCTAGTATGATTCAGAAAGCTGAGCACATGCCTTCTTTACCATGGAGCACCCTACAGGGAAAGCATGCCATGAGCAGACTCAACCAAGGAGAAGAGATGAGGATGAGCCTATGGATCAGCAATTATAATTACCGAGAAAAGGATCAAAAAACATTACTGGTGCTGATCCAAGCCATGGGTACAATGGCAGGTGCAGCAAAGCTGCTTCACAGTCTTCTCTTGTCTGTGTATGGAGGGAAGATTCTAGTTCTTCCTTCAGTCCACACAGGCAAATCTCAGTTACTTGGAATTTGTTCAGGAGAAGGGTGAATTTTACCCTGAAGGAATTAGGAAGCATTATAGATCCAACATATGGGACCATATGTCATTGTATTGTTTCCAAATGTTTCTTTTTGAGCTTTTTCCCTCCATTGCGAACAGATTATTTCACCACACATTGTCTAGAGAAGAAGGGGTTTCATATTCCCATTTCTTTCATTTAGCCACGATTAAATCTATATCAGTTTCATAATACTGTTTTTCAACATTATTTCATCCTTTGTTTCAAACATGCACACCACAACTGTGGTTTGAGGCAAGTGCTTTTAATATGCTGTTCAGGCACTACCAAAGTCAATGGCAGAAATAGAGCATACAAGCAGAGATGGTCCTAAACCACCCCTAAACCAAAATATTCCACTTGTTTACAAGGCTGTTCAAAATCAAACCAAGCCTTTTGCTTGACCCTTAATAGAGTGAAACCAGCACTGATGTCTGATTGTGAGTCTAATTAAACTAAAATTGGAGATGTGCGGATTCTGCCCTCTCTTTGCTATGCAGATCAATATGCTCATGTAATGTAAATTGAGCTGGTCTGTGTATCTCCTTCTTTTCCTGTGATTTTCTACTCCAGCCTTGGAGAAGAGCTCTGGTGTCCAGTGACATCTGTTCTAAATCATGTTTTTGAAAAAATGTAAATACAGAAGGCTTGAGGTCAGATGCAGACAAAGCACTGGGCTAGCTCCCAAGGCCTCTCTACATCTGCGTTTGTTTGATGTCAGGAAGGCTGTCCACAATCAGAGTCTTCAGTGGTGGTAGCAAGAGACTCTTCAAATAGGGCTTTCCATGGATTTTTGCACAGGTATTTTAAGTATTAAAACCTCTTGATGAGCTCCCTAACTATAAAAATCTGTGGCTGGCTGGGTGCAGGCCTCTTCTGAAAAGGAGGCTGTTCTGAGGAGCACAATTTCTTCATCCTGTCCAAATGGTGGAGATGGTCTTCTGTGACCTTCTCCAGCCTCAGCCACTCTCAACACTTTTCATGTTTTTTATACTTAGGTTTTGTTTGTGTCTAATTCTGGTAGTGTCTGGTTGCCTGTCTGCACAGGCCTGCATAGTTCCCAGACCTTTAATTTATCAGAATTGATAGATTTAAAAGATTCAGAGTTTTGCTGGGCAGTGATACCTTCATGTTGGACTACTTGAAGGCAGCATTGCAGAAGAAAGTGCTGAAGGCCACATTCATAAAAGAGCTGAAGTGCCTAAAATAGTCTATTGAATTGTACAGAGCAGGCATCAGCAGACCTTAGATTCATGGGTGTGTTAGAAAATTGCCCTGGACATGGGATAGTAAACTCCTTGGTCTCTCTAAGCTTGATAGAGGTGCTTTTTGTTTTCCTGTTTGAGGGCCTTTCGGCACTGTTCTGGGCATTATTGTTCCCCTAAGATCAATAACTGCGAAAATCAAGCTCTGTTGGAAAAGCCACAGAGAAGCAAGCAGAGACTTCTTAACTAGAAAACAGCTTTACAATGTGGAGTTGGCATACATTTTACATTTTTATCAAGTGTGTATTTACCAATTAGTCAGCAGCCTGAGCCAGTGGATTTAATGAACTTTGTGTGATTTATGCTTAGCTTTTATTAATTGTGCCAATAGGGATAAACATTGGATACAAATAGATGCAGATGTCTCACTTCTTTCTCCTTTAAATAATACTATTTCTTGTCATTAAACTACTTTGTTTTTATCTTACTCTATGTGTTAGAAAGTGATAATTTCTTGCCTTCCATACTACTGTCCTTCCAAAGGTAAGCCTCAAAACTTTCACCGACCCATATTCTCACTGGTCTGGGCTATGCCCAAGGCCAATACACAAGTTCAGAGAAGAAAGCATTTTCTCCTTCTCCCCTTTCTCCCATCAGTGGAATGTACATTAAATAGTAAGTAGGCCACAGAAACAGAGAGCATGTGAATGACTTGAGATCCTGGTAATTTGAGCAGTCAGAGAAAAAGGGGGCCAGCACCTGGCTTTCAGTCTCAGTTTCAATGAATATTTAACTACTTTATGTAAAGTGGGACACTTCCAACAAATGAGGCTGAGAGAAACCTACCTAAGAATATTTTCTAACCCAGCAGTTAGGCTACTCTCCTGAGAAGCACGATATTTGGGTTCAGGTCCCTGTACCAAATCACTTAAGGGAGGTGCTTGAAGCTACATCTTTCACAGTCTAAGAACATGGCCTAATCACTGAGTTTTTGGATATCAGGGGTGGCAGCACTGCCTCCTCTGTTTTTGGGAAAGGAGTCCCCTTGTGACAAAATCAAAATGTTTTGTTTTTTGAGATGCCAGAATGAATTCTTTCAACATCTCTGAAGTTTTTTCATGTTATTTCAGCTGAAACTGTTAGTTAATATGACCTGAATTCACAAAACAAAAGTTTCTGTTGCCCTAAAATTCCAGTATTAGTGAGGGAACAAATTGATGAAAAAGAAGCCTCATTAACTTCTAACTCAGGTTAGACACTCTACAGTTGTCTGGTCATGGCACTTCCTGAATTGGGCCCATCAATGGCTGTGCTTTATGGATTTTATTGGGATTCTTCCCTTCCACATAGGTGGAACCCTCCCCTTTAGAAGTAAGGAGGACTGTGATCTTGAGAACCCAGAACTGAAAGAAGATTTAAATTATCCTGCTGCAGAATGCTAATGGCCAAAAAGTAGGAACACCTTACAGAAATCTTTAGGCATTTTCACCCATTAAACACCATTTGGAGCTTACACAACTAAATACTAGGCTATTTTTAAAGATAAAACCCCTTGTGCACGTTGGCAAGTGTAGTGAGATCATTTTATTGACTTTGTGTTCTACTTCAGTAGTTTCTCATCTTCAAATGCCAGTAATCTAGAAGAGACTTTTTGATACCATCAAAAGAAAAAAACAGAATCCAAAACATAGGCAGTTCTTGTGATATCAATGACTTTTTCTCTCATTGAGTATGGATAATAAGCATGTTTTTCTGATGTTCTAAGTTCAATTGCCATAGTTCTATTTTTGTTAGATGTTAGAAATATGTCTGGGTGCCATTGTAGTTACACTTGGCAGCAGGAGAACACTTCTTATTCACAGATTTGCCATAAATTCTTTAAAAGGATAAGAAAAACACATTTGCAGGCAGGATTTTTGGTTTTGTCCTTTTGTTTCTACATGAACGACAAACTTTGCCGCCTCTTTAGTGGTGTGATACATGACAGGACATGAAACATTTGCTTGTGAGTATTTTCATTCCAGAAACAAAACTAGAAAAGGTAATCAGCTGTGCTCTCTCAGCTTCTTGGTCCCCTTGGACCCTCTCCTATCTTGGTGTTTCATTGCAAGGATGAGCTCTGATGAGCTCAGCCTTCTTTTGGTGAGCCCAGGTTCACAGCCAGTATTTGGACACTGAAGTCTTTCTTGAATAGCGGCACAAGCCACTGCTGTTTCTTGTATAAGAGGAGCAATATATGATGGAGATCTTCATAGTATGATTTACTATCTCTTCCTCTCTGTGTGTTGAGCTGCATTGAGTGAAATAAGTAATGATAATGTTTAGAATGTCATCATGAGACATCTGAATTTAATACTTCAGCAGAGATAACTGGGAAATTCATTCCTCACGTTCTGTGTATGTTCAAACTGTTATCCTAGTCCTGGCTGTGTGCAGCCACAGAGGAAAGAGAAAGAAGGACGAGTGTAATGAAGACGTTATCCCTTTGCTGGCACTGTCAGATGGTACAGGCACCTCCTCATCACAGGCCACACAGCAGCTGTGTAGCCAGCCTGCCACGTCCTACTCTGCAAGGCTTTATGTTGAAACCTAGTAACTGGAGTCCTTTTTCTCTGAAAAACAATTACACAAAATATGTAAAGCTAAGAGTTCACATGCCAAAACAGCTACCTAATATATTTTGCATCTATGCACAAACTTGACAGATCAAGTCCTAATAGCAGAGATTGAATTGCAGAATGCAAAGAAGTATGATAAGTGTAGTTGACCTCTCCTATGTATTTTAAGAATAAAAATACGGATTTATGGTTCTGTATAAATAATACTGCGAACAATGCTAGCAAAATGGTGAAAGAACAGTAATTTGTTTTGGACAAATACGTGTTACTGGTTGAGAGTAAGAAAAAGGGATAAAACACTAAAAATAACATATTTTAAAGAACATTGGTCCCATCTTATAAGGCCTCACATGATCCATCATTATGAAGTGGGATAACACATTGACTTCATGTAGACTACTGGCATGAATGAGTGTTTGCAGTAAAAACTGAAAATCTTGTCTTCCTCTATGTGGTGTTGTAGAGAGTTTTCTTCTATTAATTTTCATCTTCAGGGAAGAAAAAATACCTTTGGCACTTCATATTTTTGTGTCTGCATTTTGAAGTTACTAGTAATGCAAAATGACCTAATCAAAAATGAAATGTGTGACAAGAGGGAGATAATTTTCTGCTGCTCTACCTTGTGAAAGCAAACGAACTATAACTTAGGGTCCACAAGTCATGTTTCTTTCCTTTTTACTATTTTCTAATTTAAATGTTTTTCAAAACTCATAGTTTTATGGGTCTCTTTGAATTAATTTATGTGGTTTGTACATTATTTGAAAACATAAATCTTGCTGATTATCTTCAATTTGCTTTTGTCCACCCAGCAGTCTCATATTCATTTAATTTAGACAATGATGAGCAGCTACACATTGATTGATACTCTCCATGAAAGCACAGGGTATTCTTATGTTTATTTTATTGAAGAACCTAGCATAAGAATTTTTCATCAAAGGTTAGCTTTAAGTACTCTTTACATACTATTGTATGTTGGTAGAAAGTATATGGCTCTCAATTATCCCCAAATTATAACTGCTTCATGAGTTCATTTGGGTATTGTGTAGATAGACTGAGTGATGAACTTTAAAAATTTATTGTATCTTATATGAGTGAAGAGAAAGGCATGTTTCTCTCTGCCCACAGCCTTTTATTTTACAGTGCCCTTTAATAATGGGAATAATTAAGACAGTCTTTTCAAAACACAGGAGTTAAAATTCTGTTACACTTTTTCATTTAAATCTTATTTCTCTAAGCCATGTTGATATCAAGGTGTTTTTCTGATCCTTTCCAATTTTTCCCTTGTAGTCTTATGCTTAGTGTTGGGGCTGGCTTCAGAGGAACTAGTTCTAGTAGTGAAGGTGCGCACCCATGTTAGTGTTTTCAGGATATGAGCCTTTCTGCTGGGGCCAGGATATTTTCATTATTAATATGGCATTACTTCAGTAGGAGACTTTGATTAATCTGTTCACAGTGGTAAAGCTGATTTTTAGGTTTTGTCTCCATGGGAAAGTTAGTATAGAATAAGCCGTAATATGAATTTATGATATAGCAACTCAATGTGTGCCAGTGCTTTGCAAAGCTACTCAAGCTAGATGTGAATCAGACCCCGGAGGCAGTGTAGCTGGATGAGTGCAGTGCCGTGCCTAAGCTAATTAGTCCTACTGAGAAGTAGGATATGTTATGGAAGAGAGTTATGTTAATATGGCCATACTTCCTGGCTATCCAAAAGAGAGAAATCAGAGGTGGCATTCTGTGGCAATAGGTACACTTGCAATGCACTGGTCTGTTCATGTTGTGGCTCTGTGGGGTCCTTTGTAGGTCATTCACACAAGGAATTTGTGCACAGTAATTAATAAAGTGTTAATTCAAACTTTGCATACTCTGCAATACCCACAGACCCAAGTACAGAATCAGGACACAAATAGATTTTCATGTTGCTGTATCACAAGCTATTCTATAGGGATGCACTATTCAATACCAGCCAAGAATCTAGTATAGACTTGTAAGAAAGGGGTTGAATAAAATTCAAATATCTGTAGTAATTAGGAGGTGGAAAACATATCCAAATCAACTCCACAAAAAAATTCCGGAAATCACTTAACTTGTATTTTCTGGAGTGACAAGAAATTCTGTGTACCTGCAGTAACACCACGGAGGAGCCTGATTTTCTAGAAGGGGTAAGCTGTAATGGTTTAAAAATCAGCCTTTCCAGTGCCTCAGTTTGAACCCTGAAATCAGTGCTCATATTGGTAAAGAAGGGTTCATCAAGTTCTGAGGAATAAAACGTCATCAAAGTCACTTGAATTAGTCACGTATTTATGAGAGGAATAAAGAATCTAACTAATTCCATAGCATTTACCATTTTAAAATAAGTGACCTTTAAGTACAAAGACTGTGATCAGAGGGGAATATAATACAGTGAGCTGATATACTAATGCAAGCTGTGCCCTGTCAAGAACAGTGATTTTAGAACAAAGTAGCATACTGTCATGTAAGCAAGTCACTATAATACCAGGAGGTCAACTTACTTTATTTGTACATGAGCACATATGTGTATATCTTCCTCTGCCCCCATGAGCTGAAATCTTCACCAGAATTTTCTTTAGAAGTGTTTAGGAAAGGCTGGATGAAAATTATACATATTTTGTGTGCTTTGCACTCCCCAAACTTTTACTACAGGCAGTGTTGCTAAGTACCATGAAATACGTAGCCTAAAATTACTATATTATTATTGAAATCCCAGGGTGGAATTCTTTGCAGACCTCCCTCCCTTTTCTTTAAACGTCTCTTCTACATTTTCTGAATTTACTTTGCTATTACTGGACACTCCCACCTACTACTTCAGGATGAAAGACAAGGAACTGCACCACTGAAAATAATAAGCCCTTATTTTTATGTCTATTATTCTTCCACTAGATTCATAGTGTAAGTTGTCAGTAAAAGGTTGTGATTTGGATTTGGAAGGAGTACAGAAAACAAACCTAGATGGTCTTTCACAGGTTAACAGACATCTTTAAAGCCTGAAGGTTTTTTTCTACTCCTGCTTCTTTTTCAAAATTTGTCATTGACGGAAAAGTTTGCCTATGCTTGTTCAGTTTCTCTTTCAAAACATTCCTTCAGAATTTTGTGGCCTGTGTTTGATCTGTAGATCACTTCCAAACTATGACTAATTGAAGGTCCCAGTAGCACTTAACAACCCCTTAAAGAAACGGATTGCTGTAGAACGTAGGTCAGCAGCATTAATTTCCTTTGTCTAGCCAAGATATCTCCTTTACTTCCAACATTTACCAATGTCAGGCCAAAGTACTGTAGCAACACCAGGAAGCAAATACCTAACTAGTGGTATTTTTACAAGCTTCAGTCAAGCTTTCTTTGTTACCTTTTTTAAAAGTTATTGCTACCAGCTACCTTGAATTCAGAAAAAGACCTTCTTTCTTAATGAAGAAATCTACTGAGAGTTTTATCTTGGGCTTCTACCATTTATTCTTTGAAATATGTGCTGAATCTGCTACACTCAAATTTGAGATACTAGTTGTATCAATATGGACCCGTGGTTTCAAGCCTTTAGATATGCAAATTGTGTTTCTGTAACGAACAAAACCTTAGAGACCATGCTGTTGTGGTTCCACAGAGCCTTTATTGCGCCTCATCACTATGCTAAATTAATACAAATTTCCTGTGTGTCCAGAATTCAAAGTCAATCAAGTGGCTTAATCTCTGAGGGCATGGGATAAAAATGCTATTATTACAGTTTGGAAGAAGGTGAGGGATTACCTTTAAATGTATCCAGGCTATATGCTACAACAGCAACTCTGAAACACAGACCACGATGAACCACATCTTAATAGAGTGTGAACTTACAGATCGCCTCCTGCCCTACTTTTGATCACACAGACTAATTCCCCACAATTGTATGATGCATTTTTGGCAAATTCAGTAGTTGGCTCTGTGGAGAAGCAGTATCAGAAACGTATTTGTGATTTTTTACTCTTCTTTAATGCACTGAATGTTTTGACTATATTTAAAAGTTAATCTCACTGTTTACTTTCTGGTTTTGTTTCATCTTTTTCCCCATGTGCTTTGCTTTTCTTAGCTAGCATCCACAAGATGAGCTAGTGCCAAGTGTCCAGTGAGTTTTCTGAAGCATATTAGCATGAGATGTAGTTCTTAAGATCCAGAATGTGCAGTTTGAAAACTTGTGTATTAGTAGCTCCAAATGTGTTTTGGAGACTATCTCTAAAATTGATGATACTGTCATGTTATTTAGGATTTGTACTTTAAAGTCGCCAAAGCTATTTATTTAATCGTATTGACTAAGTCATCATCCTAATTCTTCTTTGAAGGCATAGCTGCCATCTTCCTGTGCAGAAGTATCATGAGTTGCTCCATTGTTGATGTTGTGTTTATGAGAATTTTTTTGATACCTTTTGTTTCTGAGGAATTTTGAAAATTTGTCGTATCTCCAACATGGTGCATGGTTTTACTTTGGAAGACAGAGAAGGACAAAATATTCAGTCGAGATTCTTTCTAATCCTATTTTCTCTAACTTCACTAAATAAATAAACTGCATCAACAGTCTGAGTCCCAACCATGGCATCATGCTGATGAGACAAGCTTGCATTAGGGCAAACTTCTGAGTGCACAATACCTGTGTAGGTGTCCCAGTGTTTCTACTTTAGGACTAGTACCTCAGATAAAAACTTATGGAGAAGGGAAAATGGGGCATGTCCAGAAAACTGAAGAATGAGTGGCTTTCCTTGTATTCATCTTTGCATGGAATTTAAACTTCAGCCTTCCAGAAGCTCAGGTTGATCTGGTGCACTGCTAACAAAAAGGCAACTGTAGTACAACCTTCCTGCCATAAACAGTTTAAGTTGATCTTGAAATATCTACAGTGAAGATTCTGTTATTTGCCTTGTGAGAAGTTACCTCAGCCTCCGTTTCAGGTGCTTCTTAGGGATTTGTTCTGCTTGAATTTATTTATTTTAAGTTGATCTCTTTCCTGGTCATTTGAATATTAACAACCTTACACCAAAAAAACCCAAACAAACAAACAACAACAACCAAAAACCAACAACAAACAGAAAAACCCACCCATAAAAAAAATTTCCAGTCCCATTCAAATCTATTCATCCTAATTTTCTCTCTCACACAGTAACCAAGAGGAAAAGACTAAGGTAAAGTATGGAAGCAGGGCAAGCAGAGATATTTGCCCCAGCCAAACATGGTTTGTGGCTCCGGGATGTCTCAATCTGGAAGTGATCTCTTCTTATTTAATTGGTCTCGGTAGGCTTTTCTGCAGTGAAGTTCTTCATTAACTTGTATTGATCATACAGCATTGCTCAAGCAGTGAAAGAGACATCACTTACGTCACATGATAATGTGAGATAGATATTTTTTATCACCTGGTGGCTATTGTATTAACCAGGTCCTCTAGAACTAGGAAATAGGCTGTGGTATGTAGTAATTTCAGCATATCTGGAATGACCTGGTTTTCATCAGTACCTGTCTCTTCTGAAAAGATCACAAGCCAACTGTATCGTGGGTGGCATCCTCAGCAGCATGGCCAGCAGATCACGGGAGGTGATTGTGCCCCTCTACTCTGTTTTGGTGAGACCTCCACCTGGAGTGCTGCCTCCAGCCCTGGGTTTCCAAGCACAGGAAAGACAGTATGTTGGAGCAGGTTCAGAGGAGGGCTACCAAGTTGATTATAGGGATGGAGCACCACTCCAATGAAGAAAGGATGAGACAATTGGGATTGCTCAGCCTGGAGAAGTGGCAGCTTCAGAATGACCTAATTGCAGCCTTCCAGTACCTAAAAAAGGGGCTCAAAAGAAAGATGGAGAGAAACTTTTCACAAGGGAATGTAGTGTCAGGACAAAGGGAATGGCTTCAAACTGAAAGAGAGATTTAGATTAGATACTAGGAAGAAATTCTTTACTCTGAGTCTGGTGAGGCACTGGAATAGGTTGCCCGGAGAAGCTGTAGATGCCCCATCCCTGGAAGTGTTGAAGGCCAGGTTGGGTGGAGCTCTGAGCAACCTAGTCTAGTGGAAGATGTCCCTGCCCATGTCAGAGGGGTTGAAAGTAGATGATCTTTAATGTTCTTTCCAACCCAGGCCAATCTATGATTTTATGAATTAACCAAAAAGCAGCTTCTACAACCACCTTGGGTCAAGTTTGAGGAGGGAAAGAAAAATAAGGATCACTTAAGTTTTCTGCATTGTTTGAAAGTAGTTTCTGCCATTCAGATGGTTTGGCATTAATTATTTTTTCCCTGAAGTTACAGTTGTATCTGTGTAAACCTCTTGGACTTTGACTAGTTGCCACACCTCTGGAACCCACTATTAGATGTTATTATGTGCAAGGCATATAAGGGCTTCTGTATATTCAACATATAGGAAGACATCTTCAGGACCATACTTGCAGAAGCGTGCTGTTTGTTGACAGGTTTGAATCTTACCCGTGTTAGTCACTGACAGTTTAGTTCTTTGGTATGCTTTGTTTAATCTCTGCCTTTTTACTCTACAGTCAAATCACTTACAATAGAAACTGAAAGAACTGACAAATACTGAAGGATCAGAACTGTGTTGGAAAGGAAAAAACCTTGGCAAAAGCCAAGATTCTAACTATTTATGGATCTTGTTTCCCAACAGAGTGTATCTAAAAGCCATTGTCTCAGGGTTCAGAGACAGCTAAATGATTGATTTCACATAAAATATTTGTTGTTCTAATTACAGTGTCATCTGGGTCGTTGGCAACAAACAGATGCAAAAACAGCCTTTACATACCATCTTGAAAAACTTATGATTTGCTTAGTGTGCTTTATAATCTAAAGCATATGGCTTTGCATATAACTGCAGTATCCAAAATGAAGCCGTACATAATGAATCACTGGTGGAAGAAAATGCCTTGCTTCTGTTACAAGTTCTTTCAGTGTGTGTATTCAAATGGTTCTGTTTAGGGTTATAAACAAAAGGCTACGCTCACAGTTTCAGCAGTGTGTTACAGATTCTGGGATGCACATGACATCAAAGAGGCTACACTAATTTCCCTAGCAGTCTATGGCTCTTGGCACTGTGAGCACGCTCCATCTGAATAAACAGAATTCTACTTCACCACCGTTGTGTGGGGGATCTGAGGTGATCGTGAAGCTTGGCTTTGTTTTATTTTATATCTTCCTATAGGACTTTTTATTCATTCAGATTCTGTTTGTTCAGTCTGGTAACTACATTTGAGCTATAGACTACAAAGCACTTGACACTGAAAATGATTAAATCTAATATATTATTTTTATGTAATGAAGCCAGGTAAGAGCGTTAGGTACACTGGAGTTGCTAAGGATTAATCACTCTTTCTAAGCATTAATATGTACACATATATATTTAAGTAGTTAGCATCTTTTCCATTAGCAACACTTACGTGAAGATTCAGTAAGATATTTCGTGAGTTAGCAAGGGCTGAGGTCTTGTAACTCCTCAAAACACATCTGATTTATTGTTC
Source organism: Machaerirhynchus nigripectus (assembly GCA_013397975.1). Lineage (NCBI taxonomy): Eukaryota > Metazoa > Chordata > Aves > Passeriformes > Dicruridae > Machaerirhynchus > Machaerirhynchus nigripectus. The sequence goes on from VZRQ01008864.1 coordinate 339,032, forward strand.
TTTCCATGCTTGCTTGTCACTAGCAGCATGAAGAGTGCCAGCTCCTATAACTATTCCTGGACACTCTTATGTACAGAAAGGCACCAAGGGAATTTGGTGGCAGGAATGGTTCCCATCACACTAGATCTCATTGTATCAACAGAATAGATGGCCTTATTGAACATTTGCAGAGGTCTGAAGCTACTGTTAGGTAAGCATGAAATATTCTGGAGAAAATGACAATTGTTAGTCGTATTATGTCAATATGCCTCCAGGCTCCTGATGTTAATAGATTTATTTAATCCTCTGATGCCAGAACATAGGTTCAGCTGCTTCACCATTAATAGGTTTTATTCCCTTTTCTTCTTTTCCTTAGTTTCTCAGTACCTTACTTAATAGTTTATTTTTTTGTCTTTTTCCTCCTTCCTATAGTTTTCTCTTTTCCCTCTTACTAACCTCAGAAAGGAAAAGAACATTATGAAGACATACCTTATTACTCAAGTCACCAGGGAGTCTTGCTCTTTATTCTCTCCTACCCTGGGTTGTTGTCCCTTGGTGTGGTTTTGCCTGTATTGAGATTAAAATCTTACAGACACAGTGTGTTTATTTTCTATCAGCCTCCAGCATTTTTGCAGAACTACCATAATATAATTGAATTTATAGTATGCAGCATAGACACAATAACTTCATTATTTCCAAATGAAACTACAGATTATTCTATAGTATGTGTTCAGTGAAGCCTGTTAGACCTGTTACCCTGTCCTTGTTTCTGATACTTTTATAGTTGGTAGCATTAACAGGCAGTGGACAAATACCCTGTGATGTGGGCCAGGTACCTCTTCATGTGTGCTCATACCAAAGTCACACTGACTGCAGTTTAGTACAGGGATGTGCAGGACAGTTCTGCGCTAACGGGATTGAGTATGGCGGGCAGACGCAGCAGGAGCTTGGTGGGGACTAACTGCTTGAGTATTCACTCTGCTTCCCCAGGCACATTTTTCATTTTACTCCCATTTTGCACTTTACTCCTGTTTTGCACTTAAGGTATTATACAAATTTGTGCAAATGGTGGAGAATCATGGGAATGGAAAAGGAAGGAAAATACATTTGTATGAATACACATAGCCAAACAGCATTGTGTGCCCTTTGTAAATCGCTCTTACTTAAAATAAAGCTAAAATACTGAAAATCATAAAGTCAAGTTAATTTGCAGCAGTATTTACTGCATAAGTGATGTTCAGTCAGTCCCATTTAACACTGATATGAGTGGGACCAGAATCATTAGCCCCTTGACTCCTCTCCTTGAACAGACTTGCAGAGCACACAAGAAAATGTAGCTGTTCCTTGAAGTCAACATGCTGCACATAATTATCCACTAGCATCCAGTCTAGGAGGAGGAGGTATATTATCGTTGTCTGTGAGGTCATTTCTGCATTTGCCTAAGACTTCAAGAGGAAAAGTGAAGTTAACTACTGCCTTGAAAAAATATTCAAAACTGGAAACTTGAAAACATCAAAATACATATAAATTATCAAAGGAAAACAAAGACAAGTTTTTCCACAAAAGTCTTCTCCCCAGGCTATAACAATGCTTTACACAGGCATGATCAATATATCCAGGCTTGAGAACCAAAGTCTTTTGGAATAAATTAGACTGGCAGGAAAAGAAACAAACAAAGAACAAATTAACATGATTTTAAACATTGCTTAAATTTTCATGAATGTAGACCTTGAGATGTTATGATGAGATCCCATGAGTCTGTGCTAATATTTGCTTATAATTAAGGGTTGCACTTTCATGTTTCATCTGATATTATAGATTGGAAATCAGCTACATGCTTACTATTTTTCTTGGTCATACTGATTTCTCTACTTTATTTGCTTACTCTGTTAATAATATATATGATCCCCTAAATGGCCCCACCACCTTTCCTTTAACAAACTGCCCCTTCTTGTACTCTAAATCTCCTTGTTTACGTAATTAGGAAAAAACTACCCTTCCTGTGGTACTAGGTTTGTGTTCACCTATAGCAGTAAAAGAGCCAAGACTAACCCCTCCCAAACCTGCTTTGTGTAAATGGCTTCAGAAGGAAAATGAGTGTATTCAGCTCCATTCTTCAATGTGTGTTGTGGTAGATGAAGTCCCTGCAGCAAGGGAATTGGCAACACAGCCTCTTTGGGGCATCGATGCATTGGCAAAGAACCTTTGTGTGCATTCCTTGCAAAAAAAAGTAAGATGTCAACAGTGTTTAGAGCCCCAGGTGTGCTGCACCACTCTTAAAACAATCTGATTCACATCAGTTTATTTTACAAGTTTCAAATGCAGTTAAGCTGCTTCCTCGCCATTTCTGTGCAGAATTCTCCATATTGGAAAAATTAGTAATGTTTGGCAAGATTATTAGCATCAAGAGGTTTTTGAAGCAAGAGTTTAGTCATGAAGAGTTTATGGAGACCCTGACTTCATTTCAGCAAGCAAAATCTGATGATTCTGTTCCTCTGACACACCTGCCCAGTGCCTGGCATCCATGTTTTCAATACTGAGATAATCAGGACAATAAGGACATCTAAGATGAGATTTTCACTGAATATCAAGTGAAGTCATCTGCCCCATGGGAAGTCATTAAAAGAATATGCTTTTGCCACTACTGTTTTCACAGTACTGGTCAGGGCCCAAATCTTAGATGCAAAAGTACTTGTGTCAGTGCTAAAGAGCACTTTGAAGTCTTTTGTTAAATCTTACTGTTTGGCAGTTTGTACATTTCTGAAAGAGTCCTTTGCAGTTTATGGAAATGATGGATTTTTAAACAGAAAAATCTTCTAAATAAGATAAGGCATAAGAAATCTGCTACTCATCTCCAAGCCAAGAGATGTTGTTAAAAGTGTCAGTATAATGGATATGATGGATAATTGAAGAAAATATTTCCATTTCAGACATAAGAAAGCAAAGAAGAATCACGTGGAGATTCGGAAACTATATCCCAGAATTTAAAAGATCAATACAGATCTTCTGCAGACTGAGACTTCTGATAAAAATTACATTAGAGAAATTAATTCCTGTTAAGCTAGACGTGATCTGTGTCACATCTTCAATAGTTTTTAGCTTAAGTCAAAAACATGCCTTTTCTAAAAACTTCAAGTCTCAACCTGAGTTTCCGTCATACTGCTAAATATTTTTTCTCCTAATTGATTGCTTTCAGTATGTGCTGCATTTCTGGTCTAAAATTTTCTTCTGCTTCTGACCATTAGTTAGTCTAGACTTTTGTTTTCAAATGTGAAAACCCTCCACTTTCTTCAAATCACCTCCTAACCTTATTTTGAAAAGAATTAAGTAGAACAGTCTTCTTGTATTTCTCTCCATATGGCAAATTTTCCAGATTTCAAATTGTTCCTGTACTCAAAACATTCAGCCCTTTATTGCATCCATGTTAAAATAATTCTATTCACAACAATAAAACTGTTTTCCTGTTTCTGTTGAGTAGTCCTCTCTTCTGTGCACCCAGTCTATTTCATATTCAGCTGAGTATCTGTACTTCCCAAGTCTCTCCTGGAGACACTGGTTTCCAGCTATGTAATTCCCAGTTCATAAAAATGTATCTCGAATGTTCAACTTTGCATTTAGTTGAAAAAAATTATCTTTTTAATCTGTCTGAGCTCTGCAAGGTCCTGCTTTTTGGCTTAGGCTCTTATGTATTAGAGAAATAAAAAGGATAACCAATAGTGGTAACAGACGACTAAACAGAAACACCATCAATTTCTTTACTTATAAGTACTTCCTACTCCAACAGGTTGACCCATTAGCCAGTTTCTATTTCCCTTCACTGTAAGCAACATCAATTTAGTGGTGTCTTTAGGGAAGTATCCACATGAGCCTGCTCACCCACGTGTGTCAGCCTCTCTGGGCTCAAGCGGGAGGAGGATGCCCAGAACCTCAGCTACTCTACGCTTAGATCAGCTGACGTAGTGCACTTGGCAGAAAGCATTTTGCCTACTCTCTGTTGTTTCTGCACTGCAGTAAGGGATTTATCAAATAAGGAATTGTAGCCTAAGGAATTTCTGTGCTCAGAGTAACAAGAAAAGGTTTTCTTCCAGACAAAAGGGGGTCAGGTCTCTTCCTTAAAAAGCGGCACTAAAGGACAACCTGAAGAAAGTGCATGTGCTCACACTCACTCATCTGGTCTCTGAATTTGTAGCAAACTAAGGAGCCTGGACATGCCAGAGGCACTTGGCACAATTTCTGTGCAGTATAGACAATACCTTGTTAATGATACTGGTGCTGCTACTATTGCTATTAAATTACAACTGACTTTTTTTCTTATTGGTGGCTTTAAGTTTGTCATCAAAGTGAAATATTTTAGAACGGTATTTAAAATGCCTATGCAACTGCTGAGTGTTGAGCACATGTTAATACCATTTTCTCCAGATATGGTAGTTTATGATAAATGTTACCAGATTTTGGCTGTTCATGTAGTGTGCAACTAAGACAAATGGGCCCACTGAGAGGGTATTTCCTTTGGAGAACACAAGCTGCAGACCACCCGTAGGATGCACAGAAATAATTAACTGTCAGGATAAAAAGGTAGAGCAAAATATTAGTGACTCAGAATCCTAATGAGTAAAAGACATTTAAAAACCCAACCTATATGTATGTGTGTTTTGAAAAAAAAGAATGTGAAGGCCTCAAGAGCATTTAGGGGAAAGGAAAAAAGAACACTCCATCACATTATTGTACTGTTTAAAAATTTCTAAATATTTGTGTGCTGTGTTTTTACTGCTGGCAAGCTGCAGAGAGATGTGTGAAATGCAAAACAGTGAGGACCTGATTTCATACCAGCCTCTTTCTAGACTAAAAAAAATATTCATTGCAAGGTATTAAAAAACTAAATTGCTGTAAGAAAAAACTAAAATGCCCTTGCAACTGAAAACATTGCTTGCAAAAATTGCAGACTCTGCTGTCCTGAGAGAGAAAGCTCTAAGATCAATCTGAGTAACTTTCAGAGCAGACAGAGGCTAGAATGTAGTTATGACAGGTCTTCCACAACATCTTCAGACTTCAGAGAGAACAAAATTGCACTTATAACCTATCTAAATCCTAGTGAAAAAAACTTTCGAAGAAACAGATATTATTTGGGCACCCAATTTCCTCACAAGTAGTTTCTAGTACAGTTTCTGCCATGTCTGGTTGTATACAATACAGGCAAGCAGCAAAGGTTCTGGCTCAGCCATCACAATCTCTTTAACAAAAATATAAAGGTTTACTTAACATCAAAGTATAAAGTATTGAAACATTGGGTATTAAATTAGCAAGCAGCATGAGTGTATTATTTTAAAGTTTTTTTGTATTAGTGGATAAATATAACCTTTCTCTGTAAAATCAGGTTTGAATTTTAGACCCAGCTCTGCAGTCAGTTCCCTGGTGGTCATTTAACCACCATCCCTCCCAGGTGTTGTGATGGAATGGAACAAGTGCTCCTCTCCCACGCAGGCATTGCAGTCGCACACTGAGAGGAAATTATTATCTTTAAAATTTTATTGTTGAGAGGAAGAAAGGCAGTGAAAGAGAAAATCTCTTCGAACAGTCTTTTGGCTGAGAAGGCCAAAGTTCAAACATCTCCTCTACCTCGTTTAGATTGCAGGTACAAACTGTAAGCCTGGGTGCATAACAAACCTCCTTTGTAATGTTACCTGCTGCTTAAGGCCAGATCTTGTCAATGGATTTGTGAGATAAGAGCTCTGCATCTGCAAAAGCCATATTAACTTCAGTTTTGAAGTGTTTAAAGAAACTCATGCTACTTGATCTTTGTGCTGGCCTTTTGTATAGGAGCAAGTTCCTTGTGCAGTATGGTATGCAAATGTATAAGATGTATATTTTTCCTTTGGTGCTGCCAAACCCTGTTTTTGTTCATACTGTCACTAAAATAATTTTCAACGGGGAGATACGAGAAAAGTCAAAGGCATTGGAAGAATAATTTGAAAAGTAAATTACCTTTCCTTACCCCCCATAGTATCTTGTAGTAATTTACTTATCCTGAAAATAGTTATCCTGTAATCCAAAGTATGTACCATGGAAAATACCTGGTAAAATAGAATATAGCAAACCATGATGTCTCTTCTCCTTAATACTAAAAATTTAAAAAAAAAAAAGCAAGCTGTTAGTTCTTTTCAGAAACCCTTCTGAAATATTTCCTTCATCTCTAAATTCTGCTTTCCAGATGACTTTAAGCAACTGTTACTTTACAGCACATCGCAAATTATATGAAGAAAGTGTAATTCCAAACTGGTTCGGTTAATCTGATTAAACAGAGAGCCATGTCAAGAAGGTAGCCTTTTTATATAATGAAAATGATGATAATAGACTAAGTCTCATCAGTCAAGAGACTTTATTACTGTCTACTGTGGAAAAACTATTTTGTTGCTGCTGAATGATACGTCCTTAGCTAGTCACAATATACCTCATTTCCTGCTTAGATAACAGAAGATATTAAGATAAAGTGTGAAAGGAATAAGGAACTGTGTGATATAGATATATGGAAGAATAAAAAATGTTAAAAAGTGAAAATGAAGTTCTGCATAAAAACTTGCATTTGAACTAAGTTTCAAAAGGGAAAACAAAGATTCCCAAATTTCTGTTTGCTTGCTTTGGATAGAACAGACTTGCTAATAAATCCAGGACCAAATTGGACAGAAGACAAGACTGTTCACAGACTAAAATGTGCTAAGACGTTCACAGCACCTGGCACAGCTTAAAACTAAATTGTGTTATCTTACTGTAGGTTCAGAAAACTGGCTTGAACAGAAGCTGAGAACACCTCGTCGACGATGTCAGCAGCCCAAAATGCTGAGTAGCCCTGAGGACAACATGTACTATAACCAGTTAAATGTGAGTTCAAAGTGGCAATAAAGCTGTTTTACTGGCTTTGTTTCCAGTTAATAATTCTGTTATTAATACCTGTTTCAGCCCCTCCAGCCCCACCCCCACGTTCTTCTGCTCTCGTCTTGAACATGTGCTTATGCTCTTTATCTGTTGCTTTCATGTCAGGATGTCTGCCTTCACGGTGAATAATTGATGTGGTTTATCAAAGACGAGCAAGATGCATGCTTCATCAGGCTCACTTGAGCCCTTTGATCAAAAAAATTATGCTGTGACTTCTGATATTATCAGCATCTGCTTGCATTCAACACAAAATCACTTTGAATTAAAAATTAACGACTTGCTGCTTTGCTTTGACTGTGTGTTCTTGGCCCTCTCCACAGGGAACTCTAGAATATCAAGGGAGCAAGAGGAAGCCAAGAAAACTTGGGTAAATATCTATCTTCTTAATTCTAAGCAACTGTAAACAGAAGAAGTCCTTTGTGATATTATAGAATATGCAAAACTTTCTAGAGAGGTTTCTAAAAATAAACAATTAACATATTTCTGTGCATTGACATTGGACATTTTCTGCAGAAGCAAATGTAAAACTTGCATGTACTGCTGTCTGCAGACACTAGAACTGATTCTTACAAAAAATGCTCCCCCAGTCTCTCTGTATACTATTGCTACCAAAAAAAATAGTATTCTTCATATTTTTAAACTAGTGTTTACCACTAGTGAGAGGTGCCAGCTGAAGGGTGTTGGAACTGAAGGTCTATGACCTAGAACATGGCCAGAAGCCCTCCCAGCCCTGCAGCAGCACACTCACAATGGGCCTCTGCCTTCCTGGGGGAGCACACGTGAGGAGCTGACAGAGAGGCCACTCTGCACTAAAGGAAGTTGCTCCTTCTCTGTTGAACTGAGTCAGTTCTTATTGTCACATGAGCACTTACCACCTGGTATAGGTAGAAAAAACTGGGCTGGCTCCTATATAACTGCCAAAATATTTCCTTGCCTGATCACAAAGACCAGAGAGAAATGATGGATGCTTGTTCTTGCAGACACATTTAGTCCAAAAATTTACCAGGACCTTCTGTATTATTTCCTCTGGTTTTTATTAATCTTCTGAATGTAACTGTATGAACAGAATGTCTTTGAGTCAAGGTTAAAGCACAAAATTTTGCATGACTGTGCAAGATTTGGTTTATTTTCTCTCCCTCTCCTAGTTTAAAGAAGTTTGTATTCTGGGAATAAAAACACCAACATGAGACTGCAGTGCTCATCATACATCACCAAAAAATGAAAGCCCTTTGCTGTCAATAGGGCTTTTCCCAAAACTTGATGATGTAGTCTTTGGCTCGTATTCACAGCAAACCGTCATCTGAAATATGATACAAAAATCATATCCTACTTGTGGAATATATACAGACAAAAAAGCCACGTTGCTCAAATTAAATGCCTATTTGATGCAAATAGTTGTTCTATCATTCTATACTCCCAAACTGAAAGATACTGCATTTCACTGATCCTCAGAACCATTCAGAATATAATCATAAAATGTAATAGCAATTGAAATATGTATAAAAGCTGTATCTTTCTCATCGAATCATCCTTTTTTTTTTCCATTCTTATACTAGGGCTTTTCATTTTTACATCCACAGAACAGTTTCTGTTTTTGAAGATATTTACAGAGTTAAATTTTAACTTAAGGAGTGTTGTTTGTTTGCTTTCAAGCCAAGTCAAAGTACTGGATGGAGAGGATGAGTATTACGAATCATTGTCAGCTGTTGAATCTACCCCTGAAGATGACAATACCCTCAGCTCCCCATCTCCTCCTTCTTCAAGAGATGTGTCTTTTGCTCAAAGCTGAACCTCACTTATTCTATTGACTAATACTGGTAAGAGTATTTTCCTGCTGATAATCTCTTCCAGTTAACTTTGTTTATGTGTGTTTATATAATATGTTAAAAATACCATGTTGGCTAGTTACTTGAGTTCACTGATTTAGACCTCGGTTTGCAGCTGTACACTGTCACATTTAGCTGTATTTCTAGAAACAATTCCAGTAAAGGGGAGCAGCACTACATGTATGTGTTGATGTTGATAATGTACACATTTCTTTAGCAGCAAGGTTAGTTTATCCAATTCTGACCCCTTCTTTCCTGCTTTCCCCTCCCCTGGCTGCTGTTCCCACCCTGTGCCATCCCTTCTGTTGTGCTGGCACAACTGCTGGTAGAGCTGTGTGAAAAGTAAGATCAAGGAACTGAACTAGATTAAAAGAACACTGTACTGTACTAAAAATTTTAATTTGGGGTCATAGTAAAAATGTCTTGTATTTCATTAGACTGATATTAAACATTGTCCTTTATAACATTCTCTGCTGTGTATGACTTTTAACACTAGAAAAATGTACAGAGTAAAATCATCTAAAATATAATTGTGTCTCAGTTTACCTTGCAAATAGTTTCCTTATAAAGTATTAGTTTACCATAAGTCTGACTTGAGGAATTATTTCAAATACAAGAAGTAAAACAGTTTTAAGGCTAACGTTTCACACACTGCTTCATATAGTCCTTGTGACTGAAACCATCATTATGACTAGTTATTTTTGTTATCCATGCAAATATTTAATTTATTTCTTAAACTGTATCTCTGGGCTCCAAAGACTCCTACATTTCCACAGCCCTCTTGTATGTAGCAGGGGGGGAAAAAGTCACCGGCAAATTTTTCTACTTGCTTTTTACTTTCTGTGAAAATATTTAATGAAACCGTGTGTGACTTTCTATGGAATACTGAGATTCTTTGCCAGTCACTGTTTCCATGGCAGAAGCCAACTATTTACCTTACTCTTTTATTTCTGGTTCAGAGACACAATTTTGATCTATGACCATTCTTTGCTTCTTTTCCAGACAAGCCCTTGTCAAAAACTTTTGGAAATAAAATGTTCACATTTACTGCCTTGCACATTTGCTCAAAATGATTCCTTTTTTCTTTTTTGAAAAACCACACTGAATAAATCTGACCATGTATTTTACAAACCTAATTATGATCCTTGTTTTTATCTCCACTCCAATGGGTTTACCCTGAGGTGTGCTAGTAGATCTTCTTCCTACTGGAGATGCACCTCACACCTGTTCCTTAAGCTACATATTTCTTACTATCCATGTTCACTGGTATCATCTTTTTGACCACAGGACAAGGAAAGGTGGTATGAGAAATGAGATGCAAGTGCAGTCGGGATATCCCTGAGCCAGAATAGGGTTCAAAAGAAGAAAAGGTAATGAAATAGATAGTTCCACAGAAGCTTTGTTTCTCCTAACAAACACAGAAACTAAGTTAGGCCAGGCAGATGAGGATGAGTGAAGGATTCCAGGAAGAAAATTTCTTCAGTCATTCTTCACCCAAAATGTGGGAGAAGGTTGAAGCTGGAAGTTACAATCCTGACAGACATTGAAGTCTTTCAGTTCACTCCTCATTCTCCTCTGATGTACATCTGGATAGGTGTACTTTAAAGGCACTTAAGAGCCTTTGAAATTTAGGAACCCCTTAAACAACAGAGAATTGGTGAATAGCTGCAGATGAGTTAATGGCATTAAAAAATGCAGCGCAAATAGAAATGGCAACTAACATGAATGCATGGGTACAGATCAGTTTCTTTACATTTTGTCAAAATGTAACAAGAATGAGTATTTGTTACGATAACTCATCAAAAATTATGTCACTTTTCCTATGCAATGTATAAATTTTCTGTTAGTTTGTAACATATCTGGATGCAAAATAACAGTGTTTTTAAACAGTCAAATTACTTGCTCTACTCTTCCATTGGCAGAGACCACACAGAGCTCTAGCAATATTGATTCCTTTTGGTTCCATCCTTCCTTTTTGAAAACTGTATGGGAAAATAAAGTTTTATTATCACATCATTGTGCAAAACTAAGAGTTTATAATTTGTTTTAGTTAAATGGCAGTGAGGTTTCCAGACAGGTATTATGTCACCTGCCTAAAAACCAACAGTTTACCTTGTACTGAGTAATACATTATTCTGAGTAGTTAAGTTCATAAAGAAGTAAGGGAAAGTGAAAAATAATATATAATTCAGTGAGGCACTTAAGCCAAAGCCTAGTCCCATTGAAATCAATGAAATTCTGGCATGTGATTGAGTGCTTTGTTGAATGGGGGCTGCTCTTGAGTTAACAAGAGCAGCTTCAGAACAATAAGGAATAAAGCACAGGCAAAATGCAGAAACTCTCTAAGTACATGCCTTAGGTTTCTTCCCTTCTCTTCTTCCAATTGTTAAGCTCATATCAATCTCAGCCATCAGAAATGGACTTCAAAGAGATTTTAAACAGTCTTTGATTGCATGGAAAGGGTAGAGTACAATATTTTCCTTGTTATATGCAATGCCACTATCTACATCTGCTATACTTTTTCAAACTAGTTCATGTTACTAATACTTTAACACTGAATTTACTACGCAAAAGCTGCTGTTGAGGAATATGGTTTCATTCTTGCTGCTTCTTAGCTAAACATTGTGCACATCAGTCTGTGTATTTTATTCTTTCCTATCTTACCCCCTTTCCTTGTTTGTTTTCACTTCATCCTCAGCAGATGACCCTGTGAGGTGCTCTTCTCTCAACTTGATTTTAGAGGACATGTATGCTTTTCGATAATTAAAAGTCTTGCTATAGAGCCATGCAGTCACATTAAGTCTGACCAAAGAGTTGACCTTCTGTTATCATACTGATAGAAGTGTGTGTTTGGGTTGATTGATTTGTGTGTGAAAGGGAGTACAGGAGGCATGGCACTATGATGATCCTGGTCAGTGGAAGCATATCAATGTGAGTTGCTTAGATTTTCTCGTTTGGCTTTGATACCATTGAAGCATTGTTCTGATTTATTTCCTTTCATGTATATTACCCTGAAATACTAATGTATTTTGCTTAATAGTTCATAACATACCCTGTTCTTAATATTTTATAAAAGTAAAGAGTTTAAATCCTGTTAGGTAGAAGAAAATTTCTTAGACAGTGTGTAATATATTAAACAGTTTTCAGCAGATGGGAGAGAAGAGGATGAAGCTCAACAAGGGATTTTAGTAGATTTCTTCTGTAGACCTTAATGGCTCTAGAAACTGGTTCTTGCTGAGGACAATTTCTGCCTTTCAGTTATGGTAGCTTAAAAACTTGTCTCTGTGCCCAGAAAAAATCAGGCAGGGAGCTTTTGGAGATTAGCCCCTTTCATTTGGTAATTTTAAATGTGCTTCTGACTTAAGCATTTACATCACTTTAGTAACATAAAGGGGCCTTAGTACAGGAGTAAATTGCAACCATCTTAAATTTGCCCTCAATGTGACCTCCCTCACCCATACACTGTAAGAGTTGTGGAAAGGGCTTTTGTGCACTGAAGGTCTTTTAAGTGGCCCCTATCAGGCTATCCAAGGACTTGTTGTTACTTAGAAGCTTAAAAATTTTGGCTATAAATGATGTAAAACTGGGTGGTACTACTATCTATTTTACACCATATAAAAATTGATGTGAAAATGGGATTTAAGTCCAAATTTTAAATTTTCACCTTTAAAAAAATAATTGAATGTTTATCCCCTCCTGTTCTAAGATTTAATTATATAGGAATATTGCTTTTTTGTTGTAAAATACTTAGCAATGAGATAAAAAACTCAAGTGTACCATACTCTTATTTCTCATTCCTTTTTTGATTGCCTCAAAACAGAAGGAGGATTTTGAGAGACAGCCGAACTCTGGAATTTTTAAATGTCTTCAGGTTAACCAGATAAATATAGTGCATACAATTGAGAATAAAAAGCAATATGGCACAAAAGTATCCTCCTATGAGACATGGGTAAGTGGTTTTAGTACCCATACATGCACGAGACATGGCACGTACTAAACTTATCCATCCTGCTTTTAGCTCTGACAACAAAATGTGAGAAGTAATGTCAGTTTTGTTGTTAACACTAGAAATACATTTCGATAACACACCTTGTCTTTAACAGTACTCACCGTAGGAGGAGTTGTAGCAGAATGCATACTTAACAGAAACTGTTTCTGCTTGACAACAAAGCAGTACTCCCAAACTGACAAAAGTAACACAGGATGTTGTGAAAACCAAAGGCTGGGGAGCAGCCCTCCGGGTCAGGGCTAAAGATTACAGAACTCGGTGAGGCATTGTGACTCATTTGTGATGGGCACTGGAACAGATGAGGGAGAACATTGACAATTCATAATAATAGAGCACTGTGTCTTTAAATACACAGGCTGATGCCTAACTCATCTTACTAGTTATCAAGAATTATTGGATATTATTTTATTACATGTATAAATCCAAGGTCAGCCAGAACAGTAAAGATATACATTGTGTTATCATGGAACTGTTTATTGTAGTACTCAGGCTGTGATGCTAAAGGATATAGGAGCAGATAAGTGAAAAACATATCTTGGAGAAATGTTTCCAGAAACCAGATTACATATTATTGATCAGGCCAGTAATAGATAAATATCTTGCTTTTGTTTGGCAGGCTTATTTTTTTAATTAAATTGCAGAGAGATATTATTTTTTCAATAATTTAACTAGGATTTTATAATATAGTTGGCAATTGGAGATGGCAAGTAGGTAGATCAACATGTGTGCTTTTTTCTGCAAAAGATCCAAACCTCAATTTCTGACCCATTACCAGTGAAAATCTCATCTTGATCCTTAAGTGAAAGTAATATCACCACAGCAAAGACTGGATGTCATCCATTGGGCTGGAGTTCAGTGCTGGGAGGCAGGCTGGCCTGTCACAGTTGTTTCCAAAAATTGTTGTGCTACTGATCATGACAAGTCTCTGATGAAGACCTATCTAAAACTGGAATAGTAGGACTGGGGGCCCCATGCTTTCTCATGGAGATGGTTGAGGCCAGGACAGGGGTAGCAGAATCCTGAGGTTCTGGTGGAAGTGATCCTCAGGAAGCTGGGTGCCGGAGTATAGCATCATGGTACAGCTGAGAAATGGTGAGATGGAGAGGCTACACTGGGGCCCTTAGCGATGGGAAAGGAATGGACAGGAGGTACTTCCACAAAATTGTGTGACATGGTTTTTTTAGTGATTTTTGGTTTTGCTGCTGGTCTCTGTTATAAGCAACAAATTAACACAGTTATGCAGCTGGAGAGATTATGTAAAAACTTCTATGACAAAATGGCACTTACTGAGATCGCAAAATCTTTGAAACAGAAACTTTTAGTTTTGTAATTTCTATTACCCCAAGAATGAGCACTCAGTTCTTGTTCTGTAGGATTCGTTTGATGGAAGTTTACATCTAAATTCAAAGGTAAGTGCTGTACTTAATTCAGGCACAGACTTAATTTATTTGATTAAATTGACCTGTTAGAAATGAACTTTTGAAATAAAAACAAAATGTGAGGCTTCATAAAACTGTAACTTTTGATAACTTGTATTACAGTCTCTAGCATCTTCAACTCAGTACAGATTTACAGCTGTGTTCCAATTGGAAATTGGTATTGATTGATTACATTGCTCATTTAACATTCCAGCAGGCTGCAACAATAATGCAACGGACTGTGATAAAATGGGATGTGATCTAACAGGACATGACCGATGGGATGAGAGCAAAACGCTGGGTTTGCTAGTAGTGCTGTGCAGTAGATCAGATTGGCATCTTGTGTGCTTTGATTGTTCATTTCATTTTGCTGTCATCCTACTGAGTTGAACATTTTAAAAGACAACAGTGTTTTTCCATCTGTAAGTTATGGAAAGACAGATGGATGTGGAGAATCTCCACCTACAGCTCCTTGACTGAATGCCACTGCCCACTTAGTGGTAGAGAAATCCCTTCTGGAAAATTAGAATGTCTTTAAATATATTATATTGGTCTTTAAATGCTTTTTAAATATGGGAACTTACAGCTACTTTAAATTATTTTTTTAATGAGTACAAGTAAAAGAAACTGGTTCTTATCAACATAGCCTCTATATTATAAACACTGCTTCTGTTACACTGAAGTTAATCCCCAGTCCTGTTACAAGAAACTCATCCTTATTAAAGTAACATTAAGAGCTGCTTTTTATTGATCTGCTCCTTTCACTTAATGATAGGAACTTACTGATGTTTTAATAATAACCTTGCAAGCTTTATTTCATTTTACTTCAATGTGTGTTACAGATAGATGCTATGGAAACTAACTTAGCATAAACATTTTGCAGATGTCTTTAAAGGTTAAGGAAAAAAAGATTTAGTTGCACTGCATGTTAACAAAGATGGCTGAAAAACTGCAAGATAAAAGAGAGCCTTGAGTATGAACATCAAAGAATTGTTAATGACAAGAAATACCATTAGGGTTAGCATCCCTTTTGTTTCAGCCCCCTCACACCTGCAGTGTGTTGCAGATTCTGTCTTTGTTGGCACATCTGAATTACTTCCATTAGCATTTATAGAAAAGTGGCTGCAAAACAACAGAAATGTACTCCTGGTTTTCTCTGTTACTCCAAAAAAGTCAGATATTGGGTTCTCTGTGGGTTTCCTTCAAGGTACAGTATCTTATTTTAAAGGAGACTATAGACCCAGGATGCCGTTGATTGCAAATGAGCTAGGTTGAAAGGAGAGGGGAGCTTTTGATACTGCTAGAGAACTAATATAAGCAACTACAAGAAGCACACATAAGAAGCTCAGACATTAGCAATAGCAAAATCAGAGCGTGAAATTCAGATTAGCCCTCCACAGGCTGTGAGAGGGAGGGGGTATTGGAAGACTTGGCATGGCTAAAGGTGTAACCTGTTTCATTTGGCCCCTGAAAATTTTTAACAGATGGTGGGACCAGCTGTCTTTTTCAGCCATTTAATAAACTCTTCGGTGGTAACAGTTTGGGAAGCGGGGGGTTTTGAGTTTTAGGCCAGAGGAAAAAATAAAGAAATCTGTCCCAATTGTCTTTGCCAAATAGAGAAGTCTGGAAACATTATGAAAAGTTAAAGTGAAAAATCTAATTGATGATACTGTCCTGATTATGTATTTCAACAGAAGAGAAAAAAAGAACTGCCTGTGCCCAAGTGGACCAGTGCATTAAAAAAATGCCTATTATGTTATCTTTATCTGTCATTTTAATTTCAACTCATTCAAAGAGGCACGTAATAAGAAATTTTAAATGAACTGTAGAATGAGAAACTGTCTTACTTTTTGAGACATGATACTATGTGAAAGAAACAGGCAGGGTGATCTCCTATATTAAAAATGAAAAATACCTTTTGGATAAGATTAGGTTTACACAGTCTGCCTAGGTGAATACAGCAGTCACTGAACTTGCATAACACCGTGTTACAAAATGAGAATAAACTGCTGTTTGAGAAACATACTATGTTGAGCCTCTAATAAAAGCCTTAGTGATATGTGGGATTTTATTTATTATGAGGGTTTACAAAACAAAAAATTCACTGCTACTTCTTCAGTTAAATTCATTTTTTAAATTAACATTTCCAACACAACACTTAAATGGCAACTCCCAATTATATGAGATGTTTTATTTAAAAAGCATGTCTAGTGTCTTTGAGCAGAACAGTTCTTTCTGCACATTTACATGCTACCCAGCTGAGCAGCCAACCCTTCCATTTGACAAGGGCTTTGTTCTTCCTACAGGCCTATTATAAGCCCTAGATTGTTTGCCCTTAATAAATTGCAACAATAAGACAGAAACCTCTTCGGGTTAAGAGAAATAAAACATGTTGCCTACATAGCAAAGCATATGAAGTTTAATAATGCCAACAGAAACATATCTACTAAATCTCATTTGCTTTACTCCCGGATCACTATGGTTAAGATAGTACAAAAAGGTTAGCATCCTTCCACGCGTCAAACAAAAGATTAAAGAAAACAAGAGTGGAACAAAACAACTCTAGCTACAGAGTGTTTTTTTCTTCACAATATAAAATCATACTGAATCTTATGTAAAGAGACTAGTGGGAGCTAAACAAAAAGAAATATTACTATGATTAAATGTAGAGAAAAAAAGTTTTTAACTGAAACAAAGCATGATTTCATATTACCAAGAGGAAGAAAAGAGTGCAAATTATTTAAATTGAATAATTTATACTACTCTGCAATGTGTTGGTGTGTGTCTGCTTGTGTGTGCCTTTCAGGCCTTCCACCGAACCACAAAACCCTACCAATTTTGCTTTTATAGAAGTTAGTGAGCATTCTTCTGTGGCTCAAGTGTTGGTGGAGAACTTGTGATCTTAAACAAGATTGTTAAGCCCTGTTTCTGAGGCCCCATTGGTAACATTCAGCTGTCAGCTGTGTTGTGTTTGCTGAGATTGTTAGAGATGGCTACCTTTGTTGAACCTAGATCTGCATGTTTTTTACACTAAAGCTGGAAATTCCCAATGATTTTTAGAGTATATCTGAAAATAATGGAGAAAATAGGAGACAAAAAGGACAACATTCTGGACTCCCTGTGCAACAGTACAGTTGAAGAAGGTGAGCATACCTGTCATTAAACCACTAGGTCTAAGTAATTTGAAAGAGTTTTCTCTATTAGAAACTCATTAGTAACTCAATACAGTGCTTTCAGAAAGAAATTCCAGTCACAGTTCCATTTATAGATTACTTTTTTTAATTCTTTTTTTAATTTGCACATGGAAGTTCTGAGAATATAAGTATTTCTTTTCCTTTGATTCTAAGAGAAGTACATACATATAGTACTTGAAAATGTTGCTGATGGGCTAGAGGTGATACAAACTTTCAAAGGAAATATAGTGTTTATGACAGGTATTGATTTGACTGAATTAAAGGCTACTTTTCTTTCTTTTAAGGTATTTTTGAGCTATGGACAGTACTCTGAGGACTATTAGGTATTTTCTTGGGAAATTTCAGTATTTCCTACTGAAATTTCTGTTGCCATTTTTTCTCCTCAGTCACAACATGCAGGAAACATGGTCATGGTTTTTCTCTCTGTCTTCCTTTGTGCTAAAAGAATTAGAGGCAGATTCTTCATTGCCTCTGCCACAGTGCAGTGACAAGGTGCCAGCTTCACTGCTTCTTCCAACTGCTGTACAGAACCAAATGGAGAGCACGTAATTTGTTATTTCTGAGAGTGCAAAGCTTTCTTGTTTCACCCTGTGGCTTCCTACAGTGCTAATCTCTGTTGTGTCCAATTTCTGGGTGACACTTGGAAGAGGACTTTGAAAGGATGGACATGAAGAGAGAAGTATTAATGGTCTTTCATAAGGGAATTAATGGACTTGGGAACAATGGAGTAGAAAACTTCTATGAGAGAGACGTAGAAGAAAAGATAGGAAGCTACTTGAGACAGGAAGGAAAAAGACATGATAGAGGCCTCATGGCAGAGGCAACCTTTAGTAAATTTTGAAGATTATTCTCATAATACACTGTATTAAAGCATTAAATCATCTTGCAGAGTGTCTTAAAATGTATGTAACACCTATGGTAGAAAACCACTTTAAGATGCTTTGGAAGCTTCTTGAGCAGGCATTTCCGTTCAATTACTGCAACTATGAATAGGTTTGTTTAGAACAAAATTATAAATGGGCTAGTAATTTGAATTACAAAAGTAAAGGCAAATAAAATGTTCCAGGTATAAAATTCCTACCTTTTTACAATAGGAAATTGCTGTAATACAATCTGTATCTTGAGATCTGGTTCATCTTTCAAAGATCACCAAAAAAATCTTCAATTTTTGATGGGTCAAAGTAAAACATCTTTTTTTGGTTTTTCTAGGCCCGCAGTACTTCATCAGTCTCAGGTTTTTAAATGATTATTTTATAATCATTATCTTCAGTCTTACCATAAGCTTTGGAAAAAGTCTTTCCTGTCGTAAGTTTACAGAAAATACCAGCACAAGAAAAAAAAGTTCTGGAATTAATAATTTTCAAAAATAGTAATTGTGCAGCATGCTAGAAATTTAGCAGTTTTAACTTCAGAAAGTTAAGCAGGTGATACAAAAGCACCTATAAAGCAGGTGATAAGTAGGTGATATATAGTATATATTATTAGCAAACGTTTCTCCAGATGTCTCTCTATAAATATGCTACTAGATGGTCTGATGTAAATATCTTTTCTTTGGTTTATCCATCATTTTTATAAGCATATTGAAGCAAAAACAGTGGCACTCCTTCATCCGAGGAGATAGTTTTCTTTCTTTTCTTCATTGTGGGAATGATGTAGTCTAAAAATAACTTTTCCCTTTTTACTGGGCTTCATTACATTGCAAGAAATTATTTGCTTCTTTAGACAAACTGCACAGAGATGGATATCTCTAACATATATTTAAATTTTCACCTTCAAATTAAACAGAGCAAGAGATATTAGAAAAATACGCAAAGATCAAAATATATCGCTTGAATTTTTCCGGATCAATCTTGTAAAAACCCTTGCTTCTCTCAAATATCTAAATATAGATACTATTATTTTCTCTGTATGTGAAGATCTCAGATGTTTACAGCCCATTTACAATTAAATACGTAATCTGCCTGCTCAGCCAGACTAAACCTGGGTGCTTTCATTAAAATCACACTGGTTTTGGTTTTGACAAAGTAATTAATCAGTAGCTGGAAAATTGTTTTTACCAATAGCTCACACACACTCTTGAGAGGTAGGGATACAAACTTGTTCTCAATATCCTATGAGTCTTCATTTAGCTCTTTGTATATGAGTGTATATCGATAAAGGACAACAACAAAACCTGGATTGAAACTTAGGACATCAAGGAAAGGTGCTGAACAAGAGTTAGACAGAAGTAATTGTCCACATCCTCTAAATTCTTCTGAATGGTCAAGAGCGAAAAATACCCCGAACTTCTGTTCCTCTTTTGTACTCTTCAGACTTCCATTATGTGAACATGCCAGTTACCTCATAAATAATGCCTGTAAGACTGTTAGAGGGAACCAGCCAAACATGGACCAACAAGATGCTGGTGCGGGAAAAAAACAGTGTCCCAAAGCTTAGCTGATCCAGCAATATAGTTGTGTGTTTGTGTCTCATGTATTTGCAGAGCATCAGATTCACTATGTTTGATCATATACAGCAGGAGAAGGATTCACTGGAAAAAGGTGGTGAAACACTGACTGAGGGGAGGAGAAAACTAGCATAGAAAGAGGGTCTACTTGAGGTGGGGGAGAATTAGCTCTTCGAACTACTCCCATGTGTGAGATCAAGGAAATACAGATGATAGCATTACTTAATTCCCAAAGCTGTTTCAGGAGCAAAGCTTGCAAATCTATCTGCAGGGAGGTCATCACCACTGCGAGTGGTTGTTTTGATGATTGGCAAGTGAAACTAGTGCCTTGGACAGAGTCCTGTAGTGAAGAGTTTGCTAAAGCAGAGAAAGGATGGGCTGTAAAAGTAAGCAAGTATCTAGTTATTTCTGCTCAGTACGTTCAGTGTTAGAGTTATAGAAGCACATCTCTTTGTTAAGTACAGCCCACCTAATGTGTATTTTGTCTTTGTAAAGCAAGTGTGTTGGGCTCTGGTTTTTTACTTCTCATATACTCTAATCACTGTCCACCAGGAGGAGTAGAAATATAGGTGTTGGCTTAATGCTCTATTTGCACAGGCTGCATATTTGTCTCCTCACTGCCTCCACAGTCTCATTGCTGCCCCTCTGCATGTCCAAGGTTATCTGGGTTTTACTCTGTCTTTACTGTCTGAAAGATCAACAACGGCTCATAATTCAAAAGGTGCTAAAAGGGTTTACAAGTGTCAGAAGAGACTGACCAGGGCATGGGAGGGCTAGAGAAAAGAGTTTGGATTTTGCAAGGGAAATTAGGTGGAACATCGTATTGTTTGGTCCCAAGTTGTGTGCCTCTGCTCATCAGTCCAGCTCTCTGCTCTTCCGTAGGGTTAATATATGACATAGAACAAGGTATGTGATCCCCTGTGTTGCCTTTGATGAAAAAGCAATAATAACATAGTATTTCTTTATAGAGGAGTTGTGAAGATAAATGCTTTAAAGATGATGTGCTCAATGTGACTAAAGCTCCTCCCAGTACACTCACTGCAGTTTTACCACCTTCTTACTCAGGACTGTCACAAGATATCGCTTGTTGCTCCCATTTCTATATTTCTACCCATCTTGGCAGCTGCACTCCTGTTACTCAGAAAAATATCCTGAATATTCCTCCCACACCTGGCTGGTATATCCTTACATATCCTGTCACTGCTAAGCTTGGCAAGTTGACAGAAGTTTACAAAAAGAAGAAAGGGAAACTGTGAAGAATAATTGCTTTTCTGGCTGGTGGCAGGAGAGAACAGGGAAGTGGAGACAAAGTTTCCACGCCTTATCTAGGTTGAATGTATGTATGAGTTGAGTGTCAGAGGTGGCTGTATATGGCTGCATAGAGTGAAATGTTAAAGAACACCCCACAGAGATGAAAACAACTTCAATCAATTGCTCAGGCTGAGCTGCTCCATTCTTCATGGTATTCTCATAATCAGTGTCCCCAGCGTTACCATGTGTAATTCTATGCTCATTCTTAGCTTCTCCGGTCAGTCTCAGTGCTGGTGTGCTGCCTGCCTGGAGGTTACCTTTTCTCTCCACCTAGATGGTTAGGCTTTTGCTTTGGGCCCCTCCCAAAATGCTGGCTTACATTCAGACATCTGACCAGTAGTGTTAGTTCAGAGTCTGTGTAGCTCTGTTGCCTTTTCCCTACATTTCTCCTCTGCTGTTTTCCAGTTGTTGCTGCTTTACTTGGAGCACTGCAAATAGTATAAATGATAGCAGAGAAGCATATACCAAAAGAAAAACCAAAGCTGACTAGATTGTGCTATTTCTAAGTATTTATAAGAAAATACTGATCAGGTGGGGCTTGTCTGACTGGTAGAGCAACAGTAGGCAGAGGAAGTGATTTATTTTATAGGCAGCGCGATCAAAATCCCTGTGAAGGCTATAACAGCAATTGAATTGATGACCAGTGAGGCATATGGTATCTAAATCAACAGCATAGGATCTCCCGGGAGGAGGAGGAGGTCACCAGGGTATCAGAAGGCTCAAGCAGAAAGTTCGTTATGTCTCTTCCCGTATTAAATTCCTGAGATACAGGAATGCCATACTAATTTGGAAAACTAGATAAAACTGGAGATGTAATGCTTTCTCTTGAGTCTTTGCAGTAGAGTTTAATGGACAAAGCTATGTACATTGCTAGAACTACCTCTAGCCTCACTGTGTACGTTTCTAAAACTTGATTTAGAGGAATTTTGATTACTATGTTCTCTTGTAAACAGTCTTACTTCTAGAATGCAAATTACCTTACCCTTAATGAGAACAGGCAGCAGAAATTCATAAATCAACTGATAACTGTATCTCATTAAAGAGAATTGTTGGCACTATAGATCAGCTTCTTTCTGAATGGCTCCATGTGCCAAGTATACTTAGCATGTGTAGCAATGGAAGTAGAAAAAAAGTAGTAAATCACGAGCCCAGTTCAGTTTTTCTGGGCATCTATTCCACTGCCTTCTGTAAGAATCTAGATAGAATTTTATTTTTCAGCGCCATACTCTAGTGTGTTGGGAAGAATGACAGCGTTTTATAAAGTTAGTCTGATGACACCAATGAAATTGCATGACTTGGCATTCGGATTTTTCTCCAAGCTTTCTTTTTTAAGACAAAACATTTGGAAAATAGTTCTTTGTGGTTTAGTGTGACCTCCTAAAAAGCACTCAGTTTTCAGTCACAGATTTCTATATCATTTGGGCGCTGGAGTGCCAGCACTGCAGCATCATAGTCTTGTTCTTACTTCCAAGCATAAGAATTAGGTAATTCAGACTAGTACATTTCAACTTGGTTGCAGTATCTGTCCTTTGCCATGGGCTCTTTTCTCTTTCATATGTAAGATGTGATTCTCTCAGCTCAGTGCTAGTAGAATATACGAGCTTTCTTCATGTATAGGAAATAGGAATGTGAGATTTACTAAGGGAGAGAAGCCAAAAAACATAACCATTTGAAGATCTTCTCTTCTTTCTCCCTCTGTCTCAGAGGTTCCAGAAGCGTGAGAAAAACAATACTGTTCATTAGACTGGTTCATGAGTCATGGCCATGCTGACACCCTCATCTTCGAGGAGAATATCCTTTCCTTTCTTCTTGTCCTGGGTTCTCAAACAGCTGGTCAAGTTGTTTGTCCCTGAGCAAAAGGGGCTGATTGAAGAGTGAAGTGAAATGTGATTTATTCTGAGATTACAGTTGTTTGTTTTGATTTGGCATGGTCAGCCAGCCAGCAGGAGGTACATACCTCAACCAGTACTCCTGAGGTTTCAGCTGAGCTGGGGTAAGTTGTTTATATGTTTGGTGAGGAGCAGCCTGGTAATCTATGCGCAGAACTGCGGCAAGGAGCTCCTCTTTTCAAGCCTGGAGCAGTTGTGTGTATGGCAAGGGTTATTCCCCTTGTAAAGAAGGGGGAGGAAGCTGACTCTAGTGTTCAAGAGTATGCTGAGAATGACATCACCTTTTTATAGTTCTGTGAGGATGGAAAGCATAATACAAATATTGTGTATTTAAAATAACATTTAAAATCATTTTATTGATGGTATTTTTATTTTCAGAATTTGAGGAAGGAAAATTTATATTTGGGTAGTTCATGTAATTTATTTATTAACTATTTATGTATTATTCTGCACCACTTAAGGCATCAATTTATGAAATGACACTGAAACATACTGTACGCTGCTTTCCTGAAAAGACTTTTCTGCCAGTCTATGCGAACAGTGTTCACCTAGGGAGAGATAAGTCATTTCAGAATTGTAATTGAAGTTTTCCCCAGTCTTTCACAGGATCCTGAGCCTCTGGTGGCAGTCAAGAAGACTGGCATTTAAAAAAAAAAACCTCTAAATTTAGAAATTTAGTTTTTCTAGGTCCCTTTCAAAAACTCTCCCCCTGTTGGGGACTCACCTATGTCATAGTTTATAGGCTGCCTTTCACTAATATGTATGTATTACTGGAAAAACCTACCTTGAAAACATTATACAGAGAGGGTCTTCAGATTCTCACCTATAGTGTGAAGACAGTATCTCTTACCTGAGACACCTTCAATGCCAGTCATGGACCATATCTGTGTCCCTGTTTTGACCCTCACAATCCAACTATTGGGCTTTTTCTTCACATCTCTATTTTTTCCCCCAGCTGGAGTTGTTGAAGAGTTTGTATAGAGCACTTGCCTTTTATAATAAAGATTATGGACATTTTTATACATTCTTGTTCAGTAGTCCTTGAAGAATGGGTTATTTCAAAAGTGATTCTTGAAATATTGAAAAATACTGCCATTAAAAATACTGAATATTTTCTGTACCAAAATGTTCTAAAATTACAGCATGAGTTAATTAAGTAACAGGTGTATTTTTATAGTATTGGATTAATCCATTCAGCCAAATCAATAGTAATGTGGCAGGCATATGATCATCCAATATTTATGTGTAGATTAAACAATGACCTTTCTGGATAAACTTAGCACTGTTTCCAGTTCTAACACAGTATAGACACAGACAGCTGTTTAATTTGTCAATAAATATATTAAGTAACTAAAATTAATTATCATGAGACCCAATTTTTATGTAATATACTCTCTGTAGCCAAGAGGAAGCAAATAACAATTTAATTACCTTTTCAATCTATGCTGAATAATTGCAATGCAAAAAAGAAGAGTAGCTATATGTATCTGTAGTCATAAAATTAAAAGTTCCGATCCAGTCTTCCCCAAACAAATGCATTCCATCAAAAATACAGAGGCTTTTTTTACCTAATGTTTCCCTAAATGGGAGGACAAGCAGGGTGCACACAGCAGATCCTTTTCAGCTGCTCACCCGAGTCTTGGCTTGCTTTACGTTTTGTAGAAGTCCATTTCTAGCTATTAGAGTAGTGATGAAAATGCAGCCATGTATGCCAGAGGCAGAAAGGCATTTCCAGAGAATTTGAAATGATCATTTTGAACTAAAAAGTATCCCAGGCATTCCAAGTAGAGCCAAGAATAACACTTTCAATATTGTTATGATTAAGAGTCTGATTGTTTTTAAAGTATGGAAGCAAGGGAAGGAAGTATATCCAAAAATGTTCATCAGTGTTCCCCAAGACAGGAGGAAGAGTCACAAAGGGCCAGCCTAGGACAGAGCAGAAGATGAATACATTAAGATATTTAAACCTTTGAAAACAGGTAGTAAAACGTCATGAGGCATACAACTTGTTCTACTTTTCATAAAGGGCAGCTCAGCTTTCAGAAGTTTGGGAAATCCTCTATTAATCTTTGTCAAATCCACACCTAGACTGGGAAATGTTGAGGCAAGCCTTTAAATCCTAAATATGCCTTTACATGTGCTGATCTTGTCTAGGGTTTTGTGGTTTTCCCTTATGCACAGAAAAAAGCAGGAGATACCATAGCAGTTTTTAATGTTTCTTTTATTTTCATCTACTGATGTTCAAATTACACTGTGTGAACTGGTGATTCCTCTTCTTACGCCAGTCATGTTGCCTGCTGTAAAAATGTGAATATGCTGAAGTAAATAAAAATATTATTAATGGCGTGTAACTCAAAACTGTTGGTAGTGTATCCACACATGCTTGAAGCTGTATACCTAGGCTAATTTACCTTCTGGTGAAACTTCTTACTGTTGTGGATGGGTGGTTTCTGTTAGTACATCTTTAAACCGGACAGTATGATGAATGGTGTGAAGACACTGCCTTCTGGGGCAAGCTTATTAAAGCTTTTTCAGGTTTAAATTTTGCCACCTCTCATGGACAGCTTGACTAGGAGGCCTGGTTGAATGTTAATGCAGCTGTTCACTTAAAAATTATTCTATTTCTGATTCTTTGTCACAATTGCTAAAGAACAGTATTTTATTGAAAGCAACCCAAGAACCCCAAGTTGTGGACAGGCAGGTGGCCAGAGCCCATCCAGGCTTCCAGGGTTGTTCATGGCTACACTGGAAGAGCTGAGGAACTGGGGTCATCACAGCAGGGACTGGGGCGGTCATGGCAGGTGACTGCAAATATCTTTGGAGGGACTGTGAATGTCATGGGAGGAGCTGGCTGTGGCAGCATGAGCCACAAGTGTGAGCCATCACTGGGACAGGTTTTGGGGTAGGCTCCAGGATGAGGCACTTGGGGCCCAGAAGTCAGAGGCACAGCAGAAACCATGGAGGGTACCACTGGCATGCAAGCAGCTGTAATTACCAAGTATTGTTTTCTCTGCTATCTGCATTCAAACCAAGGTCCACGGAGCCCTGCAAGGTGGCACAGCCACTCTGGGATACCTGAATTTGAAAAATCTTGAATTTTAAGACACCTATCTAGGAAGTGGTGATGGTGACTTGTGATTTACATTCACTGTGTTTAAGTCGACAGTAGCCATCCAGCCCAGCGCAGGCTGAGCCCCTCTGACCCCGGGTGCGGTAGGGGTCTCGCCGCCCGCCCTAGCAGGCAGGATCCCATGGAAGCAGCGGGGCTGTGGGAGCCATGCCCCTTGCTCCTTAGCCCTGTCGCTGCAGCAGTTCAGGCTCCGGCTCTTTGCATCCGGGCAGCCGTGCTGCCCCCGGCGCCGACGGCGCTGCCGCTGCCTCCCCGGTGGGCCCAAGCGCCGCCTCGGACCCTACAGCCCCGCCGGTCGGGACCGGCCCCTTGGTCTGCGGGCCAAAGCTCCCGGCAGAGCTGGGCTTCTCAGCGCCGCTCTCTGAGCGGCCCCTGGCCCGGCTGTGCCGCCGGGAGCACCCCGCGCCTCCGCCGCCGGCGCCGCGCCGCCTCCCGCGCTGCAGCTCATCTGTGGTGTCCCTTTGCTTTACACTAGGACGTAGCGGCAGCCCATTTCTCATGGAAATAGTGCTTTGTGTAACTGAATTGACACTTGGCCTTGATACCTGTATCTCCTGATAACTGAAACAAATTTCTAAAATAAATATTGTACTTTGATCTTCCAGCCCTGCATTTTTAATGACAGCTCTGAACATCACTTCATTAAGAATACATTTCAGGAGATTCAAATGCTTCGAGTTTGAACACTAATTATTTGTACAGAAAATTATGACTGCAGCGTTTCATTTTTCAGCCCATTGGTTTCTTCCAGAAATGAGAATTTATTCTCGATTTTAAAGTAATGTGCTTTCTTGGATGCAGATTTATGGCATTTGTAGTGTGGCAGCTGTATAGAAACCTAACCAGCTTTCCCCTACCTCTTTTGTAACTTGTCGAATCGTTTTGGTTCGTCGAGATATCTGGGGAAATACCGTACTTTAGAGAATGGAGGGAACCTCGGGGTGTTCAGTGTCTCCTGAGCTACCTGTCCACTCTTATTTCGTTTAGAAACATTGTTCTGAATATTCTTCTGGCAATTACTGGGTTAAACAAATTAACAAAAATCGAGGTAGGAGTTAAACTGGGCATCTCGGAGGTCTCTGGGTTTGACATAAGTTTGAGTATACAGAACTTTAGGGACAACGCAAGTGCGAGCGCCGCCGTTTCTCTTGTCTGGCGGGTTATTGCTCCTCCAGGGAGCAGAGGTGGGAGTCGGGCTCCCCGCCTCGGGGTTCCCCCCTCAGCTCCAGCTGCCCTGGCTACAGCTTAGACTCGAGGGGACAACAAGTGCGCTCCTGTCCCCGATGTGGCTCTAGTGGCGCGGCTGGAGCTTGGCAGTGAGCGGGGGAGACCCGACAGCTGCGGACGGGGGTGTGCGGGGCTATGCCTGTGTGCGCGCCCTCCCGGCCGCGCTGTCGGACGGGGCTCGCTGTGGTTCCCTGTTTGCCGACATGTCCCGTGTGGACGCGGCACAGCCCCCGGTGGATCGCGCATCGGCTGTACTGGGAGATGTTCGTGTGTGGTGGATGGAGGTGCCGGACCCCGTAAGCCCTGCACCCTTGCAGGCGGATGGGGAACCCTATCGCCCTGGCGGGGGCTGCTGCCGGGCCGCGGGTCCTGCAGCAGCGGCGAGCCTTGCCTTGATGCATCAGTGCGTGGTAAAAGCGCTGGATGTGAGACCCTTGCCTCCCTGTTGCCGACCTGGTGAAACGGTTACCTGGCACATGGGAAGAGCTTGATATGGCTGTTGCGTAGTGTTACACGGGGTCGAGCTTTTATTTCTCCCCAGGACTCAATATGGAGCCGTGGGAGAGGACTTGGCACTTTAATCCCTTCAAAGAAACCGATCTAATTCAAGCCCTACAACTCTTGAAAGTCTTTGAGCGGACAGTGATTGTTTCCACAGGAAAGGCAGATAAAGATCTCTGTGTGCTGGCGTTTAAAGAGACTTCAGTGGCGGTGCGAATACAATTGAACCCAGCGACTGCAGAGAGGATCGAGTTACCTGTGCAAACAGCTCCGGAGGACCAGAGCCAGCCGGCATCTGCCCGAAAGGGCACCCCCACCTCCTCAAGACGGAGATGAACGTCCTGGTTTGGTACCTGGCCAAACAGGCCGGCGTTTGAGATGGCCTCGGAGCAGATGGGGAAGCGGGGAGGAGAGGAGCGCGTTTCCAGGGCCCCCGGCGGAGCGCGAAGCTGAGCGGGCCCGTGGAGGAGCGCGGGGCCCCGCCTGCCCCTCGCTGGGCGGCACATGCGAGGGGTCCCGCCAGCTCTGCAGCCCACTGAGCTCAGCAGCCGGCGGTGGCGGCAAGCTGCGACCCAGATGTGCCTGGTGCTGGTTAGAGGGTCAATAGCCTCACACATGGTCGAACGCAAAGCAGGTTAGATCCTTCATACACGCACGCGTATAGACATGTATAGACAGAGGCCGAAAGGTGCGGGGTGAGGTAACAAAGCGCTCGGGCCCGACTTTGGCTCTGGGGCAGGAGGTGAGTGAGCAGGTGAGGCAGAGACCCGGTAGCAGCGTTCGTGCTCCCGAGGAGCCGCCCTGACCTGCA
>VZRQ01008864.1:369159-399258 GCA_013397975.1 Machaerirhynchus nigripectus
GCCCACAGCGGATGCTTCCCTTGCCCAGGAGCGGCGGCGGGCCGGCGGCACTGGCCGCAGGCGGCACCGGTCTCTGGGCGGGGCGGGAGGGCCGGGCCCGTCCTGCCCCCTGGGTGCGCATTGTTTTCGGAAAGTTTACCGGCCTTGCGGGGAGCGGGGGGGCGGCTCTAGCCGCGCACGGGCAGCGGCGCGGGAAGTTTCTCGCGGGCCGGTGTCGGCGAGCGGCGAGTAACGCGCTCTCTTCCCTCCTTCCATTCTCCCCTCCCTCCCGTTCCTGCGCAGGACCGCACCCCCAGCGCCTCCCCAGACTTGGCCAAGCACTCGCCCCTGGCGCTTCTGGCCGCTACTTGTAGCCGGATCGGGCAGCCGGGCGCAGCGCCCTCGGATTTCCTGCCGGTTTCCTACGACCCGACGCTGGGATCCCCCTCCAGGATCTTCCACCCGTGGAGCGGCGAGATGCCAGCGCACTCCCCGGGGGGGCTGCCGCCGCCGCATCCCAGCTTGGGGTTGACCCCTCAGAAGAACCACCTGCAGCCCTCCTTCGGGGGTTCGCACGAACTGCCCCTCACTCCCCCGGCGGACCCCTCCTACCCCTACGAGTTCTCCCCCGTCAAGATGCTGCCCTCCTCCATGGCCGCCCTGCCGTCCAGCTGCCCGCCCGCCTACGTCCCCTACGCCGCCCAGGCCGCCCTGCCGCCCGGGTACTCCAACCTGCTTCCGCCCGCCCAGCCCTGCCGGCAGCTGTCGCCCAACCCGCCGCCCGAGGACATCCCCTGGTGGAGCATCCAGCAGGCCAGCGCCCCGGGAGGCTGCGGCCACCGCTTCCCCGCGGCGGCGGCGCTGCCGCGGAGCCTGGTGCTGGGGCACTCGGACTTCGCTCAGTACCAGACGCAGATCGCCGCCCTGCTGCAGACCAAGTCTCCCCTGGCGGCCACGGCCAGGAGG
Organism: Machaerirhynchus nigripectus; assembly: GCA_013397975.1. Taxonomy (NCBI): domain Eukaryota; kingdom Metazoa; phylum Chordata; class Aves; order Passeriformes; family Dicruridae; genus Machaerirhynchus; species Machaerirhynchus nigripectus. The sequence goes on from VZRQ01008864.1 coordinate 370,105, forward strand.
TGCCGCCGCTGCCGCTGCCCCAACTGCCAGTCGGCCGCGGGCAGCGCCCCTGAGGCGGAGCCGGGCAAGAAGAAGCAGCACATCTGCCATATCCCCGGCTGCGGTAAGGTGTACGGCAAGACCTCGCACCTGAAGGCGCACCTGCGCTGGCACACGGGCGAGCGGCCCTTCGTCTGCAACTGGCTCTTCTGCGGAAAGAGCTTCACCCGCTCCGACGAGCTGCAGCGGCACCTGCGGACTCACACGGGCGAGAAGCGCTTCGTCTGCCCCGAGTGCGGGAAGCGCTTCATGCGCAGCGACCACCTGGCCAAGCACGTCAAGACCCACCAGAACAAGAAGCTGAAGGCGGCGGCGGACGGCGTCAAGCGGGAGGACAGCCGCGACCTGTGACCGCCGGGACCGCCGGCGGCTGCTGCCTCTGCGGGCTGAGCCGAGCCGCGCCGCGGCGGGACCAGGGCTGGGGGCGTTTCGCCGCCGGGGGCAGGGCAGCGGCGGCGGGGAGAGGGCGGCCGGCTCTCGGACTCTCGCCGGGCACGGCGTACAGACCCCAGTTGGGGGCGGCCTCTGAGGACCCCCAGGCCCAGGACTGGACGCTCATAGGGCCCTGGGGTCGTCCCGGGGCAGGCGCCCGGCCCAGAACGCGGCTGAAGGGAGGCCCCAGGGGCTGGGGCAAGAGCGGGGCCGGGCCGGGCCGGCCGCGGGGGTCGAGGCTTATAGACACCCGGGTGTGAGGTAGCAGCGTCGGTGTGGCCGTGCTGGGGCTCGGCCTTCGGTGCTTTCAGGGTAACAGACTGAAGTTTTGTGTACAGGTTATTTAATAGTTACGTTTGAATACAGGTGTTCCCCTCCGTCTTCGACCCCGCGCGGGGTCCAGCATGAGATGTTTCTGTAAAGTGACCCGCGACCACAGCGTGAAATAAACACGTTCACACCGGGGTCAGCAGGGACGGTCCCGCCGCGTCGGTCTCGTTTGATCCTTCCTCGGGTGCCCCGCGCGCGGCCGCCGCCTTCCCGCCATTTCCCGCTGAGGCGGCGGGCCGGGTCCGGCTCCATCGCGGCGGCCGAGCGGAGCTCAGCGCACGGTGACCTGAGAGCTGCTCATGGTAAACAACTTTAAAATCCCGGGAGCTGCTTCGGACGGGTGTGCCTGTTGGCTTTGGTTGGTGGGTTGGCCTTGGGTTTGGGTCTTTGGGTTTTTAAAATTATTTTCAGTATTTTGTTTCCTACACATGAAGCTGAGAGAAAAAAGATAAATGCAGGGTGCCAATACTGGGAATGAACATACAGGTCAAGTTCTACAGACTGGGATATGTATTTGTGTGGAAGTGGGCAGCAGTCAGTGTTAGTGGTGCCCCTTCTCAGAAAGCTACAGGCCACAGGGCCAGCCACAAACAGCCATTCCCAGCCTAAGTTGTCTTTGGCCCGACAGAGCCCAAACATGCTTCCCGTATGTTAACTTTCTGTAGAAGTGCAGAATTTAGGGGCTGAGATACTTGTTACCCCGCCAGTACAACAAAGTGGCAGTCACTGTCCTGCAGAGGGGAAGATGCTTGGCACAAAACTGTGTTTAAAAGTACCTGGTAGATGGTGACAGCATTTAGGGTTCCTTATCTCTCACTGGGCATCACGTAAGTATGAGTTTAGGCATTTTTCTTTTAAAATAATAACCTTTCTTACTGCAGCAAGTTCTCTATTTTTTTTAAATTGAAATCTATGTAGCCAAACAAACTGAGCAACCTGATCAGTAACTTGCTGAATTTTGCATTCTAACATTGAGAATATGTTATTTGCTCCTTACATTTTTATGACATCAGCTTTATTTTCTGATTACCTAATGGGACAGTGAAATTAAATGTGCCTTCAAAACTTCACCGGGGATTAATCTGGAACTGTTCAGCTTCAGGTGAGATCCTCTGGTGGCAGTTGGCAAGCAAGCTTTGGCACAACCGTGTTGACAGAGATACACTTTACCATGGACTTCTGAATCAAGAAAAAACACAGCTCGGTAAATGTTTGTAATGACAGGATGTGTAAAACTAATGTATTTGTATGTATGTCAAATACTGCCAAGAATCTATCAGGAAATAATGAGATGAGACAATACCACAAGAACTCTCATATCTGAAATAATGAGAAGTTAATGGACAGTTACCATGGTAGAGCTCCTTAACAATATTTTAATATTTATTATTCTGGATTAATTTCCCACACCATATTCCTAGGGTCAAGTTACTAAATTAATAACCAAGCAGTTGTCTTCTTTTCTACTGAAGAATTTTCTATAAACTGTCCTGTTATAGAAAACCTTGAGAGGAATGTGCTTAGCTTCATTAGTTAGCATTCCTTTGCCAAAGATACTGGCATCAGAAGTGTGTGTTTGAGTGATATTAAGTAGAAGGTATCTTTAGTGTTCCAGACTGAGTGACAGCAAGGCAGGAAATAACTGCTGGACCTGATCCAGAAGTCCTTAGTCAAAAAAGTCTTTGAGACAAAAGTGCATCCCATTTACTACTAATGCAGGATTTAAATATTTCATCAGGAATAACAACGTTTTTGCTTTTTAAAATGTTTCATGGCACACAGTAGCAATCTGCTTCCTTTCTTTGATATTAAGTTACGTTAAGAATGTAGAGTTAGAGAATTTCAGATTTCTTTAAAAGAGAGTTTGTTTCACTAAATAGTCTTTCAATTCTGTGTATGGATCAAAACTACTTAAAATGGAGAGCCATGGAAAGTGCTTTTGTTGGTAGCAGTACAGGAGAAACAACAGTATCCCAGAGTACAAAATGTCTCTTACAGGATAGAATAATTCTCACATGGTGAAGGCCTTTCGCTGCTGCAGTGTTAGAGTGAGCAGGAGCAACATCTTAGTGGGTTTCTTGTGCAAGTTTAGCCTAAGAACTAGAGACCCGTTCCTCTTAGAGCAGATGTAACTAGCAGAAATTAGCCCAGTAATGGTAGATGTGGTGATTTCTAAGCTGGACCATTATGGGAAGATTTTTCTCCAGTTTGAAGACAGGCTAAATTTGCCAAGCATCTATGTTATCTGGTCTCACAGACTATTGTGGGTTCTTATTCATTCCACAAGACACAGCTTGTACTGAAATACAGAAAGTTTTACCACTCACTTAAGTATGAGACTGCAAGTAATTCAGGTTTTAAGCAAAAGACCATCACCTAGGCAGTGTCAGCACCATGTCAAGGGGGTGGTGGTATTTGAGTAAAAAAAAAAGAGGTAGCGTCATGTTGTAGCCTATGCACCTTGTATGTATGTGTAATGACTACATTAAAGGTTCAAAGTGCATGGGTTAAAATATATACAGTCAAAATTAGTTAAAATCCTGTCATGAGAGAGAGATGTGTTTAAGTGAAAACCATGAATAAGCATAATATCAAATGCTAATGAAAATCTTAATCTGTAAGAACAGCACATACACAAAACAGAAAAAAAAGGCAGAAAATTAGGGACTTAGGACACTTACTTAGGTAAGTGAAACTAAAAGTTTATAATATAAAAAGATACTTAATTAAACTATTTCTCTGTAAAGCTTTTAAATAGTTCATTGGGAAAAGGAGGTGTATATGCATCATAGCTGTTTCATACTCATCTGTAAATAGCTAAATCATATTATAGCTTTTCAATTGAAATCATTAAACTTTTTTAGTAATATGGTATTTAAATATACATGTGACCTTTCTGATGTATAGGTAGAGCACTACAAAAATATATTGCTTACATCTCAAGAATTTATTTCTAGTTGCCAAATTGCTCTCCATAATAAAATTAACTTTCAATTTTGCATTCACAAAATACGTTTTATACTTTTAGCTGTTTCCAATCAACTAGAACAGCTGTTCATCTTATAAAATTAAATGATTAATATTCTTCTTAATTATAAATTTTGAGTACATATGCTGCTCAAGGTCAATTCATTTCCTAATTTTAAAAATTTAAATGCATTGGTATAATAGACATAACATATAAACCAATTCATCTGGTGGTTAATTCAAATAAATTAATCTCAAAAAATAAGAAAAAAGGGTATGGTTAAAAAAACTTGAGATTTGGTCTGTTTTCTGTGTTGAAAAGTGATTTTCACACTTGGGCAAACTTTAAACAGAGAACATTAAAAAAACCCCCACAAGTAATTAACATTGGTCTTCAGACAGTTTGGGGGTTTTTTAATGTGTTGTTAATCAAATTAGTTTTAGTCAAAGGCCAAATAAAGTAAGACTTTCACCTGAGGGAAGGTTGCAGGATTGGCCTCTTGGTCCCAACTGACCAGATTTTCATTGCAAAAATCCAACAAATTTATAAAATTATGTTTCGTACCTCCTCAACTACTATTATAGAAAGAGTAAGATAAAGGTTTTTTAAACTGTACTGGGAGGTGTCCTTCCTAAATCTATCATAGTGTAATTCTTCCTTCCATATTAAATTAAGGATGCAATTTTTGAAAGAAATATTTAATCTTCAATTATTTGCAGATTTTGAGAGACTGCATTTTAAAGTAACTAAAAACTACTTCAGTTTGAAAATTCACATATCTAGTATTAGTCCTGAATACTGAATAAATAGGGAATATAAAATGCTGTTCTCTTGAAACTCTTAGATGAAAGATACCTTTTGCTGTTCAGTGATATTCAGTGACTCAGGAGACCACTCAGAAGTTCATAAATAGGGCAAATTTGTATCCCTTGCAAGTAGTCGCACAATTGCTGAGGCACTTTTAAATTAGCCTTGTAATATTTCATAGATCTTGTCAGCCTATTCTCATGTTGAGCAGTAAGAAACCAAAGTATAATGTGCATCTTCTTGTCAGATTTTATAGGTTCTTTTCCTCTGTTACCGGTTTTTTAAATTATTTCACAGTTTTTACGAGATTCTTGTGAATCCTGTGGTCAAGATGAAGACAGATCCTGGGGTCTGTCACTGTGGCACATGATAGAATCAGCTCAAAGATCTATCATATTTTCCTGCCAAACTTTAAAAAAATACTTACCAAACAAGATCCCTAAATCTTCAAAACTACTGAGTTTTCTTTCAAAGGGCTTGCCAAGCAGGTATCTTCAATATCTTTGCATTTAAATATTGTCCAAGCCACTGAGGACCTGGAAATGTGCAGCAACCAGCAAGGCTCACCCTTGTCAGGTAAGTGCTAATATGCAGCGTAAAGAAGGATCCAAGGCCCTAGGCTGATTGAAGGAATAGTTTTGACCAGAGAAAGCAGAAGTGCATGTAATTCAAAGGATCTTTTAAATAACTTTATGAGTTTTATTCCCTGCTAATATTTACTCCCAGCTGATTTGAAGTCATATAGATGTTTCAGTATGGATAATGAAAATCAAAGAAAACAAATGTGTATTTTGACCTTCTGACTGTGACGAGTCAGTGGGAGATGATGGATAGTGAGATTTGGCCTTTAACCTGGAGGGCATCAGTGCTGTTTTTCTTCTCATCATCTCTTAATAGCTTTTGTGTTACACATTTACTTAAGGACACACAAAATCCCATCTCGTCCCTGACCCAGGCCTGGTGATTACATCATTGCTTAGCCATGTCAGCTGCAGCTGATCTGGAATTGTATACAAAGCCTGTGTGCTCCTGAGAAAGGTTATGGATGTCCGCTCAAGGGCATGTAGGGCCATGTAGGTACATAGTAGGTCTCCATCTCCTCTTCAGGTGGCTGTGGGGTGCATCCTGTGCTGCAATGTACTGAAGTTAGAGGCTGGGACCTTCTGAAGGAGTAGCAAGTTTGTACTGAGGTATGAACTGAGTTGCTATTCACTGAACAATTTAAGTGCACTCTTTAATGGTGCAGAGGCCTTGTACAGATTGTCTGTATAGATTCAGATTCTGCAGTGCTCCTGTCTTGAAACTCTTGGACAAAAGATACTTTCTACTGTTCAGTGATATTCAATGATTTTAGCAGACCACTCAGAAGTTCTTAGAGTAAATTTATATCTCTGTGCTCATAGTTATCAAGGCACTTTTAAACGAGCCTTGTACCAAGGCAGTTCGTCCTAATCCACCTGTTCTTGAGTACTGGTCATGGCTTTTATGGCCATTAATGCCAATATTGAGCAAGTAACTCACTTTAGGCGACATCCTAATTTGTCCTTCCTGTCAACCTGTCCCATCATAAAATGAGACCTTTTTTACATTTATAATGTTCTGTTGCCACTGAATTACAGACATTTACCATGACAGTGACTGACATGTCCTGAACTGATTATTACATCACCGTAGCATTTACTATGGAGGAATGATGAACCACAAGGGGGAAAATGAAAAATAAACCCACTTTTTTTAAGGATACTCATATTCAAAATGAAAAAAAATATTCCAATGCCATAAACTGATACTTTTCACAACTTAAATATATCTGTTTGCAAATACCAAAGTCAATAGCTTTATCAGAAAAAATAGTGTATACTAGTGTAAATATTCTTGCATTTTTAAAAGGCAGGGTTGTCTGCAAAAACAATATATTCCTTTTATCTGTAAGTACCTATCCTTATAATAGTATTGGGCTGTTTGAACAATGTCCCAGTATTACCCTGTACACTACTCGAAAACATTTTTCATTTTCCTTTTTAACACGAACCAGACATCACAGAGCACACTTTCAAAACAGGCTCTAATTATAAAGCAGGTTAAAAGAAATTTTATTAGCCAAAGCCCATATCTTCACTTGGGGTCATATCCCACATGCTTTTTTAGGATCAGATGGTGTGCCTGTGATCTCCACATGCAGATCTCTCATCCGTGTGGAAAGGAGATGTCAGTGAATGTGGCAGTCACACTGCCACATTCACCCTTACTTCAGACAGCTCTCTACGGGTCTAGAATCCACATGTGAGGAAGAGAAAGGAAAACGCACACTATTCACTCATTAAAGATTAGACAGGAAAGATAACACAGCCTGAGAATATCAGGTGGTCGCAGCTATCATATGTTAATCCCAAAGGAGTGTGAAAACGGCTTCATTTCTTCCCTCCACATCTAAATAATTAGCTTTTCTTCTGACCAGGAATAGTGGTGGTGGCTTTGCCGTTGTTTAATTCTGAGAAGAACAGCCAAACACTTGACATCTGCTTGCTTTACATGTTCTATAACATTGCTTGTGCACCTTAGTAACCTAATATAGGAAGCCCATTCTTCTCAGCATTACCTGACCCTTCAGCAGTGTGGCTCCACTGACTTCTTGCTATTAATTTGCTCTGAAAGAGTTTTAAGCAGGCAAAGATTACACTTTTGTATTTTCCAAAATATTAACCAAATCTTCTTAAGTGCCTACATGAGGCCTAAGGCTATGTCTGAGCTTCTTAATAAAATTCTTAAATACATTGTATAATGACACTGAGAAGCTACTTGCAAAGTACTGTAATCAAAGCTGTGTTTGGTGGTTGAATACTTAGGTTAGAGAGAAGAAAAGTGTGAGCAATCTTTTTAGGGGAAGTATGTTCTCTGTAACACTTTAAAACTGTATGTGAACACTGGAACTGTAACTCTGCTACCCCAATGGGATTGTGAATATATAAAGAGCAACACTAAAACATACCCAGCACTTCCTGGCAGTCTACAGGGAAGTGGTTTTTTATCATAAGAGGAAGGGCTTTTTAAACATTTTTTTCCCACAAGAGAGGGAAAAAGACCTTCAAGGATCTGAAGATCATTATGCTTCTGTCAAGGAGCGGGGCGAGGGAGAAGACAAAGCAGACAGGCAACCTTGCCTTTTCATGGGCTATCTCTGCTTGCCCTCACAACTATCAACACTAGTAAGGAATCCTAGTTCCCTTCACATCCTGGATGAAGAGAGGAAGCATAAGACCCAAGAATTTTTAGAAGCCTGTAGCTGCTTCAGTTTCCCCAGCTCCCTTACACAACTCAGGAGAGTTTGTAGTACAACCCGAAAGTTTTCTACAGGGTGTTCTACTATGCAGCTGTTATGTTGCATTCATGGGGTTTGCTCTCTCCCCTGTCCACAAAACTCCAAATCATTGTGCCTCATTACACCTGAAGATGGAAGTTTCCTAAGCTAAATAAAGGGATTGCAAAGTACCAAAATCACTGAGACTTAAATGTGGGAATTACCTTCTAGATGTATCATTCAATTATTTTTCTCATTAGAACCACAGTTTTAATCTGCTAAGAAATATTAAATATTAAACAGCCAGTAAAGCAGAATAGTATGTTACATTAAAATAATTCCTTATAAAGTCCCTAAGTACATTACAATCTCTTTTGTCTTTTTATTATATGCATTCATTCATCCTAGATTTAATTTAAAATGGGTGTCAAGCATCAGATATAATACTGAGATCTAGATTCTGATCTAGATGTTAGAACCTCTGACACTTAGTGAGCATGTTCAAGAAAGGACAAGGAGGAGCATAAGTTCAAGCCTGTTTTTAATTAGCTACAGCAATTAGATGTTTTGAATACTCAGAATGATGTATTAGAATTACACAATTATTTGGTTTGTTTGTTGCTTTTCAATACACTTGAGAACCAGCTCCTAATTAAGATACACACTATCAAAGATTAAAAACTTAGATGATGGTAAAAACAATTAGAATGATGATGTAGGTTTAGATTCCCCGTGGTTCTTATACAGATCTGCAAGACACCATAGAGTGTGAGCACATGGAATTTACTTTCTCTGCACAAGGTCCAGAAACAGCTGCAGTATTTGTGTAGCCTCAGGGGCATGGGCACCCTGCAGGTGTGATGCACAGGGACATGACAGTTTTCCCTGAGCTGGCTGGGTACTTTGACAACAGGAGCTTTACCCTTCATGGGAATGGCTGCAATTACCCCGTGCCTCTGGGTAAGAAGTTGTTCCTCTCTGCACAAGTCCTTCTTGGGGTGCTGCAGTCCTTATCCTGCTCTCGAGGCTAGACCATTAGATCACATCAGAACCTCTACCTGTGGAGCATATGACACTTATGTGTTAATTATTTGTTCTTCCAGTTCAGAAAGCATTCTTTCCTATTTAAAATGTAGAAGAAAAGCACAGCATACAACAAAGCATATTTTTTAAAACAGAATCTAAGATCCAATGATTCAACCAAGATTACCTCCAATTACATGTGTGCCTCACCCCTTTAAAACTGATAGACTATGTAATATACCATCCTTAATATGTCCTGAATGTTTTGCTCTTGATCTCAAAAGCAGTAAGCACAGTCTCTCAGGAAATCTTGTTGCAGAAATGAGCATTTCTACCATCTTAATGCCACACGAAAAACCTCAATCAAAGCAGCCAAATGTCTTGACTTGCTGCTGATTCCACAGCACTTTTTTGTAGTGATAACCACTTTTCTCTATCATCATTTATTCAAAAAGGTAAATCAAAAGCATAAAATAGTCTCATCTGAGTTCTTGCCTGCAGGAGATGTTCTTCTCATTGGTTAAGCCATGAAATCTTATGTCAGTCAGAGACAAACTATGGCTGACCTGACTTTCTCTTCTCCTTTTCCATGTATGGAGGTTTCTTATGTGCCAGTTACAATCCAGTCTTAGAATAAGAAGTTTTAAAAGGAAAATATTTGTCTTCAGCAGCTTGGCTGACACAAAGGGGTACTTGTTTTTAGAAAGCTGCAGCATTTTTTTAATTGCTGATCAGAAAGCAAATCCTCTATTAATCCTAACTAAATAATCTGAATATATCACTAATGCCTGTTAGTGTGAGGTGCTTTTGGGGCTATATTAAAGATGATTAATACCAAGGATTTTTACAATGCAAATTCTACAAGTAAGTTCTAACATTCGTGTATGTGAAGTCACACTTTTTCACATTTTGACTTTTACAAGCTTATTTTCATTTAAAGTAAGTAATTAGAAATTCACATTGAACTAGACGGCAATAAGCAACACTTCAGCTGAAAAGGTTCACAAAATGATTGAATCAGCCCTGAAGATCTGCCCAGGGATAGGTGGCCTGCCAGATAACACAGCTAATGCCCCTAAGTTTTTGTGACAACAGAAGAGTGTGGTTAGGATCACATCTTCTCACCTTCAGCTCTCAGGCGTCAGTAATTAGGCTCTTATTAGTACCTCTCCACCAAGTCTCAGCTTTTTCCTAAGTTCTTTGAGGGGCTCTGATTCACGTTTCTGGGATCAGAGTATTTTACCTGCTCCACTGTAATGCTCTCAGGAAAGACCTAACAGTATCCCAACTACATCTGTTTAAAATAATTTCAGGGCCTTTGGGGGAGCATGTGTTTAAGGCCATAAGGAAGCTGCAGAACTGCACATGCCCCTGGGGCCAACCACATAATCATTAGAGTCCCAGAATGCAGGAAGAGCCCCTGCTACATGCAGCTTCCTTTGGCAAACAGTAATGGAGATGCTTGAAATGGTTTTCTCAGGGGAAATGGTAAACATAATGGAGACGCACAACCATCATGAGCCAGACCAAAGGTCTGTTTAACCTAGGAGCCTGTTTTCCAGTAACAGATGCTTAAGGAAAGTGGATTAAAAACAAGGCATATATAAAACAGATATTCCCCTTGGCACAGCCTCTCAGCTTCTGGGGAACAGTGCTTCAGAAACTTCCTGAGCTGGAATCGCGTTTTGTTTGTTGTGTTTAATAGTCACAGATAGGCCGATCCATCACAGATTTGTCTCATCCCTTTATGATTGGATTTACACTTTGTGGGTTTCAGTATCCTTTGAGAGTTCTTTGAGCAGCCGTGATGGTTTTATAACCGTTTCAGTGTTGCCTGAATGCCCCTTAAAACTGAGGAACGGCGCAGAATCCCGTTCTCCAGGCCATTCCCACCCACACGGTCTCGCATCGCGCTCCTCCGGCACATAACCCCAGTCGCAGCCGCGGGCTGCAGCGGCTCCCAGGCCGCCCTTCTGACCTCCCGGCCCCCTTCCTGCACCGGGCGACAGCAGTCGTGGCCTCGCTGCGAGAGATCCCGGCAGGGGCGGGGGCGGGACGGCGGCAGGTGCCGGCAGGGCAGCGCCCGGGCCCGGCCGCGCTGTGCCCCCGCGGGGGGCGGCTACCCCAGGCTGTCGGCGCACAAGTGCGGCCGCCGCGGGGTTGGGGTCAGGAGGGTGCCGCCGGTGCTGAGCAGGTGGGCTCGGGTGGGTGCCGTTCTGCTGTGGGACGCGTGGTAACTGAGGGGCCTTGAGGAAATAGACCTGACGAGAACGTTGGACATATTTCAGACTTCATTTGCGGCAACCTGGAACTAATTTCACAGAGTCGTTGGTCCAGAATACCTAAGGTTTTTGTATAGTGGCTTTTGGTGTTTTGGGTTTTTGGGGTTTTTTTTTGTTTGGATTTTTTGGGTTTTGTTTGGTTGATTGGTTGGTTTTTGTTTGATTTTTCTTTTATTTTAAATGCACATGCCCCTCAAGACTCCTAGCTTTTATTTCTGGAATGTGGCCTCTTCATCTTTCACTGCAGTGGGATAAGCTTTGGTACTGTTATAGTTCATTTCTTCTGAGGGTCAGATGTGCAACAGCATTTCCACTCAGAGCTCTGTCCTCACAGCTTGTCCCCGGGCTGTAAAATGTCCCTGTCTCTGAAGCAGGTTATGTGAAGTCCAGAGAAGCTCTTTTTCCCATTAGTGGACAACTTTGGAGTTAAAGGAGTGAGGTGAAATATATGGTTTTTACAGCTTTTGAAACCTTTTTGTTGTGTGCCTGTATAACATGAAAGCTGATTTTATTTAAAATATAAAATGTGATCAGACAAGCAGTCTTAACTTCTATGTTTTCCCTTTATTACATCATACAAAAAGATGAAAGTGGTTAAGATGTTAACATCTGAAAGGTGATAGCCCTTCTGATACTTTATTTTTCTCAGGATGAAGTTTGTAATACAGTATTACTGTCTGACGTGTGTGTGTGTGTGTGTGTGTGTGTGTGTGTGTGTGCGCGTGCGTGCGTATATATTCCCAATACAATGTATAAGTTTCCTGAGTGCTTCAGAGGGTGGATATTTGTTGCAAGAGGCATGGTTCAATGTTTGGACTCTGTGCTACTTAGATGAGGTGAAATATTTACTGCTCTTCTTTTTTTCTTCCCTTCGTCTGACTTTTTTGTTCCTGCTCTTGAATTAGCCCATGCAATGTGTCTTTTAACCAGATCTAGCTAGTATGAGTAGACTGTAAAATAACCTACCTGGAGGAGCAGGAGGGAACACTGAGTCTCATCAGTGCCCAAGTTACAAAAAGTAAAAGCAGGTGAGAATAAGGCAAGGGTAGAAGCAGCAGCTGTGTGGTGTTGCTGCCAGCTCTTGGAGCTCGTAGTATATGGAGCAACTCTTAAGAATAGGTAGAGTTGCACAAAGAAGTCTACTAATCACCTGTGCAGTGCTGCCATGGTTATTTCAGTGGACTCTTCTCTCTGTTGTCAGAAGAGTAAGTAGGCTCACATCTGGGGTGTTGATGAGGTATCTGAATTTCAGCCACTTCCCCAGGTAGTAGCATTGTTTTCTACCTGTCATTTCCCCCCGTTGAAATCCCCACTACTCTCCACCTGGAGCACTGTGTCCAGCTGTGGGCCTCCAACATAAGAATGATATGAACCTTTGGATAGAGTTCAGAGGAGGCCACAAAGATGATCAGAGGGCTGGAGCACCTCTCCTATGAGGAAAGGCTGAGAGGGTTGTTGGGGTTGTTCAGCCTGGAGAAGAGAAGGCTCCAAGCGAAAACTCAGAGCACCTTCCAGTACCTAAAGGGGCCTACAAGAGAAGTGGAGAGGGGCTTCTTGCAAGGACAAGGAGGGACAGGACAAGGGGTAATGGGCTCAAACTAAAAGAGGGTAGATTTAAATCAGACATTAGGAATACATTCTTTGCTGTGAGGGTGGTGAGGCACTGGAACATGTTGCCCAGAGAAGCTGTGGATACCCCATCCCTGGAAGTGTTCAGGGCCAGGCTTGAGGGAGCTTTGAACTACCTGGTCTAGGGGAAAGTGTCCCTGCTAATGGCAAAGGGTTTGGAACTAGGTGATCTTTAATGTCTCTTCCAATCCAAACCTTTCTATGATTCTATAAATATATGCAATACTGAAGAAACTTGCTACTCAAGACCTTTTTCTGCTCCTCATTAACTTAAAGGAATGACTTTCTCTGACTTTTAAGGGAGGAGGGTCTGGCCCTGCAGTGGAATTCAAACATAAAACATCATGCTTTCCTGACAGCTGTGTGCCTTCTGTGAGGGGAGGCCAAAACCCAGCAACAAAATACGGCTTGCTTTAGCTGCTTCAAAGTGAGAGAGCAACAAGGGGAAAATACTTATAAATGCCAGCACTGGCAAGGAGAGCAGGGAGACATTGGTCTGTTGCTTTCAAGGATGAACAACTACTGTGTGTTCAGGAATTCTGCTTTTTGTTATTGAGCTTCTGAACTTCTAATTTGTATGCTATAGAAAAATGAATGTATCCTTAAGACTGACCAGGGAAGTTGCAGATCTTTTTGTTTAATGTTCCTAGGGTTTTTTTAGCACATGACTACTGTGTCACAGACCTTTCAGCCTAAGATTAAAGGAAAACCAGCTGATTCTGTTTATAGGAGTCTTTAGATCTCTACTAGATTTTATGTGGATATGGTTGTGAAACTTGTTTTAAAATTATTTCTTTATGTTTAATTTTATTTTTCAGGATTTTGGAATGCCAGAAGTTATCAGTCCAGTTGTATTTTCTTATGAAGTGTCTGTGACTACAAATATTGTGGCAGTATTTTTAGTAAGAGTTTCTAATTTCCAAGTCTGTAATTAAAATGTTAGAAAGTGTGTTTGCTATGATAGCATCAGTAACACATTTTAGTATCTAATGATTTTATTTTGACTTTTTAATCAGGTTTTTAAGAGATATTAGTAATATTTGTAACTTGTCTTTTGTATGGCCAGGCAGACTCTGCTTAAAATTAATAATGGCCTTGTAGTGTAGTGTGCGGGGTTTACAATGTCCACTGGCTGGAAAATTGCTCTGACAAGAGTACTCTACTTAAGATACCTATCATGATAACACATATGTTCCCACTCATGTCCCAAATAAAAAATGACATCTTTTCAAGACCTTATTCCAACACCTCCTTCTCATGTTAAATGTGTAACTATAAATACTATATTTCAGACTTTAAAATTACTTTGCACTATTTTTTAATGTTCAACTGTGCATTTTATACATTTATTGTCTCACATAAAAGACTCATGTATTTTTCTTCCCATTCACTGATCCCTAACATCTAAAATAATTTCTCTGTATTTGTTTGTAAAATTGAATACTTTTTCCTGAGGATATTTTAGGAAGGAAAATAAAACTCACCCACCTTAAAAGTTCAGCAGACGTTAGAGTCTCAGTAGCACATATAATTTGTTCTCTATACAGTTGTCACATACAACAAACCATTCAAGACTGGAGACTCCAGTTTAAATACCATTTAAATTTTGTTTACATTGCATTTTACTGTTGCTACATAAAACCATTATGGGCATTTACTCTGTGAATTACACAACAGCAGCCTTGTAAGCTCCCGTAAGTTGTATTTACCAACCATAGTCTCTATAAATGTGTGTATATGCTTACACAAATATATATGTAGTTTATTCTAAAAGGCTTTAAAAAAAGATTTTGTATTAATAGCAATGCACAACAGAGGTCCATATAGAACATCTTATGCTCTTAAGAATAATATCATGCATTAATGTTTCCAATATGTTTTATAGGATGATATCTTAGCATGTGACTACTACTGTACTACTACTACCTTTACAGTTACCTTCCAAAGTATTTTCTTACATGATCATGAATCATTTCATAGACAAATCTCATTTTAAATACGTGGAAACTCCAAGAATGCAATGCTAACTTTATTGTGGTAAACTAACTAAAATGAAAAATAAAAAGAGCAAATAAGAGAACATTTATATGTAAAAATTATGCTAAGTGTACTGTGCCAGTTGTGCAGATGAACTTACTCCAGAGGTATCTGTAACTGACAAAATAAGAAAGACACCTCCTGAGGACAAAAGTTTTTAGAAAGCTTTCATTGTATGAAGGCCATTGGTTATACTGATTTGGGAAAATCCAGTGGTAGATGGTAGTGGACTACAACGCCCATTTATTTGTAAAAGCTTTTCCTCCATACTGTGCATTAAGATGTTACTAAAAGCAGGTTTTTGTATAGTAGTATGGAGCAGTATATTATATTTGCAGTTAAAATGTTCCTGCTTTAGCTTTTGATAATTTACGTCTTGCCTAATACCTACAGCAAATAAAATGAATTATTTTATTTGTTTACTGTGATTTGCAGGGATATTACTCCATGACAAGGTTACATTGACCTATCATTTCATGCATCAGCAGTTCTTCTATTGCACTGATTTGATCGAGCCTGATAGATAAAAAAAGGAGCAATCCACCCAGTGGACTAAGTTAGAATTATAATAAATAGTGCACATTCTGAAGGGCAAAGTAAGTTAAGTATGGTACTTACTGCACTGGGCATAATTTTTGTGATGTGTCAAATTTGAAGCTTTTTTTTCCAGCTTCCACGTTCAAATTTTGTACTTTGATTTTAGGTAGATATGGAGGTCATGCTGTTGCTACAGTTGAGGAAAAAATGTAGTTTTTTGTAGCTACTGTAGGGAGCTTCTAGTTAGGTACTTGTGAAAGTGCAATACATCTCTGAATTCACACTCTTTTCTGGATGTACAATTTTAGAAACTGTTGCTGCTCCTCATGCTGAAGCACTTCACCATTGTACAGTCATATAATGTCAAATAACCCTTCCTAATTACATGGTTTGGCGTCTGCTAGACAGAGGAAAAGGGGCTGCATGGCTCACAGCTTCACTCTGTTTCTAGAGCTATCTTGTTCCCATTTGGTCTCCTTGAATGCCATCAACACCTCGATGAATCAGGAGGGGCTGTATCCTGTCTGTTCACTCCCAGGTAAGTTTTTTAATTCCTGTTATCCAAGGGATGGACCAAGGTACCTGTTTGTATGCAAGGGCTGAAATAGCTGGTAAATATTAAACATTATTTTAATAAGATGTACCAAATAAGATTTTAAAATTAATCTAGTGTAAGATGTGTGATCATTAAAAATAGAAGCTTAATTTTTTGTTTCTCCAATGACAGAGTAGATATTAGACACATTTTTTAAATCTCTATATGTTTCTTCCATATTGCTTTGTTGGGGTGGTCTGCTACGAAATCAATCTGTAGTGGTGAGGGTTTGATACAGTTGAAAATCAAGGCCATGAAAAATTATAATCATAAATTCTAGCAACTCTTAAATGTTAAAGAGCATAATTGTTGCCTTCATGTGGTTTGCTTACTAAAGAATGCCCAGAGAAATTCATTTAAGCACACATGTAAGTTTTCATGGTCTCAGAAGGATGTAAGAATAAACTGTGGGTGTTTGCATAATCAGGTAGATCATGAGCTGTATATCAGTACTTTGCTGGATAGATGACTTCCAATAGTGATGGACACCCCAGCAAAGGAGCCCACCTCAAGAACTTGTACAAAACCCTGTTGAAGTCCTCACTGGTTTTTTGTTTGTTGAATTTTTTCTTTGTTTAAATCAATATGAATTGTTTCAGTAACTGAAGCAAAGTAAAAATGTGCTGTCCCAAGACTTTTTTAAAAGAAAAGAAAAAGGGTGTTCTGTTTGTTCTAGTGCTGAATGTCTGTTCAGACAAATTCTGATAGTCTGCTATAAAGAGAAAGAGATATTTGGTCTTTTGTCATTTTATTTTCTATTAGGTACTGTTGTTTAAAAAGGACAGAGACCAAGAAGGTAAACATCAGCTTAACCCAGAACTTAACATACACCTCCTTTGTGGCAATAGATTGATTGAATGATGTTTTAAATTCCATTGCTTTGCATTTTCATGCAGTAGATTAAGTAATTCCAAAGTTTCAGGTTATATCCTCATGTAGATTTGTGTTGAAACTTGTGAAAATTTTGACTACCTCAGGAATTTAGTAATACCATGAATAGAAAATTATTGCCTTTTAAAGTTACTGTCTCTATTTTGGAAGCAAACAAACAAAATGAAAAATTATGTATGTAGGGGCCAAAGGGTAAACTATTTAACATTTGCTAACTTTTAAAATACTATTTGTTTTAAAATACTCATTACTTAATCAGGGAAATTGAACAAAGCACGGGGTTGAACAATTTGATAGTGTATATTTGAAGTGGAACTTTAAAATATTTCACCATAGAGCTTCAAGTCAAAGAAATATTTGAGTTGAGGAATGAAATTGCATCAGGTGAACCAAAATGTGAAACAACTGGTTTGAATTTGCTTTTCAGAAGTGGTGGTTCAAGCAATACCATGGTGATATGTATTTGGTTTTGCAGCTGATCCATTACATGCTTTTTTAAACAATTAGAGCTCAGTAATACAACCATTTGTCACCCAATTAATTTTGAAAGACTGGAAATGCATGGATGAACTGTTTAACCTGTGATTCACTTGGCACCACTGTAATTTAGATCAAATAAAACATAGTATTGGGTAAGCTACATTATGGGAACTCAATGTCTTCGTGTTCTGTGACTTCTCCTTTAATCTTTTTTTTATATTTCCATTATAACTATAGGTGAATGTATAGATAAAAAAATGTAACCTGTTTTTGTTTTGTGTAGAATGTGTAAATTCATTATGATTAGAAACAGTAGTTGAAAAAACATGTGTGAAAGTGTTTCTCCAGGGAATATTCTGTGCTCCAGCAACAACAGAAAGCATACCAAGGGCATTAATGTGTGCGGACTTCTGAATTATATTGTCTTTACAACTTGGAAAACTTAATCATTAGAGCTAAAATTCTTATAAGGCTAAGAGAAACATATGGGCATGTGAAATATAAACCAGGTACTACGTGGTTTTTATTCTTCTGAACTTGAAGTCATATATGTATATCATCTGTTTTTTCAGTGCATCAGAATGCTGCTTCATTACAAGGTTCTGCTTCTCCTTGGGAGACACGGTGTAAGGGCAATTTCAATACAGACAGTATACTGAGACCTAATTTCTAGAATTTCTGCACTTGTATGCATAGCAAATGCTGACTCAGATTTTGGTAATTTTGAAAAGAGGTGTATGAATTGTGGAATACTATCATAGAATCATAGGATAGTTTGGGTTGGGATGGACCTTAAAGATCATCTAGTTCCATACCCCACTATGGGCAGGGACACTTTCCACTAGACCAGGTTGTTTAGACAGCCTTTCATTACCAGACCTAGATTTTAATGTGATTTTGGCTTATAGTGGAAAATATCCATGCTACATTGTGTCAGTTAAGCCTATGATTTCCCAGTGACAACTCCTGATGAGAAATATGTTTATATATTTTGCTATGTTTGCCAAGCAGCACAACTTTGGAGGCCCTAAATACATGATTATTAGGGTTATAATTATTTCTCTCTTGCCTGCCTGACTGCCGTCAGTTAACTGAGTAGTTGGCTTTGGTATTTTATTCTTTGATCTGTGTTGCTGTTGTTGCCTCCAGGTGACTTCAGCTCATTTCTCCTGCCTCCCTGGTCATTACCTGGTCAAAAGCTCCTGCATGCATTGTTTTTTAGGATGGGGAAAGGAACCTTCATTTCAACTACTGCAGTTATTTTTTGTAGAAAATGCAGTAGAGACGGAAGATGGATAAGGGGAGGTAGGATGGTAAAACCCAAAATAATGGCACTTTGCTATAACAACACTAGTGAAATTTCTATTAGCTTATGAAGAATTACAATTGCACAGCTATTGTCTAATAGAATCTTGCAGGATGTAATTAGGGCAGTTTTCACCTTTAGAATTATTCTTCTCTGTAAGATTTTTGAATTTGGTTTTGCTCACTTCATAGTGCATGTGTGCAAGTGGTATGCAAAATATACAAGTTTTTCATATTTTGCTATTTTGGGGTTTCTCTCAAGTTTAACCTGGTGTCAGAATTTTCTGTGTCTGTTATTCTTAATTGATATAATCATTTTATCATAAATGTGATCTTTTTTTAGATCACATGTGTGATAAAATGTGATCTTTATCATCTTATTGCTATTAAATGTAATTTCTCAGCTTTCTATCCTAATCCTAGAATTATTGATGCCATTAATTTTTTTTCCTTTGCAGACCCTCAAAATTATGATACTACCCGAGAGCATGGGTGGTAACAGTAAGCTTGATGTTCTTCAGGCTATGACCATCCATTCCTGATCTGTGTACTCACAAGGTTTTTCATTACCTTACACGATTTACACTTTCATGAGCCATAAGAGGCGGACTTATCTCTGGGGTGTTTTTTCCTGTTTATTTTGTCATCATACATGTTTAGATTATGTAATAGATTATGTTGTTTAAATGCAGTTCTGATCTATGAACCAGAAAATACTGAGGCCAAGCAGTTTTTTCCACTTCTTGAAGAAAAGGTGGTGGGTAAGTTTGAGAATTGCAACTACAATATTTATTGTATGGACAGTCTTGCCTTTCACATTGAGAATTATTGTACGAACAGGAACCTGACTTTGTATTTTAAAAGCCAGCAACTGAGGAAATACTTCTATTATGTCTGGGGTTTCTATGTCTTAAATATTCTACCTTGGTCTTTAAAATGTCAAAGTAAACATTCTCCATTTGTTAATGTTCAATTGCAAGTATTCATTTTACAGTATATTAAGAGAGAAAGAAAGAAGTCAAAAATCCTACAAATTTAGAAACAGTCTTCTAAATTCAGAACAAGTAGACCATGTGAATTCACATCAACTGTCTCAGTATCAACTAACATAATCCAAAGCACCAATAACAACCTCACCTCAGTAAAGCTCACCCTGCACTGAAGTGGAACAGGAATGCTCAAGAAAACTCTTTTAGTATTGAGTAGAAAACTTTCAGCAGAGAATATATAAAAATTAGTAAAGTAAATAAATTTTAAACTGCCCCTTAGTCACAAAATGACCTCTGACGGTGCTCTGAGATGTTACCTGTGATCATGGCAATTGAATTGTGCCTAAATGTAAGCCATGTTTATTATGAAATGGGTGTTAGTCTGAAGAATGTTAACCTCAAGAAGTCCCTTTGAATTCTGTAATATGAGAAAGAAGTAATGAGAAGGAAAAAAATAGAAATATCAGCTTAATCCATCTTTGTATACTCCCAAAGCTGGCTTCGGTGTGTATTTTCTTCTCTCACATATTCACTTTAGCTTACACTGCTCATTTGTGATCCAGTCTTCCTAGTCCTGTATCAGTTTAGGGTATAAAGATACCTGGGGCAGGGGGTAGAGAGACAGGGAAACTTCCATTCTCTTGCCACTGCATAGCTACAGGAAACAGGAACAACAAAGCAGCTTGGTGGCATAATTCATCCAAACATTCTCCCAGGAACGAGTGATTTTCTGGTGACCAGCTGTGCTGATTTTACAGCTATGTTGAGCTATGTGTATTTTTATGGCAGAAGCAGCGCAGAAATTCATCAGTGGGGACAGTGAAGATGATGCCGAAGCAAGTGATGAAAGCAGCAATAACAAAAAAATGAAACCCTAGCTGTTCAAATTGTAATGATGAAGAAAAGTCTGAAGAAAATTAGTGTGGAATTAGTATGGTATTTCAATTGATGAGTTTGATTCTCCAACAATCTTCAACATACAGTGTTGAAGTACACTGTTAAATCATAATCATTATTAGAAATTTCACTATTCTTTAATAAAATTAGTATCAGATCTTAGAATTTTTGTAGTACTTGCAGTATTTTCAAACTTACACCTGTAAAAATTACCTTGTTTTCTAACTTGATGACACATATAAACTTGATGTATGCAGAAGTAATTGATAAAGAATTTTCCTGCTGGAGCAACAAGTTACATGGAAACTGTGACACAGATCACCAGTTGAGCAAAATAGTATTTTAGGAGTATTGGACTTGATACATTCCTTCGCACCACTTGAACAAGGGAAAATCAGCATGATTTTATAAAACTCTGTAATCTGTAAAACGATGATGTAGTTTTGAGTGGCAGAAATGCTGCCTTAAAATAAAAACACTGCTTGCTTCAAATTGTTGTGATTTTTACAGCCTTGACATTAATGATACATTTCTTAAGACTATTTTAGCTGAAAAGCCTGGCCTGACATCTTTGTAAAAATACATAATTTCAATTATAGTCTCTTGTCCAGATTTGGAGATAAATCAAGTAGCACTGTTGAATAAGTGCCAGTTGTAAAATTGATCAGAAAATCTACATAACTGATAAGATTGTGACTTGTGCCAATTTAATATTAATTTATTGTTAACATTTATAAAAGTTATAGACTGAAATGGCATGAACTACAGTAGTAGCTGCCACTGTGGTGTGAAATATTCATGATCAACTGGGAAGGTTTGAATTTACACTCCTGAGGAGCTGGTCTGCATAAAGATATTATGAGATTGAGACTCCTTGAGTAAATTTACCACAGATATTCAGTTGTTTCTCTGGACACAGCTAGGCTGTAGAAAGGACAAAAGATTATTTTCTAGACATGGATAAGAGAAAAGTAAGCCAGCTGCTTTCCAGAGAGAAGTGGAGCACCACCCTTCTCACTTAAGTTGAAAGGAGTGAAAATGATCAACCTCTTTGAGGCTGTGATTCTTGAATTACTAATATTCCTTTTAGTGTCCACAACATTAATCTCGTATTGCTTGTTTTTTGAATTTGATTTTTTTTCTATGAGAAAACAACTTGCTGAAGAACTAGGTGAATTCATATGAATGCTTTTAATAATGACAGGGAAAAACCGTACACTGGGAGTCATTCTTCCTACTTTATAAATATGCTTATTTTTCTGGACTGGCATTAAAACTTGAAAATTATTCAGATATGCTCTTGAGCGTCAAATTCCCCTTTAGTAGAGTATCTCAAGAATAGATCATATATATAAACTCAAGATGGTTTACATTTTATACTAATATCTTTGCCATTTTTAATGCAGACATCTATGTGGGATGTCTGCCATATGTATTATTTCAAATCAGTTGGTGTCCACATGGTGAGGACTAACAGAACCATGTTACAATGCTGAAAGAAATAGATAATAAGTTAAAATATTTTTAGAAGTTTGAATATACATTGGCTGGCATTCCTGTAAAAAGGTAGCATCTCACTTGACAGATAGTGCCACTCTCTGGTTTTAAGGTGGTGAAAAATACTTTGAGCCATGCTACTGCAGGTAAGGCTTGTACCCAACTCTTACTGTATTTACAATTTGATTTTTTTTTTGTATTAGTTTTACTGTACAAAACCTGCAGTTACATGGGTATGGAGGATTGGACTGAGTGTAATCACATTCAGTAAAGTTAACTAATGAAAACCAAACATAGCTAACATGCTGTTCTGGGGTAGGCAGAAGAAAAGATACAATAAACGTATTTTATTAAACACATGAGTACATTAAAATTTAGTAGTCCTTTTCACTACAAAAATTCTAGGGCCTGGTATTAATATTTAAGACTATATGGTAACCATTTCATGCTATGATTTTAAGTGTGTATTTTTCTTTTACCTTAATGTAAGAAAAATCTCTGTTTACCAATGATGTGTCTAAATGTTATTTAATAACATTTATAAGTCTTGGAGGAATAATAGGTTCATATTTTCATGCTTAGGTAGGTGTGCCTATATAAAAAAGAACTTCCATGGGTTTCTTCCTGCCTTTAGCTGAAGTGATATCTCTGTGTTGTGTTATTTTCCTTTCAGTAATTCCTGATGCAGATCTGTTTGGATAAACATGACAGAGAAAATGCTTATCACACTTGTGCCTCTTAACAGTGCTTAGCTTTGCAGGTTCTCTTTCTTTGTTTAACCCCAACTGTATAAAGAACATAAAACCACAGGTTTTGAGATTAATTACTTGAAGAGATCTTCCTGTGTTGCAGAAGTGCCTTTGCAGGTCTCCAGTACTTCGTCTTGGTCCAAGGTACAATATCTCTGTATCCCAGTGACATCTAAGGCCATTCCTGGAGTCTCTGTCAATACCAGCATATTCTTGTTCATCTGTAGAGAATTACTGCAAAGTGAAAATGAAGGATGATTGTTGGGGTTTAAATGGTTTTTGAAAGGATTTTGCCTCTTTTGTGCTTGGTTGGTTAGTTGGCTGGCTGGCTGACTGGCTGGTAGGTTGGTTGGTTGGTTAAAATATGCATATTTTCACTGACTGTTGACCAAAAAACATTTTAAAGGAGCAGATCAATCTGTAGTGCCTTTACTTGAACAAGAATTTCTTAAAATTCTGAGGAGTTATCCTTCACCCACCTGGATCCCATGCTGCATCTCAGGAAGAGCCTAATCACTCACAAAGACAGCGATTTTTATTTTTAACATGTTAAAAACCAGTAACCAAAATGCAGTCTTGCTTACTGCAGATTGCAGCCTGTTGCAGCATTTTATACAGCCTGCCTCTAGCAAGCAATGGTTATGTTAATATCTGAAGACACTGAGGGCTAATTTACACCAATATACAAGCCAGATTCCATGTCTAGCATTTCAGATCCTGGAGAAGGAAATTCTGGACTCTTTAACATCCTAGAAAAGCTACAGGTTGTTCGTTCTTGCAGTCTTCAGGTCCCTAAAGCCCTTTTAACAGAATTTTTTCTAAGGGAAGAGGCCAGTGGAACATCTTTAAGCTTTTCTGTATGGTATGACTAGCTTGAGTGTGGATATCTGACAAATCTTAAAGCATTTTTGCTAGCTCATGTGTACTTTCAGTGGAGTTGAGACATTTGTTTAAGCAGATTATTAATCTCTGAAGAAAAAAGATGACTGGTAGAAGAATGATGAGGAGTGAAGTCCCAAGTTGGTGTTCTGTCATTGGTGTTCTCTCTGTAGCTGGAGAGGGAAACAAGTAACCTTTTTACCTGTCCTGGGCAGACCAGAGCTGTCAGAAACCAGAGCATTATCTATTGCACTCTCTTGAATCCCTTCCCAGACAGTTCCTTTAAACCCCAGCAAACATTAAGTATCCCTTAAGATTATGAAGAGAGAGGTTATGCTTGATTCATTGCTCAGAGCAGTGCTGCTCTTCATCTCATATGGTTTAGCTTTAAAAATCTCTGTTGTGGCTGAACTGTTAAAGATAACATGGCTAAGTTGTGTCTCTTGTTCTAGTGCTGAGTTGCTAATGCTGTCCCAGATGACAGCAGCTCTGTTTTTTCCTGTGGTTGTCTTCTTCAAGTGCAACTATCAGAATACCATCTAGAGGAGTCAAGAGTATTAGGTAAGTGTGTGCTTGCAGAGAAGTTTTGAAGGGACGAAGTAGACAATGAGATTTTATTACATAAATAGATTGGAATATGTGTCTGTAACAAGTCAACTCTAATCTGATTTTTCTGTCTGGGAGATGTCTTCAATTTGAATCACTTCTCTCTTGATCTGGAAGAAGTGCTTTTTTCCTTTAAAATGCCCCTCAATGTTTTCATAATCCTCCATACTCCTATTGAATAGAGAAGCCTGTGTAACAGCAGATGGCTTCGCTTAAAACTCGTGCACTCTTCTATTACCTCCAAATAGGAATCTGTTAGTTGTAAGAATGCTAATGAAGTCCACTCAGAATAGGATTGAACAGAATATAAACTACTCAGTCTAACACAGAGAAGGGATTTTTTTTTTACCTGCCCATCTGTTTTCTCTGGTGGACAAACTCATGTCTTGGTGGACAAGCACCTATCACTCTACTTTTCAGAGTACAGTGTGCCAGTTGTCCATGTTTGTAGCTGTTCATACCATCCCATTAGTGTTCCTGTGCTTTGATTGCACTGTGTTAAAAAATGTAGGTATTGATGTTTTGCTTAAACCCATTGTATTTCAATCAGATGACCTTAACCTTCCATTTTGAAAACAGTTTTTATTTCCATTTCCGTAATATTTTAGCTAAAAGAAACCAGAAGAAGGAAGGGTTTCAAATGTGGTGCTACAGAAAGTCTGCTATTTCACTAGTACTGGTGGCTATCCAGGGCAAACGAACAAACTTGTCAAAGCAAAGCCTGACTTATCCACTACAGAGGAAAGAGGAGGAAAAGGGGGAAAAACCAAAACAGAACAAACAAAACCCAAAACAAACAAAACCCCCCAAAACAACAACAAAAAAGCACCCAGATAAGCTCACAGCTCTAATGATCCCATAAATTTTTCAGACTTTCAAAGCCCATACCTGAAACTGAGTTATGATTTCAGAAGTGTTTTTTAAACGTAGCAGAAAAGCCCATGCTTCTTGTTTCCTGAGGAGTATTTATGAAATATGCTTAATTTAAACAATCATGTGTTAAAAAATCCCGGAGTCCAGCTCTCCAAATTTGTTCTGAGATTGGAGAGTCAAACTGCATGATCTCCTGCAGTAGCATTACTAAAACTGCTGAACTTTCTCATTGTAAACTGATGCCCTCCTATGGGATAAAAAGATATTCAGTGAGATGCAAGAATTATAATAACATATCATGAGGGGAAATATATCCACGCATTAGCTGTCTTGGCTCTACAGGGTTAGTGAGGGAGGTGGGAAATAAATTTCCTTTCAGACGCAGGGTAAAATTGCAATCTCCTGAAACTGGTAGACTTACTGGGTATACTACGGCTTTTGTTATTTTTTTCAAACTACAATCACAGTTACCTAACTTAAGTAATTTTTTTTTTAATCCATCTAGATAAAAAGGGTTTTATTTTGTTACAGTTTGAAAGTAAGGAGATTCTTTGCTTCTTTCTGTGTTTGCTTGGGGGTATTGAGAGTTGGGATTTGTCACTGGTATTATTTCAGGATGTGGGTTGTTCTTTGGGATGTTTTTCAGATGAAGCAGATCAAAATGGACAACAAGACATGCCAGCATGGATCAGGAAGGGGACATCCTGAAACAAGAAGCCACAAAGTATGTAAAACAATGTGCTCCAGATTAGACTTTTCTAAATGCCCTTCATCACAGCAGTGCTGAATGTTGTATGGCAGTTCATCTTCAGCTGTCTTTGAAATTCGAGTGATGCACATGATCCTTAAATATGGGCCAGTTGGGTACATCAGTCCTTGACTGTTCATAAAACCCAAAGCAAACGTATCACTCCTCTTCAATTAATTTTTGTCAAGTGACAGAAAACAGCCAAAGTTATCTGTAGAGTAGCAGTATAAACCCACAGTCTTCACCAAATTTCTATTTGTAGAATTTTCTGGAAAGGGCCAAATAATCAAAGCACTAATTTGTTAACTTTTTTTACTTGGCATGTTCATTTTTTTTGGTTGCAGATATACAGTAATTTATTATCTCTATTTTAAGCACTGAAGATGATAGCCAGAAAAGTTCTGAAACACTTAGTTTTGAACAATTTTCCACTTTTTCTGTATCAGGATTTAAGGAAATTTATTATTTAAATTATTCCATTCTATCTAAGATACAGGTAAATGAGACATATTTGTATATCAGAAATGGTAGGAAAAGAAAGAGATACTGGATGCAATAAATACATTTTGTAATACTGTACTGGATTAAAAATTATTATAGCTGTGTTACTTAAAAAAATAAAAAACACAGACTGCAAAAGCAACAATACAAACCTACAAGTTCAGAAACATCAGAGGTGTTTTGTGTACTTAGTGTTGTATACAGTTTCAAAGAAAGAGTTTGCCTAATTCCAACATGCTAAAATATTCATAATCCATGCAAAATGGCGGTTAAAAGGCAACACAGAGTATTAATGGAGGGAACCCTCCACAATAATAATAATAATCACCAGAAGCCAGATTTACTGCCCTGCCTGCAGATAAATGCATATATAATGTGTCTATAAAAGTTCAGAAAATGAAAGTTCAGAATATGAAGAAACAAAAAGCGTTATGACACAGGGACTTTTTTCTATTCACCTTTCCATTGGCATGATGTTACATTGTGACCTCCTTACAGTGTAGGCAGGAGGCACTCATATCTCCTAAAATATTGTATGCAGCTCCGACCACAGTAACTTTTCAAACCTACAGGCTGCAATACAATTAGTAAATTTTTTTTTCTGCTTGACAGTCATTGTTTCTATGTCCACAGCTATAAAAACGATGTAATAATTGAGTAGTCTTTGTTGCTAAAGATATTTATTGCATCACCTTCATTCCTTTGCCTACTAAGTGTATTCAGGATTCATATTTTAGCATGTCCAGTTTGTGGATGGAAGTGAATTCAAGAAATACCCTATGGTTTGGTTTTTAAAGTGAGTTCTAGCTGATGTGCTGCTTACGAGCTTCAGCTAAGGGAATTATATATCTTCATCCTACTGCCTTGCTGATACCGTGCATCAGTGGTTTTTCCTGTGTGTTTCACATCCTCAGTAAACATCTGGCTTCAAAGCTAAACCCAAGTCTTCCGGGTCCCCAACTGCAAAGAGATACTCTGCAACTTGTGCCTAGAATGCACTCGAGCAGTAGCCTCAGGGAAGGGACAGTCACATGCGAGGAGAAAATAGCAGACTAATTGAGCAGCACAGCTGGAGGAGAAGACTTCGAACTCTCTCTGTGAAAGCGGCACATCTCTGAGTGCCCTCGCTTGGGCGAATACACGTGGCAAGGGCGTTTCAAAGATTGCAGTTGGTGTGGAGAGTTCTGAATGAAGCCGCTGCGCTGGAGTGGTTCGAGTTTAGGTCGGATTTTCAAGCTGGTCCGTTGCAAATGAGTTAGCAAGCGTTTCCAGGCATGATGTACAGCCACGCTGTAGATGAGCGAGGGGAGGACCCGCAGAGCCCCAGGGTTTGCTGCTTTCCCCTTGTCGCCGCCGGGGCCGGGACGAATAGGTCGTGGTGAGCACGGGCTCGGAGCAGCCGCGGCCGCGCGGGCTCTGCTCTGGGCTTTGCGGAGCGTCTGGGCTTGAGAGACAGCGCCACCCAGAGGGGCCGTGAGGCAGGGAACGGGGCTTGCTGGGGTTCGCTCTCGGCATCCTCCTGCACGGCCGGGCAGGAGCGAGGGCTCCGCACACCCGCCCGCGCCGTGCGAGGCTGCTGCATGCGCCCCGCACCGTGCCGCTCACCCTGCCGGGGCAGCGCGGCCGGCCCGGAGCGGGCGCTGTCCGCGGTGCTGAGCGGAATGGAGAGCCGGGAGCGCCGCGCCGCCGGGCTCCTCGAGGTGCTGGAAAGAATCGTATTTTCAACGTCCCGCGGAAGGCTCGCTGGCCTTCATTGTCTGGCTCCTTCCCCTCGCGGGCCTCAGATTCTATGAGGATGTAAATATTTATGTTAAACCATGTCTGTTTACTGCAGACACACGCACTTCTGGAAAACCGTAAGGAAAGGAGTAAGCACACACGCGGTGCGGCTGCTGGGCATTCACCCGGCCGGGTCGCGCCTCACAGTGGTTGATGGCTTAGCGGTTCTTCGCGTGGTCTTTCGTTGACTCTTTGTACTGCAATCCTGCCATTACTTCCTTTGAACGTTTGTTTACGTTTATAAAGACAAGTAGGTACAGTTACGTTAATATTTCTCACACTCTGCACTAAGCAAATGTTTTGCTCGATTGATTGAAACCGCCTTTAAAATGATAGCCTAGATATGAGAAAAGGTCATGTCAGCTAGGGCCATTAATGTCTGTAAAGCCGTGTTTAAAAACTAGCCTTTGTGCTGTCGGTGTTTTCATTACACGTCCAGTTCCTAGAGAGTAAGTGTGCTCGACAAAGCAATCGTCTTGGCTACTTGGCTGTCAGTTGGCCGGTTTCCTTTACAAAACAGGCTTGTAAGTTTTTGCTTTTCCCTTGAGTCCTTCAAGAAGGACACAGCCCTGCTGCTCATTGCGCTGCCCAGCATCTCCTGCACAGGATGAAATTATTTGGCTCCATCGGGCTGTTTTCCCTCCTCTCCTCTCATTGCGGATTCCTCCCAGCCCCTTATGTGACATCTTTTGGAGAAGGGTTTGGTTTAGGCATCTGCGTAGCTACCATGGCATGCTGAAATACAGCACCGCGGTCGCCACCACAAAATGTTGGCTAAGTATATTCGGGGTATGGGATGGAGTAACGCAGACATGGGGTTTTCAGGGGTACAAAAAACTTGTTGTCTTAATGTTTCTGGTTTTAGCAAAGGGATGTCTGGTATAAAATCGTAATCTAATGGCAACGCTGAGGGCAAGTCACAGGCATCCAGGTGTTCCCCTGCAGCCAGTACCCGTGCCTCTGCCACCCTCTGGCGGGGAGGA
>VZRQ01008866.1:278-70198 GCA_013397975.1 Machaerirhynchus nigripectus
CCGAGCACTGTGTTAATGGAAACGATAAGAGCTGCCTGGAAGACTCTGTAATAAACTGCCACATAAACAATCTTCTGATATCGAATTGCTGAAATCCAACTACATTCAAGTTTTGAAGACCAAGGACTTCAGGAGGAAGATGAGTAAGTTATTTTATGGCTCATATTTTTCATGCAGGTAACACGTCTGCCTAGCAAAGCCACCAGAGGACCAAAAGCACTGGGGACACAGACTGGAGATACTGTGGCCTTATATATGAGAACAAGAAATTTCCCTAACAGAACAGAAAGTGTGCTTCTCAAAATAGTTGGTGTTTGTTAACAGGCTAAGACTTGTGTGTTCCATGTGCCTCAATGAGCATATAAAAAATATCGATTCATCTCTGAGAAACTGATGACACTCCTGCTAAAAATAAGTGAGTTTAATATATACAATGTAAGCTCTATCTGTGCTCACAGGATGTTCTGATCCTTTCACTGCTTTTTCTTTAGCAATTATATCAGTAGCTTATGCAGAAAAATAAAAAATAGCTAACTCACCAAACCACAAACACTATCTCTTTCTGTCTGGTAATAAGAGCCAATTCCAGTATTACTAACTTTGATTCAACTTACTGATTTCCTTCAGTGATTTTCCTTTTTCTTCTGTAAATGTTGCTTCCTTCACCTGCTAGAATCAAAGAAGAGTAGGGAACATCATTATGACATGTCAGATTATAAAAGCCTTCAAGAAAGCTTGAAAAAAATCTTTTATAAACAATAAAAATATAGCAACTTCTTTTTACAAAATCTGTCTTCTTCTTAAGCAAGTTAAAAAAAAATAGTTGTAATGTCAAATTTAAAAAAATCCTTACATGTTAGGATTAATGATGTAATTCTTGATGAAAATTTACCAAAACCAGAAGAACACAACAGGAACAAACTGTACTGTACATTTACAATACAGAAATTTCAGTCTTTCCTGCTGAAATTGAACTGCTGGAATGATGCCATCATCTCCAAAAAATAATCTCAGCCCACCTAAACAAATTTTTATGGGTTTTCACTGAAAATAATTTGTGAACTGCTTATCAAGCATATGCTGCAGCTACAGTACATATATGTATACATATATATACATAAAAATATGAATATTACATTGTGTATTATAAAATTGATTTTTGCTTACAGATCTCTTTTGAAGAGCCACTGAGGAGTATAAAACATGTCCCTCTGCCATTACCTGAACAACATATTTTTAAAATAAAATCTCTGAGAACTGAGATCTGAATAAGCAGCAGCTCTTTGAGATCCACACTAATATAAAAACACACAAACATGCTTTATGCAATTATTCACATGTTAGGATTACCTAAGGTTGGCCCTTGATTTTCCTGTGGGAATTAACAGTCCTATGTCTTGGAAGATGCACTGGGGAAGTCTTGTATCAGCTGTTCTCAAACCAAACCAGTACCAAACTTGGAGTCTTTATGGGTAATAGAAAGCAAGGATAATTCCAGAAAATCGTCAGCACATTTTCTTTTACTGCAGAAATGTGACGTGAGGACAGAGATGTAAGACAGTCCTACCTTTCAAAATGTGGTAAGAGTGCTTTCCCTGGGAAATTCGCTTGGAAAAATTATTCAGATGGAAGTTTAGTCTTAATATAATTACTGTAACTTGCATGAGAGTGGAGGATGCACAAAGTCTAGTGGTTGGAACAGGAGATCAGACCATTCTTCATCTTGCCACAGCTTGCTACGTGAACATGAAAAGTTGCTTAACCTTTACAATTTAGCTTCCCCTGCAAAATGAGAGTAAGGCTGTGGGTTTACATGCAGCTAAAAAAAGGTACTGACTGTATCGCCTTACCTGTCTCTCATTTTCTCCCTGTTTTATAGTACATGAGTAAACTTGCCAGAAAGGAACAAAAATTACATTGTTAATTTAGGTGGTTTTCAGCTTTATACACACACATACATGCTGGAATTCTTATAAAATATAATTGTCTTGATTGTTTATCATGCCAACGTATGTTACCTTCCTAAACTCATTAAGAGGCTGCTGTAAAATGTGATGCAACAATGCTATGAGGGAAAAGAACAAATTTCAACCTAAGTACCACTGGAGCAAGGAAAGGAAATAAGGGGTCATACTTCTGCTTTTCTGTTGAGACAGAATAGAAAAGGAAATACACCAAGGAAGTAAAGTTCAAGATAAAGAGGTGACAGCATCTGGCACTTGGCAGAGGCTCCTGCCCCTGCCCAGCGGGACTCAGAAGCCAGGAAGATGGTTACTTCGGCAGAGGGCACTGGAGTAACAAGGATGTGGTGTGGTACTGGCTCTGCCTTGCTCTGCCTAGTGGAACTACAGACTTGCTATGCTGCAAATTCTTGTACTTTCTGTTGCTTCAAAATTTGTATCCCAAATAGAGAGGAGATGTGCTGAATGACACTGGAAGGTCTGGGATTGGAGCAAAGCAGGCAATGACATGTAAGCAAAAAGGCAGTAAGGAGGAGAATTTGGGGCACATACTCCTCAGTCAGCATTCTGCATCCCACATCACCAGTGGGAGGAGGAGGATGATGAGATGGGATGGTTAAGGAAGTAAAACCTCTAATAAGAAATCATCAAAGCAAAGCTTCTTACCTTCAATTTCTCCTTTTTCCACAGCAGCTGCAGCCAGAGGGTACATTTATAGAGATCTTTTGCATTCCAACTAGCCTGAAAACAAACATTAATAACTGCATTGATATTCTGCAAATGTATTATGAACAGCATCAAAGAAGTGCCAGAAGTTTTTAAACAAATCTGATGTTTGGTGGGTTATATAGTGTTATTTGTTTGTGCAAATTGTGAATTTGTGAATGCTTGGGAGAGAAGCTTTCATGGAGGAACACTCATTTTACACATATGGACTTCGCATTCATTTAGATCCTCTATGCTTCTTTTGTATATGGGAAATCGAAACCTTGTGTGTTATGGTGGAGATACTGAGCATGTCCACAGTGTAAGCCTGTATTTTGCTATCATTTTTTTATTATTTAAAATAAGCATATAAAACTAGCTCCAATAGTTGCATCTGTATCCCATGGGTTTGGATGACATTCAGCACGCTCTTTAATGAATATTGGATTTTTTTGCAATGATTATGTTGGATGGGTACAGTCTTCTGCTTTTGTCAATGGAATTTTATAGAAGTGCAGGAATTTAGGTTTTGTTCATGTGATGATCAAATGCATACAAGTGCTAAAGATTTTTTTTTTATTATATCTGTGGTTTATGTGCAAGAATCTTCACTGTGTGAAATAACAAGGACATGCTTGCAGCCACCTGGAGAAGAATTTCATTCTTGCCTTCCATTCTGATATCACACGTTTTGAAATGAGAATTTTTCCATTATTATCAGATTTACAGGTCATGTTGGTAACTAAAATAGCAAACTGAAACACTGCCAAGACATTTTGAAAATACACATTTCTTTTTATAAAGACAGCTATCCTGGTACCACAATTCTAGATCAGTTTTATATGGAAGGAATAATATAAAAATTGAATGGTGAGATAATACCATTTGACAGTTACACTGGTATTTTAGGTATTTCTCTCAGTCATACAGGCTAAAATGGTGAGTAATTTTTAATGTACAATTTGAAGAACATTACTAGTGCAGCCACAAATGTCAAGAATGAACTTAGAACCATGCCTACACATTATCCCCTTCTGGATGGAAGAAAAAAGAAAAGAAGTAATTGAGAATTGAGACTATATGTGGTAGAATCAAAACTAATTCCTGTGGGTTTTTAGTAACATAAAAGAAAGAACAATATGAACAAGTGGAGATAAATTATAGCAGGTTTAATGATAAGCTGAAATTATATTTGAAAACAGTAATCCTAAAGACAAATAATGTTTTGTGTTTCAAATGCTACAGCAGTGTATCATGCGGGAAGAAATGCTGCATAAGTGGGGAAAGCAGACAGTAAGAATAATCTAGGCTATCTAGTGGGATCAGTTCCCAAGAAGAGAACAAGCTCATCTACAAATTTCTGAACTTTCAGAAAACGTAATAAGGAATAAACATTAGAAAAGTCTGACTCTGATTGAAGTCTAAAGTGGGGCTCGAGAATTAAAGTGCTCATCTGTGCAGTGTTACATAATAAGAACCATAGGTCATTTCATATGCCGCTTCTTTAAATTTCAACAATGTAGTACTGTGGTAACTTATGCTGTAATACTGAAAATTGTTGTTAGCATGTTCATAATGGTAATGGAATTGCATGCTGAGAGAAAACATAAGCTACATGAAAAATGAAACCTTTCCACAATACAGGAAAAGAGAAAGTGGTAGAAGTCCCCAGACTGGAGTACTAAAAGCCAGACTGAACAGAACATCAGAACACTTTATAATCACTTGCTAGAAACTAGGAAGTAACGGGATGTCCTCAGGCCCTGACCATTTCTAGATTCTGTGACTTTAAACCAATGTTGCAAAGAACACCTTCCATTTTAGCTATTCCTAATGGCATCTTCTGCTTCAGTCAGGACACTGACAACTCCAACAAGGTTCACATTTCTACCATAACATTTGAAGAGGAGTCTGCAAAAGATGGCAACTGCTGATTGAAAAGCTTCTGTGGTATAGAGTATCAGACTGGTTTGGGTTGGAAGGATCTTAAAGCTCATCTTATTCCAAACTGTGCCATAGGCAGGGACAACTTCCACTGGACCAGGTTGCTCCAAGCTGTGTCCAATCTGGCCTTGGACATTTCCAATTTACACTCTTTCATAGTAAAGCTCTTGCTAAGTCAAAGGTGCTCTTTATAAATATCTTAATCTTCTGTGTTTGTAAGATCTTAAATGCCTGTGACTGTGGCTAGAAAACTGTTTTCAGAAATTAATAGCTTTTCTTATTTTATTTAAGCACTGATCCTTGATAAACATTAAGGTTGTTTTGGTGGAAAAGCCTAAATAATAGAGTTGATTTCTTTAGTAAAACAGATAGAAATAATATTTTTAGTTACTACCACCGCATTTCTTGTCAAGTTAATGAAAATCTGTCTATGATCAGTACAAGAGTCAGAAATAGGAGCTGAAGAGTAACCTTGCCCTATGTAGTTTTTCCCCGTGTGTAGGAAGTTCCATATTCTGTCTGCATGTCACAACCCAGGTTCGTTTTGCAGGATGGTCTCTCGAGTCCCTGGCTCTGGGCATGGCTACTTCTGACTTGATAATGTCCTATTTAAATTTTATTTCCAGGTCACGCAATGCTGCACTTCAGATGTTGGACTGACAATAACACACTCCATGCTCCTCATAGTGTTACGAAAGGAAAACAGAAATGCAGTGATTCCCTGCACAATAGCATCACACCAGGATTGATCCCACAGAGCATGTAGCTGGGCACAGACATGATAAAATATATAGGCAATAAAACGGGACCACTGAATACCATTTTTGGTCTTTAATTTAAATACGGCTAAATTCCTTAGTATTTTACACCATATTAATGTTCTTATAAAACGGGCATCAAGTCGATGTTACCTTGAAATATCCTGATGCTAAATAATTAGCTCTTGTAACAATTTAAAACTGTCAGCCACTACGTGTTCAGTAAATGCTGCAAGTCAAATGGCTGCAAGACATTCAATAATTGCGTTTTAAAATTTCTTCAGTATCCCAGATAGTTCTGACTGTGATACAGGAAAGCTTGGTGGGTCCCCAACAATCTTACCAGTGGTGCTGGTAAAAGCTGAGGATGATTTAACTGTGTCCTGCCGCATACAAAGCTACGGGGGACCTTCTCCAGCAGCGAGCCCACCTCTACGCGTTCCCTTAGGACTGGTCGGCAAAAACCCGAAAGCTCTGCCCTGCACGGCCCCGTAAGTATAAAACTTAATTTGTGTTATTTTTCCCTGAAGTCAGAAAAGTAACCGGCTTGAAGCAGTAAGATGTGATGGCATGAGGCAACCGCAGGGGGCAAGATGAAGGGAACCGCAGGGTTCGGCAACAGAGGCTCCTGAGGGAGAGAAAATGGCGGTCGGGGACCCTCAGGAAGCTCCCAAAACAGAGAGCGCTTCCCAGGAGCCACTCCGTGAGTGAAAAGCCTCGACCTCCACCCCTCAGTCCCCTAACTATGACAAGAAGAGGTGAGAGAGGGGGAAAAAAACCCCCCACCTTAAAGAAGGAAGGCAGCGGAGACTGGAGACCGTCCCTGACGGAGCGCGCGATACCCTCCTCGAGACGGATGACAGTCCCCCCTGCCCTCACGGGCTCCAGCCCGTGACTCGGCTATTTTTCCCCGTCCCGTCCTATCCCGTCCCGCCCCGGCTGCGGAGGAAGGAGGCCACAGGAAGGGGCGGGCGGTGAAAGGAGCAGTCGATGCACAAGATGGCCGCTGCTGGAGTGGCAGCGGGGCGGCGGCGGGCGATGGCGGCGCTGCCCCGAGGCCCACGGGTATTGCTGGAGGAGCAGCAGCAGCAGCAGGGTGCTGTGGCAGCCCCGGTGTGCCGGAGCTGAGGGGGCCGGTGGGCGCTGCAGGAAGCCCGGCCCGCGTGGTGAGTGCGCTGCCTCCGCCGCGGGTTACGGGAAACAATAGGGCGGGAGAGCTCTGCCCGCCTTACCGAGGAAGGAGGCGGAGGGGCGGGCGCTTGGACAAGATGATCTCCAGAGGTGCTTTCTACTTCTAACAGTTCTGTGACTCTGTGCCTCGGCAGGCCTCAGGCTCCTGCTGGGCTCGATTTCCGAACGCCCCGGGCAGGTGGGGAGGGACCGTGGGTCGCCGTGCCCGGTGCGGAGGAGGCGGAGAGGGTCTGGGTCCGGCTGGGGGTGGAGAGAGGCGGCATCGCCTCAGGCTGCGGCGGCTGAGGGACAGGCGGCTTTTGTGTGTCCCCACTGCCTGCTGTTGTTTTTTCCAAGGGCTCTGCGTGCGAAAACTCATCCCTGTGTCGCGTTGAACAACAGAGACGGAGGGAAAATAATGACAGAGCCCTCCCCGACCCCGGGACACCTCTCCGCCCTGGGTTGTGGCTCTTTTGTCTGTCGTGCCTGAGAGAAGAGCGAGGTGGCCCCGGCTCCCTCTGCGTGGGGACAAACGATGGTGAAACCGCACAGGATCTCCCTGACTTGCACTAGTTTTTCCACCCTGGCATTGTTTAGGCTGTTGGATTACACCCACAAAGTGGGTAGGGTTTCATGCCGAGGGTGCGGTGTTGGTATAGCTGGGTTTTAATTTGCTCTGGTGGTTGGGAATGTCCTGGTGTAAGGTTTTGTCCTCAAAAACCATTGTGAGGCCTGTCCTGTTTTAAAGCAGGGAACTGATGCAGGTTTTTTTTATCCTAGAAACGTTTGGTTCTCCTCCACATGCCTTTTTCACCAGAGTGTATCTCTTCTTTTTATACATTTCAGTCAAGTACGAGTGCCAAATCATTTGTTCCTCCAGCAGAAGCTACGGTTTTCTGTGTGTTTTTGCCATATTGAAAATGGTTGAAGTGGGGGAAAAAATTAAAAATTTGCAAAAATAATTAAAACGTTCAAAGTAACCTGGATTGTGGCTCAGCTGCTTTAATCGTTGTAATTGGTGTAGCAATGCTGTCATTTAATGACTCTGCTGGAAGAGAAATGCAGCTGTTAAATTCAGCATTTTATACTCTGTTCACATTATATGGCTATAGAATTGTGAGATAACACAGGAATACTATGAGGCAGAAGTTAATGTGTTCCTAAACTTACCTTTTCTTACTTCTTTCAGGCTTATAAGGATGTGGAGGTTGTTGATTTTGTCGGCTATAAATGTCTGTATTGCTGCGTTTGAAGTCAGTGAGGCTAATATAGGACTTTGTAGCTGTATAAATAACCTGTGTTTAGGAGCAGTCTGTATATTATTGCCAGTTTCTAAGCTTCACCAGGAGCACCATGGCTTTCTTCGGTGCATTAATACACAATGCTGATGATGAAATTATGGTTCCCACTAACATGAATAGGACAGACCTTATCAGGCACCTTTTCCTTTCCCAGTGATAGCTTATGGCTTTGCCTTCCTGTCCTAGAAAAGGGTCTGTCAAAGCAGACAGCCTGACAGGCTGCTTGGAGGGAAATTTAGAAAGGCATGTACTATCAGAGCATTCTGTTTTGACAATGAGAGACTTGAGTTTGTCAATCACTTACGAGCAGCAGGAGCCTTCATTGAGATAAGTGGGAAGTAACTTCTATGGTTTTCTGGTGTTTTGTTGTTTGTTTTTATGAGGTTTTTTGTCAGCATTGTATCCAAACTAGCTTAGTTTAAAGCTAAATATTTTAGAAATTTCTGATGGGATTGCTATATGCTGATTAAAAAAAACCCTAATGTTGCAGTGAACAGATGAACGTATGAATCTGGAAAATGCAGACATTAATATGGCAGAGTTTAATTTAGGGGCATCTTGAGATGTGCATTATTATATAAAAGTGCTCACGCTAAAGCAGATGAAGAGAAATGAGCAGGATTGCTTTTGGAAAGTTCTGACATGTTGCCAATGATTCACCAGCAATCTGGGTGGAAGCCATTATCAATCTTGGTTGAATTAAGCATCACATAAGTTGAGATTCAGTGAGTGTGTATATTAAAATAATGCTTTAATTACTTTCTATATGGGTCAGAAGTCTTGGGTGACACTGATGCTGGCTACCTTTGATAGTTATGGCAAAGACTGACATCCCATTTAATTAGGGTCTCTATCTCTTAACTAACCAGTGCTGTAAAACGGTTTTTCATCATACTAAGAAAATTGACCTTTCCCAGTCTGTAATATGTAGTGATAGGAAGGATAATTACCTTTGGGTATTTTTATTCCGCATCAAGAATTATAGTTTACATGGCAGATACTTGGGGAAAAAGTGTCATCCATTTGAAAGAACTTGTGGAGTCGTAGCTTTCCAATGGTATGACATGTAAAGCTGAATTAGAAAGAAAGAACTCATCTGAATGTAGGTTCCCAAACTTCCCAAGAATCTCAGAATAGTGATGCAGAAGCCACTATAAAGTATCTTTTAAGCAGGTAACCTTCATAAAACTTTGTAATTTTTTGCAAAGCTTACTCATTTTTTAAAATTCTTTCCCCCCCCGTGGATTCACTGATTCATTTTGCAGATGAAAGTCTGTGTGGTTTTGTGGTGGTTTTTCCCATACCCAGTAAATCAGGTGGTTGTTTGCTGGAGCATCCCAAGTAACATTGTCTGTTGGGCCAGAAAAACAAATCTGACTCAAAGTACATGAGAGATAGCCCATAGGGGAATTTGTATTTTGAAATTAATGCTTGGACTGTACTAGGTAACGAATGTGAAACCATTATCATACAGGAATAAAGATACAATATTTCTGTTGTGAAAGATTATTGTATAAACATGCTGTACCAACTGAAATTTCAGTATGACCTTTAAGATTCCATGTAGGCTCTGTTACAGTAATGTAGTCTGAAGTCTAGGGACTCTGATAACTGCGAAAGAAAACCACAAATGTTTACTTACGTTATATTACTTTCCTTTCTGTGCAGAGATTCTACAGTGTGCCCTGAATTAGGTGCAATTCCCATCACTGAGTGTGACCACTTGTTTTTCTGAAGAAGTGCATCTCTTGATAATTACCTTTTGCATCAGTTTCATTTTCTTTGTTACCAATATGGTAAAAGTTGAAATGGTATTAGATTTCCAAGGGCTAACTGATTTCCTAATGAGGTTATTTATTTGTGGAAGTGTGTTAATGGGCAAGAAGGTGCAAAAGTCCTGGTGGCTTATTATAAATAGATTTTTCTGATATAAAAATAATTTCTGGTTCGAGTGCTTGAGGAAACAGCTTTTCTGTTATTCCATGGTAGCAACATATTCGGTGCTATCAGCTGGAGAAGAAAGAGATTTTGGTGATAGAAATAGCAAGAATTCTAAATAATTTGCTGTAAATGTGTGTTGTCATGGGCAGTACCAGTTGTGCACTGCTCTGCGTTAGAAAGTGTAGAGGAGTGTTTCATGCAAGTATGATGGGTGTCCTGGCCTCACATTGAGATTACTTTCTAATGGAGTGAGAAAGAGGGCAGCTGCAGGGGGTCTAGGGAATTTTTCAGCGGGTAGAGATGACTTATCATATGCATCAGGGCATATATGCATGTACAAAAGGGCCTGGACATCCTATGCAGATTTTTACATGAAAACTTCTGCCCCATGTGCTAGGTTAGCTTTTCTTCCCCCAGAAAGAAAAAAGTATTTCAGGAAGCCTAAAAACCACATAGAGAATAAATCTCTCCTTATCACTTGATTGTACAAAATAGGTAGAGGCCCACAATGTAAGCTACCTTGTTAAAATGAAGACCTTTTTTAGGAACATGGACAGAAATCCTTGTATGAGAGAGTCGTGAGGCGGAGAGGGGAGACAAGGGAAGAGGATTGTTTTGAAACACAAAATGATTCTTTTTTTCTCTTTCTGCTACATAAGAAATGGAAGATAGGCAGATAAACTGAAAAGTAGTGGAGGTGTTGCGGGAGGAACAGATCTTTCACTTGCTTCACATAGATTGTGACAGAGTTGCCATGTAATGTGATACAACGAACACAGAAGAGAGTGTTTGTGTCAGGGAATACTGTGGTGAGTCTGGAGTTTAGCATTACAGAAGCTGGAGGCTTTATTGACGGTTATGCCTTCCAGCCATGGTCACTAAAACCACCATAAGGACACGTTCTTGCTTCTTGCTGAATAGACCCCTCTCACTACAGATTGCTTGCAAAACCACTTTTTAAAGTATTATTTTTCAATTACTGAATTTCTGGTGTTTGTGGGGTGCATGTTACATTGATTTGCTTCAGCTACCAGACAACTGAAGAAACAAAGTGTTTGGTGTAGCTGAAATGGCTGAAATGTGCTAGGCTGCGAAAATTAGATCTCGCAGGTGGTTCCTGATTTCTTTTAGCTTGTTTTTTGTTTTAACGTGGAAAGTCTGGTTGGTCTCATCTCTCCAGTTTAATAGGTGTTTTTAAAATTATCTAATTAACTACTGTTTAAAAGCAGGCTATTAATCTTCAGTTAAAATCTGGACGTTCCAAATGTAATTATTTTTCAGGATGCTTCTGTGTTTATTAGACCCTATCAGAATAAGCTTTGAAGGTTGAGGTATGGTTGTTTTTAAACCTGTTGTTGTTAACAAAATGCTAGTTGATCAGCTGATGGAGCAGGAGTACTTGTAGCCTGGATCTAAAGGTCTTCTCAGCACTTTCTCCTGAACTACTTTTGAGCAATTACTTCAGTTCAAATGGTGAGCAAGTTGAAAGGGTTTTCAACTACAACTTTTAACTTACTTACTATTTGCAAAGGAGACATCTACTAAAGTAGCAGGAATCTCATCTCTTTGCTGCGCATTGGAGGTTTTCAGAGACTTGCAGCTAAATATTTTTGATAAATTGTGGCAGCCAGTGTTGGTCTCCAACTCAAAATGAGGTGCTATCTTTAGGGCAAAAGGAGTGAGGTTCAGGAAAGGTATTACAAAGCGAATGAATTTAAATTCATGCCAAGGAGGATGGTCTTAATTACCTGCTTGTTAATAAACCAGGTTCTGTGGAACACTCCCAGTGTTTGGTAGCATTTAACTTTCTCCGTGCTTTGTTTTTAGAGCAAACGTTACTCCTAATGACTTAGCACTCTTCGCTTCTTCTAGCAATTGTATATGAATGAGTAACTTTTCCATGTCTTACTACAGTGACTGTGTAATACAAATACCCTTCAAAAGTGGCTGAAAACTCCTACTGTTGACTTACTTTTCCTGTAAGTCACATTCTTTCAGCTTGTTCTCCATCCACCTCCACTCCTTTTGTTCCCACTTTAGAATGGAAGTCCTTCAGGTACTATTTGATGTTAGAACTATACCAACAAATGGAAGTGTTAGGACTTCATTATCCAGTTTGTATCTGATGAATCTGGCACTCACAGTCCAGCAAGACTAAAGTGTTTTGTCCTGTGGGATTTTTTTTCAATCCTGTGCTAAGATGCAAGAACTGAAGGAGAGACCTTGAAATTAATGGAAACTAAATTTAAAGCAATAGTACAAGGTGAGTTTGATTAGTTTATGTGGCATTCCTGAATTGTGACATGTTGCATAAACGTTATTTTATGACCATTAATGATTCTGGCAGATATGCAGGCCTAATGATAAGTAAATCTCGCCTTTCTGGGTTTAAGCTGTTCTCTGGGAGGCTCAGTAGAAAAAGTTCCCCTGCCTTTATCAGTGAACATTATGCTAATGAAATCTTGAAAAATCTGCTCATGAGTCCAGTGAAGCAATCGTCTCTGTGGAGTGTCACAATTTAAAATTCCTATTTTATTGTACAAAAATCAAGCCTGGGTTTTGTGCCACAGATTGAAGTGATTTGAGGAGATAGGAAACAGCAACATGCTGTCCTGCTTTACAATCTATGTATGGAAGAAAGAGCAGGAATTGTAAAGCAAGTCTTAGCCTCCACCCTCTACAAATAAAAAATCTTCAGAGGTATGTATGATGTTGCATATGTGTTTCTTGAGCTTTTCTAGAGCAATTGTTTGTTTAACATAGCATCTGGGCAGTTGGTTCTAGACGTATCTGAGGGACTTCATAGCAAATCACCAAAGTCCCCTAAACGTAAACAGAACTAATTAATCACATTTGAAAGATCTTGATGAATAGCTGTTTATCACCATACAGATTTGTCACTGGTCACCTGCACTATTGTTAATTATTGTATTGGTAGACAAAATCCAGAAAGTTTTGGAAGCTGGAAAATTACTTGCTCTTATTTAGCAGCTCTGAAGGACAGTAATTCTTGGTCTTGCTCGCTTTGTAGAGGGGATGTGGATTTTGGATCAAAAATAGATGAGAACAGGGCAAAGTCTCACAAATTACTAAAGCAATTGCAAAGGAAATACTGCTCTCCAATGTACCTTTCCAGACTTGAAGTAACTTTTCTCTAAGGATCTCTTTGCTTGCTGAAATGCTCCGTTTTCTTGTAGGGGTTTTTTTTTCCTGGATGCATGGTTATCTTTACCTCTCCTGTTCTCTTTAATGATCTTTCATTCTCTGGTGTTCCTTATTTTTCTTCTAATTCTTTTTTTTTTTTTTCATTTAACTTTGTTCTGGTCTGAGCCACTCATCAATTCAGCCAGCTAGTGCAGGTAACAGAGATGGCTTATTGCCTCTTAGTTTCATTGCTTTATAGTTTAGAGCTGCAGGATGGGTTGTTTGGATAATAGAGCAACCTGTGGTACTCTTTGTTCTTGGGCTTTACTGAGAATTATCGAAACATCACCAATTCCTCTGGAACTGGTGAGAAGTTAGGGAGCATTGCGATCACTTTGGTGTTGTAAATTTGAAAGGAGAAATGGAGAAAGATAAAAATAAGTTAGGCTGTACTGGCCTGATGAAATGGACTGGAATAGTTAAACCAGAGGCA
This sequence comes from Machaerirhynchus nigripectus, assembly GCA_013397975.1. NCBI lineage: Eukaryota > Metazoa > Chordata > Aves > Passeriformes > Dicruridae > Machaerirhynchus > Machaerirhynchus nigripectus. The sequence continues at coordinate 13,696 of VZRQ01008866.1, forward strand.
ACGACTCAGGCTGTCCTTCCTGTTTTATGAGTCATTCTCCCATTTAATTGTGTGAGAAGACTTCCTGTAGAATTAATGAAAAAGGAGGCCTTATTAGTGCTGCAAAAACCCATAGTGAATTTTTATTTTAGTCTTCATTGTTTTAACCAGGCCTCATGGATAAAAGCCTTGACACTGTAACTTCGTTGTAAGTGAATCATAACAGTGGAAAGAAAATGTTGTTCAGGAACATGAGAATTTAAACTTAAACTCTGGTTGCTAGACCAGACTATTTAAAATGTAACTGGTTTGTTGCCAGCTATTGTCAGATTCCACTGAAGAGATGTGAGCCAGCAGGATTGTCTTCTGGACTTGCTAACCTGTGTGTGGATTGTTAGTTTCCTGTACTTGTATGCTGTATTAAATCATGCTAGCTGAAGATACCTCTTCCATGCTAACTTTTATTGCTGTTTATCCACTGTTTTGTAGTTTATACAAAGCCATTTCTTGGCTTGAAGATGTCTTACTTTATGATTCCATCTGTTTTTGTCTCCTGAACCATCTATTCCATTTTAAGGATGTATTTGTGTTAAGAATCTTCAGGGACATTGATAATTTCAGTGCACAGAAAAGGTGCACAAAGTAAGGGTTGACTGTGTTTGGAAACCCTCTAAATCATCCCATCTCTGTTTTTTATAAGAGGTTCCCTGTTGATAACAGTATGAGAGTGGTGGTATGTGGAATAACCTAGTTCTAACTTGTGCCAGAATGCATTGGGAAACAGCTTTTTTTGAAGTTTTCCCTTCAGTGATCCTGCTGAGCATTTTACTGGTGACCTGCCTGTAAGCATAAGGTTCCATTGGAGTGCAAGATACTTCTTACTTTTATTAAAATAAGAGAAAGGCTGGGGACAAAGCTCTCAAACACCTTAACTAGAAAGCAAAAAGGCACAGCCCAGTTGGTTGCAAATCAAAATAAATTCCTTAAGTTATACTTGTACTAGATTTACTTACCCCTTTTCTCTAATTATTGCTAGACTTAAGGCTTACCTTCTCTCTGAGCGGTGTGATTTTTGCAAAATATGTTCTTAGTGGGGGGAATCTTGGCAAAATTTTAATCCGTCCTTAAGGCATGATATTCTTTCTCCTTTCTGTAGCACTTGCAAAAAGGAAAAAATAAAAATTGGACTAATAAGATGATGTCAACACTGGCAAGTAGCTATCAGGCTTTTTTTCTCTTTTTTTGGCATTCATTCCTTTACCAGGAGTACTGAAAATTCATCAGTTAAAGCAGAATAACTTAAGTGTCAATGTCTGCACGGTAGTTCATAGGAATGAGATATTCCCCTCCTGATTTTCTGTAAATCTGAGGATTTACATGACTTCAGCAAACAGATGTGTCGTAACCTTTTCTGGTCACTCCTTTCTCAGCGCAACTTCTCTGTCAAATGCTTCTAACAAATAGCACTCAAGGGCTGGGTGGGGATGTCTGTTGGTGTGTTTCTGAGGAGAATTGTATGCTCACAGCCATCTTTATGTGAGTTTGTAGATCCATTAGACCGGTTTTGAATAGAACATACCAGGAGGAAAGACTTCTACAGAAATCCTTGGTATTGGCATTTGAGGATGTGATGATGTGGCTATCACATTAAGCTCTATAGGAGAAGAAAGGGATGTGGAGTCAGGATTGCTCACTAGGTACTAAAACAGTCACAGGTATATTTTATCTAAAATCTTGATTGAAAAAAAAAAACCCAATCTTCTACAGTGTCTTCCTGTGAGTAATACAGGTATTCACCTGATAAATAAAAATATGGCTTGTGCTTCACCAGTAAAGGGGAGATGGGGAAAAAAGCCCTTGCTTATTTAGCAGCTTATATGACAGTAATTGGGAGTCCTCAGTCAGGGGAAGTGAGTGACAGCAATCCTTTCCTTCAAGCACATCTGATAATTCATTAATGTAATTTCAGAAATTTGGCATAGCTTTTGAGAAGTGGGAATAGTCCATGGTGTTGATGTGACAAGCTGCTACGTAAGTTGTCATTACAGAATAAAAATTGACAGTAAGCCCATGGAAATCCAGTGACTCTAGTATGCTAATAAATACATACAAATACTTCGTTCTTGTAAGATTTTGCGTGCTGAATAATTCCCAGTGCAGTTCTGAGGGCTTCACTAGTGATGTTACACCTGCCTTTGGCTTACCCATTTTGAGAATTTTCTCTTTTGAATTGTTCGTCGCTAGGTTTTAGTTTACTGTCATTGCTTTTATTCCAAAAGCAGCAAGTGTCTGAATACAGGAATGTGTAAAGGGATATTGACTGCATGGGTGGTAGGAGAGTTTCAATGCCTAGTTTTCCTTTCCTATACCTGATCATATATTTGGATAGCTGCTGTTTAACCAGACTTATACAACACAAGTCAGAGGAAATTTAAATTATAAAATCATGCAAATATTGGCTGTACATGGCTGGCTTGTCATTCTTCGTGGCTTGGACTGCAGCAACAGTGGTGCAATGGGCAGCTGAGTTCTATTTTAAGACTCTTAAAAGCAGGAAATATGAAAACTGGAAGGATTTTTCTGAGTAGTCCATGTGTGCCATAACTGTAAAACATTGTTCAGATATACTCTCAAGGTACTGGAAAAGGTAGTAGCACTGCAGTCAGGGTGTGTGATGGCTCAAACACTTGTACTCTCATAGCAGTCTGGGACACTGCCTATCAAAAGCTCATGGTGAGCTGTCACTGATTCAGGAAGGAGATTTTTAATGGAAATTAAATCACCCAAACGAAGTACAGAGTTGCTTGATTTTGCAGCTACTGTTATTTTCTTTCTGAGCATATTTCAGTCTTATCTTAAGATACTGGACTAGATAAGCCTTATCTAGTCCAATATCTTTGTTTTCTATGAGTGAAGTCTAAATTTCTGTGAATAAAGTTCATTAATGCAAGTTTACCCTTTGCTTTTAATAAGTTAGGCTGGTTCAGCATGCTGTGGAGATCTGTGTACTTTTAAGTAACACAACTCTGGCAGTAGTCTGTGGAATTGTGTCCTATGTATTTTTTATTTTACGTCTTTCTGGTTGCTGGTACTGCAATAATGTAGTTGTAATACGTTTTTAGAGATGAATATATCTTTAAAGACTGGGCAAGAGAAAAATTCCTTTTTGTGGACTGCTCCATTTAGAATAAGTTTCATGCTAAGTAAGCAGTAAGGAGACTTTCTTTTAAAAGACAAAATTCCCTATTTGGAGGAGAACTGTTTTTACAAGTCATAAGCAGCAAAATTCATCAAGTTGGCACTGGATTTTTAGTAGATTACTCCCAGGATTATTGCATTTTGCCTTCTTGATTGGATGATTTTCAAGTTATGTAACTTTAAACTTCTATAGCTAGGGTTATAATTCAAAACCTCTTTATAAGAGGATGTAGGATATTCTTTTTCCCAGCTGAATTCAGGCTCCTGCAAAGAATAAATACACCTGTTATCCATTACTAATAGGAGGATCAGTGAGATGTTGGGGCTTGGATTTTTTCTCTTATGCATGACTATCTTATGTTGTTTGCCCTTTTAAAAAAAAGAAACGTAAAGCAACAGCTTTCATTTATGTGGTTAAGCGTAAAATGTTTGTTACTGGTTTAGGAGTAGGTGTTTAATGGAAGACCTGAGCCTTTTGTTTCCACTCACTAAAACCATGTACTTTTAATGATGTCAAGCTGTAAAGAAAAGATTCTATTTTTATAAATCTGGAAGGTGAGACTGACACCAAGGCTGCCAAATATTTCAGGGTGGGATTTTTTTCATGTAATTGAAGGTTGCATGAAAAGTCTCATTCAAAAGGAGTACCTTGCCCCGGGCTATTTCTGGCCTCTGGAACTGCTTTTTTTAGCAGCGCTACAAATTGAATCACTGGCTGCCAGTATCATTTAAAGCAAGTGAGGCTCCATTACATTTTGAGTCAGACATACCTGAATTAACCTGTTTTTCAGCAACAGTTGTGTGACCTCTCCTGCTGGTACTTAGAGACACTAGACCCTGTGAGAATGGGAATTTAATGCTGCATAAAAGTCTTGAGCAGGTTTGTCAGTGCTGAATAGTGTTTGGATTTTTACATCAAATCTGGTAGAGGTGTGGAGAAAATCTTGTATAGTGTGTTGACTAGCTAATTTTTTATTTATGCAGTTGTTAACAAGAGAGGTGAAATTCTCCAGGCTTGGTGCCATTTCTGCCACAGTTGCCTCTTGACTTTGGATGACACCAGAGCTGTAGTGTAGACTGGGTTTTGTTATTAAAACACGATTGCAGCCTCTGTCATGGAAACAGGTAGAATACTCATCTGTGAAACTTATGTTCTTTATCTTAATATTCCTGCTGTTATTGCAAGTGAAGCTATTACAGGACTCAACAAAGAAGTATATCTGGTTTTGTTTGGACCCTGTAAGCAGTTTTTCTATTGACTATTGTGGCATCTAAAATTGCTTCCTTATTTGCAACTAGGTTCTAGGGGCGATAAGGTGACGAAAGTTATGGACTGCTGGACCATTCTTTTACCTTCTCTAGACAGTACTTATAACCGCAATGAGCTGAAAGGATGGCTTTGACTGTATTTGTATAACTTGCACCATTAAACTTTGCCTAAATCTAGCATTGCTTTTGAAATTAGATAATTTTGGTGTGGCTTTAGTATAAAGTAACAATCCCACAAATAATTGCTCATGTTCCTTATTCCATTTCACCTACTCTCATCATTCCAACCTGTTAGTGTAGTCATCCTTACTATTAGGATTGCTGAATAGCATTTAGGTAGCTAGTCAAGATTTAGTCAGTACTTTCAAGATGGCTTCCCTTAATGAAGAAATACATAAAAAGTCTGTGTTGCCCTGGTTGTGCCCAAATAAGCTGCTTATGAAACTACACCTAAAAACTTGACAAGTCTACTGATGCTAGAAGTGGCTCCTTGAAGTTCCTTCTTCTGTGCTTCCCCCATTCTTACCCTTGACTTCTCAACTATTTAACAGATCTGGAACATCTTTTGGAACTTTTTAGAAGCAAATGTGGGAAGGAAGGGAATTTGGTTTGGATAGGCTTAGGTCCTTAACAGAGATGAAGCATGGGCATGGAGAGTACTTTCTGAGAAGTAGTTTAGACTTGCCCGGCTCTAAGCCTATGCTTGAAAATGCACTAGAAATGCCAAGTAGGTAAAGTTTCAGTATCTGTCTTCCTTGGTTGTAGAATGCAAATATGAGTCTGAGTGCTTGAGTCCTCACAAGACTAAGGTGGTAAACACAGTTTATGGTAAGCAATGCAGGTCATTAGCCACTGTGTTTGGATAGATTACATTCTGTTGCTGCTGTGCTGAATCTTGTCTGAAGTATCACGCTTGTAGGTAGTGGCTGTGATTTGCTCTTTGTTTACAGCTTGGGTATTTTCAGAGAATCAAGAGTGGATCAGGTTGGAAGGGACCACAGTGGGTCATTGGGTCCCACCTCCCTGCTCAAGCAAGGTCATTGGAGAGCACAAGGCACAGGACTGTGTCCAGACGGGTCTGGAATATCCCCAGTGAGAGGGACTCCACACCCTCTCTGGTCTCTGTTCCAGTGCTTGGTCACTGCACAGGAAAGAAGTTCTTCATGTTCAGGTTAAACTTCCTGGGTGTCCATTTCTGCCCATGGTCTCTTGTCCCATTGCTGGGTCCTAGGGAACAGAGCCTGGTCCTTGTTCTGAGCCTTCCCTGCAGACAGGGACAGACAGGAATGAGGGCCCCTCTCAGCTGGATCTCCTCTCAAGGCTGAAAAGCCCCAGGTCTCTCAGCCTTTCCTTGTGAGAGAGCTGCTCCATGCCCTTCCTCATTGCTGCAGCCTCTGCAGGACCTGCTCCAGGAGCTTAGGGTCTCTCCTGTCCTGAGGAGGCCAGACCTGGACACAGCATTCCTGATGCATCTCACTAGGGCTGAGCAGAGGGGTAGGATCACCCCTGGAAGAGCTGGCAATGTTCTTCTAATGCATCCCAGAATACCACTGGCCTTCTTGGCCACAAGGGCACTTGTTTAATTAATGTTTAATTCTCTTAGCAGCTAGAGTTGACTGATCTGGGAGAGAAATGAGGAAAACCTAGATTATCTTCTCTTAGCAACTCCTCAGGCTGCCTATCTCAACTTCTTGGTAAAACTGCAATGTTCTGGTGAGCACAAAAGCATTTTGTTGTGCACATTGTTGTAAATGTGCATCTTTTCTCTGGAGCTGATGGTGCCATACAGTTTTGTCATAATGCAGAAAAGATATCACGTGCTTGACTGAACAGGTGCATGAAGTAGAGGACCTGATTTCTTGAAGCTGATAGAATTTAATAACTGTGTCAAAGAGTCTTAAACTGTGTCGTTTAAGAGAACGTTGTAATGGATAGAATTACAGTAAGGCTCAGAGGGTCAAAAAAATGTTCTTTGTCATTGTGAACTCCTGCTATGATAAAATGTATGTGCCACAAAAACTAGGTGCTCCATTGCCTTTTGAAACAACATCACAGTAGTCTAGAAGTTGCTTTGTATGTAACATAGAAAAAGGTAACCCTTCTTCTGATTATATGTTTAAAATGAACTCGTGCATTAAACAGGCAGGCAAGCAACTACATTGGTAGTTTTGTTAAAAAATACGTTAAGTTTTCATTGCTCTCTCTCTTGACTTTCTGCTTTTATTAAAAGATCTTTTTGATGTTTAAGTGCAGTCTTCCAAAATAAATTGCTTTGAAGGTAAATAGAGTAACTGAAGCTTTATTAGAGAGTACTAGTATGTAAACAGCAGTTATTATGTCATTAACATGAAGCTATTTGACATCTGTTTTTAAAATGAGGGTGACATCTACTAAGTTACAAGAAAAGCCACCTCCAAATCAAAGAAATGACAAGCAAGAAGAAAACACTATAAAGAAGTCCTGAGACTTAAGTTTTCAAGTGGACACTGAAAGTGTTTTCGGAATACCTGTGGAGTTCTTAGTAAAATGGAATTTTACATTTCCATTTTGCACTTTCAATAACTATGAAATAGAGGCACCTACGCTGGGCAATAGCATTTATATTCTGTTAACACTTCTCTTACAGTATATTTCAGCATTCCCTTCCTATTGCACCTGGAATTTTTGACATAGGAGGTTTGGTTTTTTTAAATCTGCCAATCAGTTGGAAAACAAAATAGGACAGTGACAAATGTAGTGCCAACACTTGGACATAGGGGGAAGGAGGCGGGGAGGAAGCTCAGACTATTCCTTAATTCTTGCCTTGTAAGTTGATAAAATAAAATTTTTCTGTGATATTTTCACAGTATAAAACTACCAAAAAAATGGTGGTTTTGTACAAAAACTACAAAAAAAGAAATGTGGATTATTTTTTCTTTTTAGAGAGAGTATTCTTACATAAACTTGCTGGGGAGCAGGGGGTGGGGAATAATTACTAAAGGTTGTATTATAGGTTAGAGGGCTTTTTTGGACAGTTTTTGACCAGTATCTCCAGCCAGACTATAGGTCTGTCCTTCTGTCTCATTGTTTCATGTTACAGTTGTAATGTTACTATAGCTGTAGTGTCACTGGCATCAAAGCAGAATTAGCTGCTGAATTAAGTAGGGAGAAAAGCTATTTCTGAAGAGCGGGTGGCAAGCAGTACTTTATACGTTTTTGTGAGATTGGTTTTTTTAATGCTTTCTTTTTCATTGAATTGCACTGGGTCTTCTCAATGATTCACGTCTAAGGATAAAGGCCTTGCAGTGACACCAAGATCTTCCCCTCTCCTTTCCTTAGCTTACTTTTAATTTTCATCTACCAGATGCCTGTAGTAGTAGTTGTCGGGTAACTGTAGATTATTCTTACATGGAAAAGAACTATACTGGTCTCGGTGATCCAGAACACTACCTACTTCAACTGCTTTCTCTTCCTGAAGTCTACTACTTGGAGTTACTTTGGACAAACTGTTTGCCTGATTTGTTGCCTTGTTTTAGTTAAAATGAGGTATTGGTTGTGTAATTGCTGTCCGCCCACATTTCTGCCTACCTGTGTTTATTAATAAAGATCTATATTTAAAACTTCAGCTGGGACAACTATGCAACCAGTCCAGCTGGAATATCTTAGAAAGGAATAAAAAAGTAAGAGTAGTGACTTCCCTAGCTGGCACTGAGAGGTAATATCTGTCTTCACCCTTGAATCTGAAGACTTCTACAAGCTTGTCCTGTTTACCTTTGCCATGGCTTTTTTTCAAACATGTATCTGCTCTGGGAAAAGCAAGTTATTTTCTTACCTCCTTGACAGCCCGATTGAGAGCTCTTGAGGATTTGAGGAGTTGAACCCAAGTCTCTGTCCTGAAAACTACTGTGGATTTTTGAAGTGCTTTTCTGCCATTTTTCTCTTAATATGTTTGGTTTTTCCTTGATTTTTTTAAATACTGGTTTATTCATTGTGTTACTGTTACAGTTTTCATTGACAAATGTAAGAACTCGTAATTTGAAGTGAAAGGAACATGTTGTAGAGCTGTTGTCTGCTATTAACTCCCTAGACTTTATCATCTATTGGTAGAAAAAATTTTCTAGGTCGTAGTTCATAAAACCATTTGCTATTAAGAATTGGTCACTTCCTCTTTCTTTTAAATAAGCTGTAAGGGATTTATAATACCAACCAGAAATTATGAAACTGGACATGTATATCTTCCCTGAAAATTTACGATTTTATTCACATGCAGGTTTTATATTTTGGAGGGCATGAGCAAGGGCACTTAAATTTCATCTACATGTGTGTTATCTTTTAATGTTTATGACCGTAATGGTGCAAGACTAGTGATTGAATGTTGGATGAGAATAGGGGTCAAGAAAATGATACATCATGTTTCAAAAATTATATATCCGGTTCCATTCCATGTTTTTCCTATTAAACACTGTATAAATAACTTCATTCAACAGTTTTCTCTTCTGTAGGAAGACATGAGGTTTTGCCTCACAGGATGTTGGGAAGCTTAAATCATTGTAAATTGCTTTCAGAGTGTCTGCTGGGGAGTTGTGATGTGTCTGTGGTAGAGTTGTGATGTTGACTGTTTGGTTTTCTTGTTTTCCTTGTGTTATTACTAGGCAGGAAGCTTCAAATAAGGAATAACACCTTCTCCTTAATTGGCCCCATTTTCCTGAGGTACTTCACTGACTCTACCAAGTAAGAGACTTTTGCATGAAACTACAGAAATTTCTTCCTTTGTTTTCACAGTCAAAAATTACTGAGGAGAAGAAAACGTAGATCTTGAATCTGATTTAACTGAGCTTCAGTTACTTTGGGATATAGTTTTGATGATGTTTGTGATTTTATCTTTGTTTTTTTGTTTTTTTGTTTTTTTTTTTTTTTAAGAGCTTTATTGTACAGCTACTAAAGCCAGCAAATGCTTTGAAAGAAGGGTGGGAATATGCCTTACATACAGATTTGCAGGTTTTGGTGTTGGGTGGGGATTTCTTTGCTGGGGCTCTGTGCTGTGGGCAGTGTTCAATGGTGTTGGGTGTGTGCCTGCAACACGCATGCGTGGAGCAGGAATGAGGAAGTCAGGCACTTGCTGCCAGTGAAGAGTTTACAGAGAAGTTTGAGGGAGCAAACAGGAAGGGAAAAAAAACCCCTGAATCTATCGGATATACTCTTCTGGGCTTATGGTATGTGTTGTTCATGGAGCTTCCTAGGCGGAGGTAAGAAGCTTTTTTATTCTACCTACTCTTCTGCCTCTGATCAGGTATGGACTTTCCCTTTCTCTTTAATTTTTTTTCAGAGGTTTTTCTGTGGAACTGGATATGGAAAACAGAGCTAGCATGAGTTATCCTTTTCTGTGAACTGTGAAGTTGGCAGTACAGTGTGCTTGTATAAAAACACATTACTTTTAGCTGGTCAGGGCTTCCCAGGGATTGTCAGGTCAGTTTTTTCCTAAAATGAAATCCAGGACTTTTAAAAATATTTTCTCAGGGGAAAGAAGAAAGCTACTTAAATGTCCTCAGAAATACTGTTCATTACAATGAGCATGCTGGAGTAGAAAACAAAAAGGTTCTGTGAAATACCAGCAAAAAATTGCCTGTTTGGCACTATACAAGAATGGAGGAGGTTCAGCTGCAGTCTGGAATTGTACTATGGATATCTGGTAATCCCTGTGAGTTGGGAGTTGCTTTACTGTTGTCTGTTAATTTAATTTAAGTTGTTGATTTATTTTTAATCTCAAAGTGTCAGACAGGTTTTGAAGTAGTTAATGTACCACAGAACCAGTCTCACAGAAGAGAGAACTGTGCCTGGTTATTTTTTTTAGAAAAGTGTAAGTTATTATCAAAGAGTAAGAGTCTTTAAAAGAATCAGCGAAATGGTGTTTTCTCTATTAGAATAAACAATAGATTACTCAAGGATTGTATCTGCGTGAGCGGTTTGGTTGGCAAGCCTGAGTTTGTTTTGGCTCTGAGGAGCTGCTGTAGTGTTAAAGCTTAGCACTAAATAGGCTTTACTTGTGTTCACGGTAACTGCAACAGGAAGCTCCCTCTTGGTTTAGCTAGGAGTAAGACTCAGCAAAAATGAAACAGCTTCAGCTTAACCAAATTTTGTTTAGGAATGTGATGATGCTGTTTGGGTAATGAAATGCTGTGGGAATACATAAAACTCAGAGGGGAGTAATGCTCTTAAGAGCTGTATCTACTGAATTGGCAGGAGCTGAGCCAAAGGTGCCCCTTAGGTGTGCTGAGTCATCTGCTTAAACTGTGACATGACTTACTGTGGGCTGCTGCTGGGAGAGAGCAGTGCGAACTTGGTAGTGACGAAACAGCATGTGATGCTAGAGCATTCTGGGTCCAAATAACATGTTTGTGAGAGAATTTGGAGTGTGCTTGGTTCCTGTACCAAAGGACTTCCTCGGAGAGTGCACTTAATTCAAACTGAAAGCAGAGGAGTTTTCCTGTGTGTCATCGCGTGTGAAACTTGATGCCAGTGGATGTTGGTACCGACTGGTCTGCATTTTACAAACATCTTTTTGTGAAGAGTTGAATCTGCAAAGGACATGTGGAAGTCTCTGGTTGCCACAGACATAACACAACTTGGACAGGAGGCTATGTCAGCCCTCTGCATTGTAGTCCAGCAGAGTAAGGATTGAGTGGCTGTTCCAGTGGTTTATGGAATGATCATGTCTTTCTCTGAAGCACTGGCAGGGTCCCAGAGGAGACAGGTCACTGATCTGATTACAGCATGACATTTCCAGTCTGGGTTGAAGGATGGAATTTCAAGGATTTTTTGGGGGCTGGGAGGCCCAGAAGAGAGGAGAAATTTTGCCAGGTGGTTCTAGATGTGGATAAAACAGCTTATGCAGGGCTAAACAGAAGGACGAGACTTGCATACAGGTATTTTATATTTTCAAACTCAGAAATAGAAAAATCAGTCTGTCTCTGGTTTCAGTGTAGTATTCAAGGTCTGTGTCTTGGGGCATTTTCATTCTTAACTACAGCTTTTTGTCTTCCAGTTTATGCACTGTGGATGTGTCTTTTTAGTTTTTTGCTTTCTTGGGTTTTGACATACCTGTTATCTTCAATCATGCATAAAGAAATGTTATGGATATACATTTTACAGTGTTAGAAGCCACTGAGTGTGAATTACTTAGTGAATTGAGGGTGGGTTAAAAAGATCATAATATCAGGAGGTGGGTTATTTACATAGTTGTGTCATTTATAAATTTTTGCATTCTTTGTGTTTTGCTCACCTCTGGTATAATGCTGAAGAGAAACATTTCTTAAAAAAGCATTTTCATGTAAAAGTGAATATACTTTTCCTACTGTACATATTCAAGGGAATGTTCTCTTTTTGTAGTGGTGATGGTTCCAATGGCAGACAGTGATAGTGAAACTGTTTTATTTCCATTGTTTTATTGCCGTTTGTAATGTCTCCTGTTTAAAATAGCTCTTTGAAGTTAGAGACTGGGTTTTTTCCGTTATTTCCAAGGTCATAGTAAGTCACAAACCTTGATACAAGGCATAGGTATCTTCCGCAGCTTCTCTTCTCTACATGTGTAGGCTTTGTGCCTGGAAGAGATTTATGTTGTATCTCAGTGCTTGGCTCTGCTCCCTTATGTGAAGGTTGAAGATCTGGCAGGAAAACAGGACCATATATGTGGAAAGCTATGGTACCAGCAGCAGTACTTGGTTTGGTGCCAGCCTGTGTGCATGTGGCTTGTGTATCCTCAGTCCCTGTGATGCCATTCCTATCTTACGTGGGACCAGAGGAATTGCACAGTTTTGTGCTGATCTGCTGTGGAGATTCATTAGCAGCACAGGAGTTGTTGTTCCAGCAGCTGATCTTTTCTTTGGGAAAGAGGTTGGCTGCATCACACCAGTTAGCCATCTGTTCCAGCAGCTAGACTGTGCTGAAATAGATGACTTTCTGAGGTTTCTCACAGCTGTATGTTCTATTGTCAGTGGCGTCTGTGGCCTTCCTTTGGCATTTAGGCACCAGGACACAACTGCGAACACTGCGGAGTCTCTGAGAGCTGTGCTTATGTATAAGCTTTGCTTCTCTTGTTCCCCAGCCTTTTGAAACCTACCTTGCTGTGGAATCATGGATGCCACTAATTAGTCCCTCCATTGCCAGACTCCCCAAACTTCTCTTTCACCTGTACAGATAGCAACAACATGGCTCTGTTTGCTGGGGTTTTTTAAAATTAGTTAACTAACGTTGAAGTTGCATTCAGCTCCTTTCTTCCAGTTCACAGCTTGGGATAGTGGAGTCTCAGTGTTCACATCTGCTTTCTAGACTTGATGGTACAGCTTCATGTTAGCTTCTGGTTTTAAATCTCTTCAGTTAGTAAAAAACTTCTTTTCCTGAATGCTTGGCTAATAATTTGTTTTAAATAGACTGTTCAGTTTGTTTCTGAATTGCAGAGGAGTCTGGGAAATTGTTGCTAGATATTCTAATAGCAGTGTGGTCAAAAGGAAGAACTATGATTCAGCTCTTAAATTTTGAACCTCAAATGACATTTCATAGCACAGACATACATACAGTAGATTTATCAAGCTGTGTAACTGCTCTTTGCAGAAGGATTTTTGTGGAGTTTCTGGGCAATTTCTGTTGCAGATTTGGTTTATGAAGAATGATTCTAGCTTGAATACTTGTTACCAAAGTTTACTCACTATATAAGAGAGCAGGTAGCCAGGGAGGGCTTGGAAGTAAATTTGCTGAATGGTTTAGGTCATCATCTCTCAGTGAAGTAATCTGAAAGCACAGAAGATTTCATTTGGGTTATGACGATACAGTAGTAATGGGAATGATTTGACTGTATGCTGACAAGATGGAAAGAAATTACTGATTTACCATTAAAGAGGTATTTTGGAAGGGGGGACCCTGAACAACCTTGACATCTTGTCGTCGTGCAGTGGTGGTGCTAGGGTTAACCACATGGGGTGCCTCTTCCGTGTACCACCCTGCCTGGATAATACTGATTTCTTACTGATTTCTTATTGGCTGGGAACCAGAAGTTGTGTGGCATTGTATATTGTCTTTTGAAGAGAGAAATAATATTTTTTTTCCCTAGAATCATAAAGTGTCCTGAGTTGGAAGTAACTTAGAGGGATTGTCATAGTACAACTCCTTTTCATTAGCTTTAGAGCTAAGGTTAGGTGTTTGATGAAACATGGCTAAAAGCTTCACTAGTAACACTTACTTGTTTACCTTGGCAAAATGATGGTAATCATGAACAACATTGCACTAAATTCTGAAAAAAGAAGCCTTTTTTCCAGAAAAAAAGGTGGCAGAGGCTTTGCAGAGTCTCTATTTTAGCATTAGATTTTTTTTTTCTGTTTTAAAATGCCTTGACTCTGAATTGTACAGGTCCTGATATAAAGTTTCTCTCTTTGCCTTTAGACTTTAGATTTTAATTGTAAACGTGTTTTAAGCCTAAGATTTGATAAAAATTTGCTATTTTGCTTATGGAAGAACTTTCTATCAGAACAGATACTAGCAAGCAAGTGTGCAGTCCTTGGTTTGAAACTGAAGCCAGTGTTGTGTGGGAAAGAGAAAGTAATACACGTGGGTGGTTGGGGTGGGGTTTTGTTGTTGTTTTGCTGCTTGATTTTGAAAAGTTGTGAATAAGTGACTTGCTCTTTTTTTTCCCCAAACTCCACTAGTGAAAGTAAGCCAGACATCAGAAATTATTTTATTACCAATTTTCTTTTTGGTAATGATTTTTTCATATCACTTGATCCATCTACTCTTCTATTCCTATTTCTTCTCATATGAGTTCTGCTATTTTTCTGTCCCAAAGGGATATCTAATCTTCCATTCCCATATAATGAGTAACATTTGATATTCTTAGTATTTGATTTGAAAGTGCCAAGTAATAAAGACCTCCCAGGTTTTCTTCCGTTGTCGTTTCAGTGTGGTTTCTCAACAGAGTAAAGATGTTGCTTTCTCCGTCTATGTAATCTCTAGGCAGGCAGTGAATTATATAAATTGGGGTTACAAAAGGAACAGTTGTCAGTCAATCAAGTCATAAATAACTTCTAGAAGTGGTCATCCAGCTTTTGAAGGATGGAGGCGCTTGGATGGCAGACAGGGCAAGTTAACAATGCTGAATTCCATGCAGGAGTGCATGCAGATTCCCAGGGTAATTGAGATGTGTCTGGATGGGTCCATGTGGTACCATGCAGCTCAGTACAGATCAGGTTGCATGAAGGTAGTAGCAGCACATAGTATCACTGAGTGATGTGTGAGAGCTGTATTGCAGTGTCTGACTGACCCTGAGCCATTTATCCTATCCCCCTTGAGCCTTGGGCAGCTCACACGTCTCCAGAGTCGTCATGTGCCGATGCAGAGCCCACTGGACTCTGAAGAAAGGTTGCTTGTGATAGAGGCTTTGGATGAAGGCTTGTCTAAGCAAAATTATTTAAATAATTGAATGTTTAATTATTTTCTACAATAAATATTGTACAAAAGTGGATTAATGGAATTGTCTTTTTTACTCACATTTTGTTGATGTCAGTTGGCTCATTTATAAAGAGAGAACATAAAAACTAAAAGCTAATTAGTCTTAAAACTTCAATGTGGTAGTTATCTGTCTTGATTTATTTTAAGCTATATAACAGCAGAAATGGTTTATATTGGCTTTTCCAGTGCCGGAGACTAGCTGGAATTAAAGCACGTCGTGACTCAGTCCTGTGTTTAATGTCAGAACTGCACTCCTAGTTCAGCTACACCTCAACAAGTGGTTATTTCCCTAGCACAAAGGAGCTCACGTGCCTGTTCCAGTACAGAATGCTAACTTTGTGCTTCTGTTTTCTTCTAGGTTATGTTTCACACTATGTGCTGACTGTCTGTACTTACAGAAGATATTTAAAACCAAACAGACTTTTTTGCAAAATTTTGATTCCAGTGGAATCTGTGCTTTAGATTTTTGTCTTGTCAATTAACTCTTGAAGCAATGCCTGTACAAGCTCCACAATGGACGGATTTTCTCTCCTGCCCAATTTGCACACAGACTTTCGACGAAACAATCC
The DNA here is from genome assembly GCA_013397975.1 of Machaerirhynchus nigripectus. Taxonomy (NCBI): domain Eukaryota; kingdom Metazoa; phylum Chordata; class Aves; order Passeriformes; family Dicruridae; genus Machaerirhynchus; species Machaerirhynchus nigripectus. The sequence goes on from VZRQ01008866.1 coordinate 29,184, forward strand.
GGAAGCCCATCAGCTTGGGTTGTGGCCACACTGTCTGCAAGATGTGCCTCAATAAGCTCCACCGTAAGGCATGTCCCTTTGACCAGACCACTATCAACACGGACATTGAACTCCTTCCTGTGAACTCAGCCTTGCTGCAACTTGTGGGTGCTCAGGTATCCATGCGTTGGTTTTTTTTAATCTGTTTCAGTATTTTCCTTCTTTTAGGAGGACAAGTCAGGAATAATAAAGAATATGATAATGTGTTAATGATGTGAAGAGAAGGCATCTACCTTTTTGCCGATGTCTACAAGAAGTAGTAAAGGTGCCTGGAACAATAGTTTAAATCTTGATTCTGCTGGTCACTGACTGTGATTTTTGTTACATCTAATTCCGTGGGCTGTCACCAGAATGGGTTTGTTGTGTTTCCTTCCTTCTTCCCCAGTTCTTACCTAGCCATGCTCTGTCAAAAGGATGAGCTGGATCAGTGAGCTTATTTTGTGGGAAGACATATTTCTGTGGTAGGTTATTTGCTTTACTTTATTCACCCTATGAGACCTGTGGTCGGTTGTCCCAAAAGCAGGAGGGGAGTGTAAAGGATGTGGGACAGATCTCTCTGGTAGCAGCCTTTATACAGCCTTATTTGAAACTATGCAATGGAAATATAACTTCCTGAGCTGACATGTTACTCTAAATCCCTATTGGTGAGGGAGGGAAACCTGCTTGAGATTCCCATTTTTGCTGGAATAGGTACCGGTGAGGTCAGTTGAAGTGGCAATCTGATAGGGATGAGTGGCACTGGTACTGACAACAGCCCCAAGAAAGGGCAGGGATTTGTGGAAAGCAGGATCACCCTGTTCGGTGCAGCACAGACTTAGGCTGGCAGAAACTTAGCGATGTTAGGTCTCAGGTAGCTCCCTATGACCCACAGCTTCCAAGGCTTGCAGGCAGGATTGTGGTCTTGGGAGAGGAGGGACAATCGATGGGTGAGGAATGAAAATGAGATGGGAGGTAGTTACCAGAAAGGGGTTACTGTTTTATTTTGTACTGCTTCCATGTCTGGGCTAAGTGAAATTAAAGGCAGCAGAAAATTCAGTGAGATCCTTAGTCTGGGGAAAATGAAAGAATTGTGGAAGAGCTGTAAAAGATGTGGAGGAAAGAGAGATGCTCTTAGGTTGCTTTTTATTAGGTGCTGGGACTTACAGCTCCATTAGGTACTGGGACTTACATGCTTTTGCTACTTCTTAGTTTATCAAGTAATATAGCTAATTTGTTGGTTTTCTTCCATGGTTTTTCTTTCTTTTCTTTTATGGCATAGAGGTTATTTCAGAAGCTCAAAATCAGATGGTGTTTCTGGCTGTGCTAAGTGACTCATCCTGCTCTGCAGGAGGAGGCAGTGAGCTTGTGCACTCCCATTTCGGTGATAAGCTGCCATCTTTGAAGAGCTTCCAAGCAGTATTAAAGCTATGGGTGATGCCATTAAAAAATATTGTAATCCCCTTTCTCTCTTGTATGTTCGTCCTTCCTCTGTGCAGTTTCTTGAATAGTTCCAGTTGCATCTGAATGTCCACATTTGTGAAAAATGTCTTTTTTTCCCCTTGAACTTTTTGGTTGTTTTGTGTGCATTTGTTAAGCTTTATGAGAAGCTGTATGATAACTTCAACTTGACCTCTGCCAGAATTTAAATTTTTATAAAAACAAGATTCTCTAGAATGAGATGGAAACCCACCCCCTGTATAGGTAACTGAGATTTTTTTTCTGGTTTTGCTAATTAGCCAGCCAGAATTTTCTCATCCATATGTGTGAGGTATGAAGAAAGGTTATAGTGTCTGACTTGAGAGCGCTCTGAACTTCAGGTTCTGACTTTGCACTAATGACATAATTTTGTGCTCCCTTTTCATCTGAAAATTTTGTGTCCTTAAGATTCACAGGACCTTGTTTCATCATGACCTTAAGGCTGCAAATGCCACCAAAAGATGCATTATTCCTACCCCCATTCTTTGCCACTTATTTCTAATTATTTGCTACTCCCAGCATTCTGTTACCTGTAACAATAACTGTGGATCCTAGCTGGGTATTTATTACTGACAAACTTTCCCCTTAAGAGAAGTTTGAACCACCTTCCCTGCCAGCTCCTAATTTCAATGAGCATGTGAATGAAATCAGTGTTTAGGATAACTTGCTCTCCTTTCTCTTCCCTTTCCCGTCCTGGCAGCTGTTGTAGTGTTTACCAGACACTGGACTACTAGAAAATAAATACACTACTTTGCTGTGAAGGACAGGGAAACAATTGCTGTTTTCCAATAGACTGTGTAAGGCCATTTAAAAAAAATGTTTTTACAGAAAAAGGCTTACTTAAGGACAAATTAAAAAAAAAAGGTACTTTAGAGAAACTAGTGATTTTGAACTGTCCCACTGAGAGAGTGCACTCTTCTGCTATTTCAGCAAAAATGGTCTGTGAGCAGCAATCCAGCTTTCAAAGCATGAATAGGTGTCAACTTCAGTTGAAACCAATTCAATTTTGTTTTTTCCACTTCTGGGTTTAGTTTCAGGGGCATGTATGTGTCGTTAGTGTCCCTTAATCTCCAACAAATCTCTGTACACCTTAACCCGGGTCCACAGAGACCTATAATACTTTATTTGTAAATGCTAAATTAAAAAAAAAAAACCAGGCTTCATTTTAGAAGGAAATACAGTAAAGCACAACTAAAGCTTTTATCTGTGAGGGGGAAGAACAGTTTGTTCTTTTCCCTTTGGAGTGACTTCTGAGGAATTCACACATTTATATGTGTTAAGTGCTTTTTTGCTGCAGGTGGAGGAGGAGACCAGGCAGTTTAAAGAAACAAATCCATTCTGCTGTGACTGGCAGCAATGACAGGATTCCAGGGCAAGTCACTTTGGCTTTTGCACAAGCGCAGCAGGGGAAATAAGCAGGACTGTACTTACGGATTTGTCACACAGTAACCCAGGAAAGCAGTAGCATATTTCGCTGACAGTACCATTCTCTCTCTGGATAGATTTTGTCACTCTTAATGGTGAAAAAAGTTGGTTTCTTACTTGAATTAGACTCTTTCTCAGTTTTTCCTCTCCCCACCCCTTTCTGAAAATGAAACACATTGCCCAGGTTATAGCCATCCTTGGTGTGAAAATTAACTGTTGCAGAGTCAGAGTTCTGCTTGCTCCCCTGTAGCATGGTACACATCAACACTGGTTACAGGGGCTGTTCTGGAAGGCAGTGGTCATAGAACCACAGAATGGCTTGGGTTGGGAGGGACCTTAAAAGCCGTCTCATTCCAGCCCTGTGCTGTGGGCAGGGACACCTTCCACTAGATCAGGTTGCTCCAAGCCGTGTNGAGAATTGTTATTCCTGGGAAAGCTGGACATAGCTGAGTGCGTAAGCAGGAGTTGTGAGTGTCGTACTCAGACACGAAAGAACCACACAGACACCGTTCTGTCAGGATAGGAGCTGGGGCCAAAAGAGAGGGCCGAAGAAGGGCCAAAGAAGGAGCACAAGGCCAAAAAGGGCCTGGCCTCTTTATTCAGTCAGTTATATATCTTTTTAGAGACAACCATGGATTGGAGGATGGGGTTACCACCTCTCAATGACACTGGTCAGACCAAAAGTCTATCATATTTCTCCGCCTTACAAAAAGGAATGAAAATAATAAAGACCAGTAGGTAAACATGCCTTATGTTTACAGAAAAGTGCCTGAGAAATTCTACTACAGGAATGCAAACACCGAAAGACTGCAAAACTCAAGGCGACAGTGAGGGAAGACACAATGGCCATGGACACAAATCAGCAAGGCAGTCATAGGATACCTTACTTCTTAGACTTCCTGGGTAAAGGAATCCCTTGTTTCTATGGGAATAAGGTTTTGAATTTTAGCTAAAGCATCCGCATACATGTAACTATTTTAAGTGTTCACCTGGCCAGTGTTTTGAAGGTACCTAATCATGGATCTGTCATCTAAGCTCTTCCCTCATGTTTTTTTAACTCACGAAACAGCAGCATGCTCATTCCAAACAGGTGACATAGAATGGCAGAAATGCCTGTGGTGCTTTAATTTTGGCATAGTCTCCTGCTGGATGTGATAAATATGATTCTAGGCATTAGGCATTGGAATTGTGCATGATGAGAGACTGGCTGGAGTGATCTTAACTCACAGCCCTTTCAAAAGGGGAAGATTTCAAGTGCAGAGCTATTAGAGGCCTGTTTGATAATTTTTTTAATTGTAACTTTTGGTGAAATGAAGTGCCACAAAAGAGGAATTATCTGTGAAAGTTGTCTTTAATGTAAACTTTTGAGGAACTGAAGATGGTAGGCTTTGGGTTTTGTTTGGTTTCTTCTGGCAGGAAGCAAATCATTCATTTGCAGGAGGGGAAAGGAAATATTACTAGAAACAGTTTTCAAATCATACAAAAAGGGTTTGTTCTGTCTAACATGTTCTCATTCTGTGCAATTAGATGTCTAATGGTAATTACTGACAACTCAAGCTGAGTTCCTTCATCAAATTACACTTAAATCACCACTTCAAAATTACTGCCTGGTATGAGATGATGCTTTAGCATTCTTTTCCGGTCCCCTTCCTTACACTGTCATAACCTGTCTCTTCCCACAGCCACAAGCCATGCTGATGGGTAACCCAGGATACTTGCAGTCATTGCCAAAGCAGATGTATGCAAAACCATCACAGATTTAAAGCAGTTAAACATATGAGATAATTTTTCTGTCTTGCTCTTATCCCCTTTGGGAGGTGTTGATTACATGATGTGAATATATTTGCAGTGGAAACTGTCATAAGGGTGTGATGTCTGAGAGAACAGAATATGGAATGAGGGTGAAAATAATGAGCTCACTCTGTGGGGCATCTATTCTGAGGCTCCTGAGAAGCATTGTAAACAGCAGTGACCATAGGGTCATGCATGCTATTAAAAGGATATTTTGTGAAGGAAAAGTGAAAATCCTTTGGAGTTCAATTATTTCTCAATTGTCGCTCAGCAATTCCATGTTGGAGCCAAAGTCAAAATGCACTGCATGAGTGAAGTGTGTGTGCGTGAGAAATAAATTCTCTTCTCCTGGACACTCCTGAAACCACATGTGAAAAAACATGTTGTTTTACTCTTCAGTACTACACTTACTCCAGCTTAAGATGAAAGTTTAATCTATTTTGGGCTCATTTTGCAAACAGTACAGTTGTACAAAGCATTTAGATTTTTACATTGAGGCTTCCCTTGAAAAGAGAAGGAATGGGAACTATATGTAGATAGTGTTTGAACACTTGATTAGATTTTGGAAGTTTTTCTCTGCCAGCTTTTCCCTGGGGGAAGGGGAAGCTTTTTGTTAGTTGCCTAGACAGTCCTTGTGTCTTGCTGGTTGTTGTGCTGTGTCTGGCATTCCAAACCACTGCTCTGAATGTGTGCTAAACCCACTTCAATTCAGGGTTGAAATCCAGGGCTGAACATGGCTTCCTGCCCCATATCTGTTCCGAGCCCCCTTTGTCTGCTGGGGGTTGCAATGCTGTTGTTGGATTTTGGGTTGTCACCGGTGCCAGATGGAATGCTTGCAGGAGCAAGTAGGAATTTGCACAAAATATATGACAGCAGTAAATAGGGCAGAGATGGTGCAGTGTCTGGGCACATATGCTTGAGATGTGTCATTTGCTTTATAAGCCATTTCTGCTATGTAACTGGCAAGAGCAGACTGATAAAATGGCAGTGCCTGTGAAAAGGAGGTGTGGAATATTCTGTTATGGTGCAGGCAAATATTGCAGGAGTTAATAAATTGTTTCCCAAATCCCAAGAAACCACTTGAGATAACGCGGTTATGATAGTTTACAGCTGATCACTCTAACATACGGAGTTGCAAAATCTCCTTTTGCTGAAAATGTTCTTGCTTACAGACACAAAAACCCCTCAAACCCCAAACCCAAAATACCCCGAACAAATGCTGGCCCAATATTAAAATCAAAACTCCACAGAACATCACAAGTTAATTTTGACAGTGAAAAGTATCGAGGCTAACCTTGTTGTCTCAGTGTGATTGAACTTGGGTTTGTTTTTCTTTTTAGTAGGAATGGATCAGACACAGCCTCTTATCTTGTTTATGTTAGTTTTGGGATGATGCTAACTATGTTAATTGCAGCGGATATGTTGCACTCTGAGACTTTTCTTTGTTGCCTGCTGGAAAGGCAAGATAGTAACTTTCTATTTTGCTCTATGTGTGGAATGGGAATCTTAGCATGGTTAAGACTGTTGTCCAAGGAGAAGTGTGATCATATGGCTGAAGCATTGATTTATATTAAAATTGATAGTAAAGCTGGTCACATTGTTGATGGCAACTATATACGTGTGTGTGTATAATTTTTGTATATGTTTTCTGCTTTTGTTTGGTGCTGCTGTCATAATGCTGCTCTTGCCATGGCTGGGTTACACATGAAGGTGAGCAGTTTTGTAGCTGTATTTAACTGAAGCATTAAAGGCTTTTGCTTTTGGATTGAAGGCCTGGGTTGGTCCCTGTAAGCAGCTATGTGGGATTAGCATGCTGTTATTGCCACTGGGATGGGGATTGACTTGGAAATAGAAGTCCGAGATGTATGTGCGCTTTGACAGCATATGCAGAAAGTGCTTGTGTTTAGTCTTCTGAGGAATTCCAATTCTCTGTACTGTCGTCTTGGGTTGAATGGTGAACAGTGATATCGAGAAGTGTTAGTACAGTGCTATACTGCACCCCCAAATTTGATGAAAGCTTTAAGAATTTATGAAGAAGAGAGTAGAAACCAAATTATAACTTGGCGGAGGGGTCGTCCAAATCCCTTGGAAAAGTCCTAATTTCTGGTGAATGTCTGTAAGAAGAAATAAATGTCACCTGACAAAAAACCAACACAAAACAGAAAAACCCCAAGAATGTAATTTGCCTCTATTGTCAGATAAATACTCACAGGGTGTGTTCATATGCACTACATAGGATAACTTGGTCATGGTGCTTTGCAACTGGGTCTAGTCAGAATATGTTCCAAGGGTGTCTTAGTGTATTTACTGCTAAGTTTTCTTCCAGTAATCTTAAGTAACTGCTGTCACTTATCCCTGGATGATTGTAGAGCTGTGAGGCCCTAGATACAAATTTGTACCTACCAGCAGACCAGGCTTCTCCTAGTATTTTTTTTCCCCTGAGTTTTTTGGCCAGTCAGTTTTGGGGATGTTTCAATGTGTTCTATTTTAGCAGAAGTTTTATAGTTATAGGAAGTGCCACGTTAAGCCTTCTGCTTCTAGTTCCTTTCAGCTGCTAAATAAAAGAATTCTACTAAACATAAATTCTGTCTTCTGGTTTTCATTTTCACTGAGGTTTTTTATGCTATTTGTTCAGTAAATAAGCTGAAAAAAATGCTTAGTAATATAGAAAAACCACAGAAGGGGAAAAAAACAGGAAATGCATTATAGTAATAAGTGTTTATAAGCATGGTTGCCACTTATTTATGCATATTCATAGTAGATGTACGTGTCATCTCTCTTCAGGTTCCTGAGCAGCAGCCGATTACTTTATGCAGTGGAGCTGAAGATACCAAGCATTATGAGGAGGGCAAGAAATGTGTGGAAGAATTGGCATTGTACCTCAAACCACTCAGCAGCGCAAGAGGTAGTTGCTGCGTTGTTTCCTTGGAAAATGAAAGCAAAAAACAAAATAAGATGCAAAACAAACTATCCAAATTATTTAGTATGTTTGAAAAATGGATATAAACCTAGTTTAGAAACAAATCAAAACACATTTCTTAAACATTAAGGTTATGTTTTTCATGGAGGGGAGGGGGTGTAGAATTGGAAGGTGTCAAAAATAATTCAGAGGAAAGGCTGAGGTGTTGGGTCATGATGTAGTGAGTTGAGACAAACTTTGATTTGATCTTTGAAGAGTAAGTAAAAATAGATAATTTTGCTCTTTTTTTTCAGTTCTGCTTTGTGATAACTGTAGTAATGCAGCTGTTCTGTAGAAGATTAATAAACTGATATGAGAAAATTACTGCATATAAGATAGATAAGGAAAGTTATGAGTAATACTTTGTTTATACAAGGTCGTATACAAGAGCTGGGTCAATCTGGGTAATTCTAAGTTAGCAAATCTGCACTGTGTTGAAGAGTTTGGATTTAATATATATTATGTGTGCTGGATTTTACATGTCTGTCAGCCCAGGTAGTGGAGTTGAGCATCGTGGGCATCAGGTTTTCAAAAATGAATTTTTTTGAGTAGCTGTCGGAGTCTTTTGCGACCAGTGCAGTGTGACAGCAGTATCACTCTGGGAGGTGGTGGCCCAGTGAACAAGCTCTGGCTGTAGAACAAACTCAGTGTGGCAGCTGTAGATAGTGAGTCACTCGTTCCTTTAACCTGAATTAAGTGGTTCTCAGCATGTTTTTGATTCAGAGTTTTGGCACATAATTAAACATCACCAAGCAGTTCAGGACTCCTGTAAGCTCTATACCAAAACAGTGAAGGTACCACATGTAGGCAAGAAACTGTGTTGTGAAAACAAACAAGTGTCCAAGTGATCCCTAAAGTCCATGAATAAGGGATGAACTAGGAATCTGTACGGGAGGGTGTGGGGCAAACTACCAACATGGGGAAAGGATTCATCAGAGGTTTCATCTTCTTAAAAAGCTAGATCAGTCAATCACAAGATTTAAGCCTGTGGGGAAGCTGACTCCCAGAAAACTGGTTTTATTGCCAAGTGAAACAAACTGGCAGAAATTAACTTCTGATATGCCTTGACTAGTATTCCCTTTGACAAAATGGACACCAGGAGAACTAGGTTTGTACTTGTCCAGTACAGTCACTGAAGGCTGGCACAAGAAGAGGAATATAAGGTAGCTTATTATTCTGTTTCATTTTGTTTTGAAGGTGTGGGTCTTAACAGTACTGCTCAGAGTGTGCTGAGTCGTCCCATGCAGAGGAAACTTGTGACATTAGTCCATTGCCAGCTGGTAGAGGAGGAAGGACGGATCAGAGCTATGCGTGCAGCACGGTCGCTGGGTGAAAGAACAGTCACAGAGCTGATTCTCCAGCATCAAAACCCTCAGCAGCTCTCCTCCAACCTCTGGGCTGCGGTGAGAGCCAGAGGGTGCCAGTTCCTTGGGCCAGGTAGGTGACATCGCAGTATCACAGCTGTACTAGAAGCTATTTAGAATTGAGCCGTTGATAAATGGCTTTCCAAGTGTCTAAGTGATTTTATTAAGCAACAGCTTAATTTCTTAATAGTAGTCTTCAGAATTAAGTATGTATCTGTTGGGCTGCTACTGTTGGGTTTTCTCGTATTTTTAATGCTTTTTCAAGTCTTCTCTAAAATTCAGAATAGGTGTCCTTCTGTTCTTGTCATAAGATAAATGACACGTTGCTTCTCACTTGCTATTCCATGAAGACCTTTCTAGAAAAAATAAGGTTACTGGAAGTAACTGGCATGGCTTCTTTTCCTTCTCTAGGGCAATAAACTTACAAAGCAGTTGTGGGGATAGATTTGTTACAGTTAGATGCACACATTTTTCGGAAGTTGTGTATTTATAAATTAAATTCCTTTGCTTAAAATACTAGCAAGAAATCAATGTTGCTTAAAAAAAAAGGAAGTCTCATTATTGAAAATACAGACTTCACTTGTTGAGTCTTGAAATATGAAGCCAATTTCTTAAAGAAGAAATAGTAAAGCTTTTGCGACTGAAACAGATGAAGACTAACTTTGAGATACTAACTTTCACACCACTTCAGGGAAGAGAGAGGTTGATTACATAGCAAAATAGTGGTGCTACAGCCTGGTTCATTGCTGTGAGCACTCAGTGGTTTTTTTTACTTGTGTGGGAATGAACCTTGCTCTTCTGTAGCCTGTCAACTTTTTCTTCTGGGATAAGTGTGGGACATAGGCAATACACTTTGAGAACTCATATTAGCGACCAAGAGATGTACAGACAGGAACAAAGGAATCTTACTATCAGATGATACCCAAAACAGATGATGTAGTAGTAGTAGTAATATTAATGATAATAATAATAATACAATAAAAAAATCATAATAATGATAATAATGTTAAAGGTAAGAAGTTGTGTTTTCCCGAGTCACAATCGGGTAATCTGGAAGGGTTCCTTCTCTCTTTGCCCTCCCTTTTTGCTCAGCTCCCTCTTTTCTCTGTGGGTTTGTGTGTCTGTTGGTGGAAGTTTTTAGCTGTAATCCCAATTGTAGGTGAACAAGTAACTGCAAAAATTTTGCTTGGGCTTCTCTCACCCGTTGTGTCTTGCATTTCCCCTGACTCTCAGCAATGCAAGAGGAGGCTTTAAAGCTGGTTCTGCTGGCTTTGGAAGATGGATCTGCTCTGTCACGAAAGGTCTTGGTTCTCTTTGTGGTGCAGAGACTGGAGCCGCGATTCCCTCAAGCTTCCAAAACTAGCATTGGGCATGTTGTCCAGCTCCTTTACAGAGCCTCGTGTTTCAAGGTATGAAGAAGATTCTGTCTGGAGGTTTCATAATGCTATGAAAACCATTGGTTTTCGCTTCCAATTTTGATTGTCCTGTAACATTAAATGTGCCTAAAAATACGTGTAGTTAGAGCATTTGCTCATTAAATCCCACATGAATTTAGAGAGTTCTTTGTTGTTCAGCTGTGATGGCAGTGCAGGCTAAAACAGCGACCTGAAACTGTAAAGTTAGGTTTTGCCTCTGTCCAGTTTCATAGACGCAAGGTTACATAACCTGTATGTAAGGCAGCATACTTACCTTCTTAGAAGTGGCTTAAAGCTGAAAAATCCCTAATTCTGTTAATTCATTTGTGGTGGTGTTAGAATCAAAGAAATAGGAGACTTTTGGGTATCAGCTGTATGAAGAAAAATTAATTTGCTTAATGTGCTTTACAGTATTTAATATCTGTTACTGAATGCTCAACTCAAATGTCATTCACTTTTGCTAAATGAATAGAAAAATGCTTTTTTTTGCTAATTGTACCCTCAAGCAAAATTCTGCAATGCAAACAAAACATCTTGATTGAAGATGTGGATGCTGTAAAATCATTTAGGAAGTGTGACACTTCGACCAATATGTGAGTCAGAGTCCAAGTAAATAATTTTTTGTATCCATTTTATAGTGGTTTCACTCTATGAAGTGTGTTCCTACTTTAGTAGGAACTGGTGTTCACTGAGTAGTGTCATAGTTGATTTTAGTTTGGGAGAAGGACTTGGTTGCTGACTGAAGACATCACTTGCCTCGGACTTCAGGTAATCTTGGGCTTATCCTGCTTAATTGTATTTGGCTCATTTCTCCTTACTAGGTGACCAAACGAGATGAGGATTCCTCCCTGATGCAGCTGAAGGAGGAATTTCGGACTTACGAAGCTCTGAGAAGGGAGCATGATTCCCAGATAGTTCAAATAGCTATGGAAGCAGGTTTGCGCATTGCACCAGACCAGTGGTCCTCGCTGTTATATGGAGACCAGTCTCACAAATCCCACATGCAGAGTATCATCGACAAGGTAAAGCCACCTAAAATCAGCCCAGTCCATCTTGTTTGCAACTGCAGTAGATTTAAATCTTTGTAACACTGAACTTAGAAACTGTGCCCATGTGGACTTGCCCATTAATCATTTGTCCTGTTATTTCAAAACCCATTATGCCCTAAATAATTAGAATATATCTTTGTAACCTAATCAATCTTGCTCCCTCTACCATCCTGACATTTCTTGCTACTTTACTTCTTTCTGCAGATGGAAATGCACAAAGTTTAGCTAAACAACTGGGATGTGTGACCTTTATGAACAGCTGATAAGTGCCAATGTAGTGACAGAGGCCATGTCCCTGTTTCCAGGCAGGAAGTTAGTGCATAAGTTGGAAAAAAAATGAGTCCCCTAGTCTATATCTGAAGTAAGACAGAGAGGTGAAAGCACATTTCCTAAATAAAATACTTAAACTCTGGAAATGCCCAGATCTCTCTGCGTTCAGAGGCAGCATAGGATAAATGGGCTTTTAGATTAGGGGACTCATCTGTAAGTGCCTAAATTGGGTAGGAAGAACTGAACCTTACTGAATGGTTAGGAAAGCTGTGAAACAACTGCTTTGTCTGCTGTGCAAGAGGATTAGCCTCAAGATGAGTCTGCTGTGTATTTATGCCTTTGCCCACCTTTTCAAGTGTTCTGCCAAACATCTCCTGAAGGACCTAGGTAGAATTAAGGGTTTTAAATACTGGAATTATGTGTTGTTAGGAAAATTAAATGGTTTCTAATATGGCCCATTCTTTTTCCTGGGTGGCAGCGCAACACAAAATAAATGGGTTGTGTTGCCAGCAATAGTACCAGCCTTTATTTTGTCTATTTAGAGGTGTAGTTTAATGCAGTGTCAAAGCACTGTGCATTCACAATAGAAAGGGTTCACTGGACTGAGCTTCTATGAAAGATGTTTATCTCCAGTTTTTGGAGACAGTTCTTGTGAGCTTGTGGAGCAGCCTTCAGAAACCATGGGGATTGCTATGCCTGTAGAAAGTTAATTATGATCATTTTTTAAGTTGCAGACCCCAGCCTCGTTTGCACAGAGTGTTCAGGAATTAACTATTGCTCTTCAGAGGACTGGAGATCCAGCTAACCTGAATCGTCTTCGACCTCACCTAGAACTCCTGGCAAATATTGATCCCAGTCCAGGTAAATCTGGATATTTTTATGAAAACCTTTAAGTTTAGCAAGATGAGCTTAACACTGTTCAAGGATTGAAAGCTGATCATCCAGTGTAAGGAAATGTCCTCCTGACTCATCAGCTTAAGAGTTTTGGATTCCAAGGTAGAATTTTGACAGATTGAATAGAGAGAAGCTGGGCAAAAGTCAGTCTAGACAAGAATGGTTTGTTACCTTATGGAATTTAGTATTTTTCTTGTTCATATGTAATTCTGCAAAGGTAGGAAGGAGTCTGGGAAGTGGAAGATAGTTGGAAAGAAAAATTTACCGGCAAATAAAACCTAAGCTGTTGATAGAGGAGAGAAAGATAGATAGAAATTATTGAAAAAGTCAGCAGTGCTGTGAGGATGGACCACCTGAGGGTGAAGGAAAGGGACAGAACAAAGTCCTATGGCTGAAGTTTTATTTTATACCTGCTAAAATTTGTAAAATCAATATTATATATCAAAATAGTAAAAAGACATAAACTACAACTTGAGGAGGTGAAAAGTTGTACTTTGTATTTGTTTAAACCAGCAGAAGTTAAACTTCCTTTCCAATGAGGACCAGTTGTACTTCACAGCTAAAGGAAATACAGTGCTTTCTTCCTAAATCTTTCATATTGGAAGAAGCTAGAGACAAACCTGTGTACTGCATATTTGTTAGCAAAAAACTGATATGGAAAGTGGCATCACTAATAGCCTCCCTTGGTTTCACTACCCAAGTCTGGTCTTCATGGTTTTTTCTGTACTGTTGAGTTGCCTAAAGAACAGCAGGGAAGCACATTGAAGTACTTCTGGAAGGATTTAGTCCCTGTGAGTGGAATATAATGTAATTAATTCTGCTAAAGATCTTAAAAGGCACTTTGAGGTACTGTGCTTCACAGCAGAGTGTGCAGACACACAGTGGGAATGTCAGCTGCTGGAACAGATTCAAAAACTTAAAAAAGTAAATTGGGTAAAAAGAAAAGGTGTTCCTATAGAATTGAGACTGTACAATTTAGTCACAGTGTTTTAGATGGTGGTCTGATTCATAGATTTGCCTTGTGATGTTTTTTCCGCATGAGAAGCATTAATTTCTGTTACTGTTCCATGGCTGTGCCTGTGTAATCAGGCCATTGATGACTGTATTCATATGGAATGATTTTACCTCCAGGAGTCTGAATGCAAAGAGGGATTTTGAACCTGATGTTTTTCATTATGAGAAGAGTTTGTACAGTGCATTTACTCTGGAATTCTGAGATGTGGAAGTTCTTGTAAAAGGAAATAATTTGACATAATAGTCAAAATTTGCTAATAATACTCATATTGGCTCATTTGGTATTTTGTGCAGTTCAGTCTTAAGTTTGTAGATAGCTCTATTTTGTAAGAGCTCAATGTCCCAGAATTAAGGTGCTGAATGCTTTTTATCTACTGATAAAACATTTTTTATAAACTTGCCTAGTCAAGTTTTGTGATACTGATGGGGGGTTTTGTACCTGGTTTTGGAAAATCCTTCTGATTTTTCTTTTTGTATTCTGTGTTTGCTGTCCATGCAACAGATGCTCCACCTCCAACATGGGAACAACTGGAAAATGGACTAGTTGCTGTGAGGACTGTGGTTCATGGCTTAGTTGATTATATCCAGAATCACAGCAAAAAAGGAACAGATCAACAACAGGTAAAAGCTAAATCATTTGGGAAATATGTACCCCTAAGTTTTATTGGCTGTATCCTGTAGTAGAGGTTTACTAATGTCATCTGGAAATATTTGGTTTGACAAGGAGCTGATAGATAACATCACTGCTGGGTTATATTTATCAAAAAAGAAATCAGAAAGGAAAAACCTGAAACAACACATATTTACTCCCAAAACCTGTTGAGTTAATTTTCACAGCTCACTAGGATAGAAGGAGAACAGTCTGATCCAGCTGCAGGCTTAGGGAAATGAGTAACAACTCTCCTGAGTAGAGGGTGGGGAAGGGATGCTGGGGTGTTGCTGTGATTTGTGGGAATTTTCTTGGGGTTTTTTTAACATTACATTTTTCAGTCAGCTAGCTCTCTGTTAATGAAATTATCCTTATACCTGTGCTTAATGGTCTGTCAAGCTTGAAGATTGAAGAGTATACTTCATATGAAGGTGCAATCCAAGTTCCTGAAACAAATTTTTTAGTTTCAGCAATGCAATTATGTTGCCAAATATTAGTTTATCTCATAGTTACCTTATCGCACATTCCTTTGATCCCATTTTGTTGTGTAGCTCAGTTGATGTAAATGCTGCTGAAATACGGAGCTGCCTGTCCCAGTCCTACTCCTCCCTTGCTTTGGCATTCATCCTTCAGGAGAGCTGGTTTGGGGAGCTCAACTAGTTAAAAGATTATCTCTGCCAAAAAAAGCGGCAAAATAACTTTTTTGCTCTTTCACCTTTTTTCATTACTTGGGATGGATAATAAGCACTGTCACCAGCACAAGGAAGAGCAGTAGAAATGCGTAAGTGGGAATCTGGGAGGGGAAAACAGCGAGAGTTGTTGTTGTGCAGAACCTTTGGGTACATGCTGTGCTGCTTGAAAGCGAACCCTGGGCCTCCTGAGTGGGAAAGGAATGTCTGCTGAGCACCGGGTAAAGTTGCGCTGCCTGGCAGCAGTGGCCAGTAAAAGGCTGTGCAGCTTATATTCACCCTGCCTGGATCTTCTCACTACAATAGATGGCAAAAAAACCCCCCCCAAAAAACCAAACCAGTTTGCAGGTGACTTCTTACAGATATACACCTTTTGGCTGAGCTTCTCGGAAAGCAAGTTGACTTTTGCAGACCTTCCCCTTGGTGGGACCTATTGATAGAGTATATCTGATTATTTGTAATTTTTTCATCCTGTATCAGTTTTGTCCACTTAACCACATCCTAAAATGTACAGCTGTGTTCCAGTCAAGCTCTCCAGTAAGGAGTTTGAATAAAAATGTTACAGAAACCTGAGAGTGACTTAGTTGTCAAAATACGTACTCTTGAATCTGTTGGTTTTGTTGAAGAACCAAACACAAGTACTTCAGTAATTTATTAGGTATTCCAGAAACACTTAAAATTTGAAGAATTATCAACAGTCAAACATCAGGCCTTTGATAAGATGACACCTTCAGCGTGGTTAAGTGAACTTTCATGTTCAGGTATCTCACCTGGTTTCTTTAACCTTGTCAGCCCCCTCAGCACAGCAAGTACAAGACATACATGTGCCGAGACATGAAGCAGAGAGGAGGATGTCCCCGAGGGGCCAGCTGCACCTTCGCACACTCACAGGAGGAGCTGGAAAAGTAAGTGTACCTCTGCTAGTAGAAAGCAGTCCAGTCTTTGTTTCATCTTGTCTATAAGAGTTAGTTCTCCTATCTAGGAATGAGGGGGAAAGGAGTTAGAACCTGGCTGTTAAACCAGCAAGAAATTGACCACCGCCACAAGAAATAACGTGATTAAGTTGTAACAGTCATCTCTTAGGTTATGGAGCTACTTTTTCTTCCATACAGGATATTTGCTTTGTTCAGCAGTAATGCAGCTCTGAAAGTTTCATGTAACACAAGTGTTATCCAAAGTTTTTGGAGGTGAGCTGTTGTCCTTACTTCTTAAGTGTGAGTAAACATGCTGTGTGACAGCATTTACAGTGGCTGTTATTTGGGGGTACTTCTCATCTTCCCTTCTTATTCAAGTAGGTTGCTGGCAGTTTTTCAAATGTAAGGAGTGTGTTGCTAGTTCTCCAAAGAATTAAAAATGAGCTTGCAAAGATTTTTTTCCTGCAACAATTCTTTGTGCAATCTGTCAGAAAGTTTCATGCAGGAACCTTCAATTGGTTACATTTGTTGTTGTAGAGTTAAAAAATGATGGTCATATCAAGTCTGCAGTAAATAATCTAGATCCATTACAGATTTAGGAGGGCTACCAGTTATGCAAGAGCAAGATGCTGTTGTTCTGCAGGTTGTTTTAATTTTTTTTTTAAGTGAAATGGATTATTTAGGACCTAAAAGAAATAAATACGCAGTGTGTTTTATGTTGTGTATTAGCTTGTTACTTGCTTTTTGGGCTAAAATAATTCAAAGAAAAGGTGCTTGCTAATGAGAAGAACACTGCAAAAGTTTGGAATTGGCATGCAGTGTTTGTTTTTCCTCTCTTAATCTGACACTCGAAGCATTAATGTCAGTTCATGGGTTGTATAGCCAGCATGCAGTGCATAGACAAAACACGAAGAAAGAAGAGCAGAGTGCGTGGTGTTAGAATGACAAAGATCGTTACTCACGTGAACGAAAAATAGGACTTCAGTACTTGTGTGCTGCAGAAACAGTTGGAGGGTTTTTTGCGTTCTGTCATCATGCTAATGAAATGGAGGTTGGTAGTGCTGTTTGGGATGGTTTTGTTAACCTATGTTGGGTGGTGGGTCAGTGTTACATCTCTGAGCCACCTCTATGTATCAAGGACTGTTGTCACCTTTGCAGGTGAGAGAGGCCTGTTGTAGCCAGACTGACTCGCATGCATGGTATTAATGTTGTCCTGGGCTGAAGAGAATGTTCAGTTTCAGATTCCAACAGTTTCTGTGGGTGGTTGGGGAACTTGGGAGTTCTGACTGTTCCTTGTACCTTTTATCTTTGCTTAGTTCCATTAAGTAGCTATTGTGTTAGTGCTCCTCCTTTTAAAAATGCTTAGTGTGAATAATATGCATTGCAGTTGCTGTGTGACTCCTCTATCTCTATAGCTTTAAGTCTGGAGGAAGGTTATAGGGAAATGGGTGGTAATGCTTTAGATAGCAAATTATAATCTAAACTTGCTTAAGCAGCAGCTCATCCCCCTCTTGGTAAGGGATAAAGACACTGTGTACATAGGCAAATACTGAACTTATTAAAATTCATGTATGTCCTGCACATGTGGAGACTGCAACAACATCTAAAAAACAAAACAGCCCCAACAATAAAACCCCTTTTTGCCTCTGTTGTGTTGCTGTTAATCCATGTGGGCAACTACAGAGATTATCTAAAGACTGAGTAATAACTGCCACCTTTTTCTACAGTAATGTGTGTACCTTCCTAGTCTGGGTTCCCGTCTCATTCTGAATGTTATTTATGATATGAAAGTGTTGGCTTCAACCCTGCTAAAGAAATAGCCTCTTGTTCAGCAAGAACACTCAGGTCTGCAAATATGCCCTCACACTTGCATTCTGGGATCTGAACTAATGGCAGGGTATTTAGTGGACCTTCAACTCTGGAATTTGCTCTCCAGTGCTATTGGCCTACTGGTTTTTGTGGAAAGTTGGTTAAAATGCCTGTATTTGTTCAGGCTTTAGTCAGAAGGAGTTAGATTTTTGGAATTGCTGTGTGTTCATAGAGTTTTTATCTCTGCAATCACTTTATCAAACAACAGAAAAGGTGTAAGCTGCATATTGATATAGTAACATAAATCTTAAACTGTGCTTTAAAATATATCACATGGTAGTAAATTTGGCTTATTATTGGACAAATGGAGCAAAAGGGTATCACTTCATATTTTTTCACCTAAATTTTCTGCTATTAGTTTCTTCTCTGAATAAAACAGGCTTGAACAGTCTGTGATTCTTACTCTGAAGCTTGTATTACTGTATTTTATGTGATAGTAGTACTTTATGTGATACTTGGTTTTGGTTCTCTTCTCTTGAGACGCATATGTGTAAAGAAAGTAGGATTTGTAAATTTGGTGTGTGAAGTTTACCTGTGAATTCTTGATGTACTTGTCATTAAAAGTCCATCCTTGTTCTGATTGAAACTGCTATTAATAGAACAGCTATCAGGGAATTTGTATTCTAAGAGGTATTCTCACAAGCCCCTTGGGGAACTTGACTAAAAGGAAGCTTTCAGTAGAATCCATGTTTGAAAAATCTTGACAGTACAGCTCCTTTCACTTGTTTGTTTTTGGTGGGGTTTTTTTGTGTGTTTTTTGTTTGGTTTTTTTGTTTGTTTGTTTGTTGGGTTTTTTTGGTTTGGTTTGGTTTTTTTTTGTTGTTTCAATTTTTGATATGTGGTTTCTCTTTCTGAAGATTCCGTAAAATGAACAAGCGTCTCATTCCCAGAAGACCCCTTAGTGCCTCCCTGGGCCAGCTGAATGAGGTGGGCCTGCCTTCAGGAGCTATCCTCTCAGAGGAAGGGGCAGTGGACTTGCCCAATAGGAAAACTTCTGCTCTGCCAAATGGAATTGTGTCGACAGGCAGCACGGTGACGCAACTAATTTCTCGAGGAACTGACTCCGGTTATGAAACTGCCCTGAAGCCAGGGAAGATGGACCATCTGAGTAGCAGTGCCCCTGGATCCCCTCCTGACTTGTACGGGTCTTCCTACCTGTTGTTCAAATTGCTGTGTGTGTAAATGTGGAGTAGAAACAAAGTAAACCAGGTCTTTAAAAAAGAAACAGAATGGGGGTGGTGTTTGTTCTTGTGTTTGGTTGGGGCTTTTTTTAGTGATTATATAGTAGAGTAGAAAGCTAAAGCTAAAACTCTAAACTGTGTTAATTCCCTGTTTGCTTATATTTTAATTGGAGAAGGTGATAGAAGCCTTCAGAAGGTGGAGTGTAGACAAAGAACAGTGTATCAGAGTACAATGTGCTATATGAGGCCTTAATGAGCAGTGCCATCTTTCCACTTTTTAGGCTGGAATCTGTCCCCAAGAGCTCTATTTCTGCCTTGCCAGTGAACCCTCATCCTGTGCCTGCTCGGGCACCAGCAGATCTGCCCTCAGTGTCTGTCACCAAGCAGTTGCAGATGGTACCACGAGGGTCTCAGCTGTACAATGCACAACAAGCGGATATGTTTTATCAAGACCCCAGAGGAGCTGCCCCATCGTTTGAGCCAGCACCCTACCAGCAAGGTAAGATTGACATGAAACTCTTTCATCCTCAGGCTGATTATAGTCTTTCTTCCCACTTTGGTTTTTAAGCCCTTAAGTTGAAGTTTTCTTGCAAATGACATGGACTAAAGACACTAATGTTGTGACATCATAATAAAATGGAAATTGGCAGGATTTTATGCCTTGACTGAGGACTTCAATGCAAGTGAAAACAATACTTGTATCTGCCCAAGTGTTTCAAGTCCTTTTGTCTTCAGTTCTTCCTAACTGGGCTGGGATCAGGGATCCAGTATGGTAAACCTTAATTCATTTTGACTCAGGGAAAATGGAAATAAAGTGTGTGTGATGACAGAGATAAATCAAATTAGAGAAGGGTGTTCACAAAAGAAAAAAATCAATGAAAGGGAACTAAGAGGAAAAACTCTAAAGAGAGGCGGAGATATTTTTCTAGGAGAAAGATAATATTGAAGGGGATTAAAAAGAGAAGATATGGCTATGTATATGAAAACAGGGAATGATTCTTAGGCATTGTAAGGTTGCAGAGAGAAATGAGATAAAGTAAAGTTAATATGGAAGAAAAATAAGCAATGGAAGACCAAAGGAAGTTGAAAGCAGAAAAAGGCCTAGAAAGGAAAGGCAAAAGGGGGAAGCCATTTCTGAGAAAGTTGCACATCATTTTCAAGGAAAACAAACTATTCACACTTGTTCATTATGTACCAGTGAACATCTGAGTTGTCTACAAAATTTGACGTCATGTGCATATTCATGCTTATTTTAAAATTATCCAGAGATCCCGGATAGAATAATAGAATCTTCAGATAACCGGGCTATGTGATCTTAGAAGTCTTTGGTGATTTACAGTTCTGAAATGTCTTTCTCCTGTTCAAGACGTAGAACAAATCTCTAGATAACTTTATATCCTAATAATCCAAGTTTCTTTACCCAGCCAGTGGCTCTGATCTGTTGGGACAAATTGAATTTTAGTTGCATGGATGAGGATGTACAGGCCAATCTTCAGTTTACTTTTTAGGTCTTACCTAGCTGAAAGCATTTTTAGCAGTCTTCAGAGACATTCTGGTGATTTATTTCTATTCAGTGTGCTGGCAGGACTTGTGGGGCACCTGTGGTGGGCTCAGTCTCACCAGCTTTTCATCAGCTACTGTAACATTGACACTATGCTGGTGTCTTAGATAATTATACTGTGTCACTTGAGCTTTGGATCAACTTTTGCTTCTTTAGGGTTTTCTGTGGTCAGTTTTTGTGGACAATTGTGGTAATCACTTTCTGTATCTTGTGGTTTTTTTCCCGCCTTGCCTTGCTTCAGGAGTGTACTATACTGCTCAGTCCATGTCTCGCTTTGTCCGACCTCCTCCATCAGTGCCGGAGCAGGGCACGCCATACCTGGAGCACTATGGGCCATACCTGCCGGAGCGTGTGGTGAGCCCACAGTACCCACAGCCGCAGGGGTACCCGACCCTGGCACAGCCCATGTACCCACCACACTACGACGGCCGCCGCGTGTACCCCCCTGTGCAGCCCTACCAGCGGGAGGATGTGGTGCGGGGCAGCCCAGTGCCCATCGACATCCCACAAGCGGCTGTGCCCCTCTACGTACCTGAGTCCAGAGACAGATACCAGCAAACAGAGGCTTATTGCCCAGTGGCTCCACATCTCAGTCAGATTAGACCTTCGTGCCACAGGGTATGCGTTCTACACTGCATTTTTGTAGTTGTTTTGAGAGAGAAACTATAACCTGCTTGAGTAATTTAATATATTTGTACCAAGGGGTGGCCTTTGTGAAAGTCTGAACTTTAGGAAGCGGATCAAAAGCTGGAAGGTAATTTAGTTACTGGTCCCCTCCGCAGTTGTAATGATGTTAATATGTAAAAGTAGGCTGATTTAGTGCTCAAAGCAGAAAAGCATTGTAATTCACTTTGGAAGTCTCTTAAGTCTCTGACTTCTCCAGCGAAGATTAGTCTGGAGAGGGCTACTCAAGTGCAGAGTAAATACAGTGTATGGAAATGGTCATGTGTGCATTCTTGTACAGCCCATCTGTGACTGACCAACTCTAGTAATAATAATACATATATTAATAAGCATTAAACATACCTGCCTTGATAAAAGAATTAAAAATTCCGCTCTTCTGAATTTTTTCTAGTTCGATAGCTAACTGGAGGGTCTTCCTAGTATAGGTTTACAAACTTGTTTTGATAAATCACCAGCTAGAATTGAGTTCCGTACGGTAGTTGGACTTAGGTCATTCAGTTTAAAGGCTCTAAATCCTATTGCTGAGTACTGGAAGTGTTGTTAACGTAACTTACATATTAACCAGTTTGAGTATGCTGTGTTTAATTCTGTTGCAAAGTGAATAATAAATGTGACTAGGTTTTGATCTGTAGAGTTCTATCAATTTACCGTGTATGACTGTAATGGGGACTTGCCATGCTGAACATGTTCCAGTGGGAGCTTTGCCAAGTTGGACCACATTCCCTGTTTGTGGGGGGTCTTGAACTAACACTGGCCAGTGTAGGAATATATATGTACTATGTGAAAGTTAACAGGTAGACTTTAACAAAGTGATCATTAGTTGTTACTTTAATGATTCTGTCTATCCTCTGTATTTCCCTCTCCTTGCAGTATATAGCTGCCTTATTTTGTTCAGGTAAACAACACTTAGAAAATTATTTGTTTTGTGCATTAATGCTTCAGGAGCTCTGAAACGTCTTCCTGTCTTCATTTCAGCCTCATCCCAGCCTGGATGAACTTCACCGACGAAGGAAAGAGATCATGGCCCAGCTAGAAGAGAGGAAGGTGATTTCTCCACCTCCTTTCGCACCATCACCAACGTTGCCTCATCCTTTTCACTCAGAGGATGTAAGCATATTTTGACAAAAACATGAGATACTGGCATGTTTAGAAAATACTTTGGAGTTTACAAGAAAATAGAACAGTACAGCACTGGCAAGTGTTGGGGCAAGTAGATTTTGTGCCTAGATGGAAAGCCCTTGTAGTACAGTCTCCAGTGTTTCAACTGGCAGTTGATCTACCACTGGTCCTAAGCTCTCTGCTTTCAGTGCAATGAAGAAAATTGATTTTGAGCCATTACTAACTAAAGTAATTGCTCTTCACAGTTACTAGACTTTGCTCCTGACATATTTAGAATGAAGTAACAGCTTGATAGAGATTTATTTTTTTAACCAGTGTCAAAATATCACCTTCAAACTGGCTAAGTGAACAGTCAGCCACTGGGAGCATAGCCGGGGCTCAGAATCTCACGCACTTCATGCGTTCTCTGGCCCAATCCCAGATGGTGATGAAACTGATAAAAAATAATCCTTGTGATGTTTCTCAAGTTCACTGCTGTTGAAGTAAACAGGGATGGCTGTGAAACTGCTTCTTCCCCTCACTTACAGAACCAGATTTTTGTTTTTGTACAGTACTTGGATGAAGACCTGAAGGTAGCTGGGAAATACAAAGGAAATGACTACAGCCAGTACTCTCCCTGGTCATGTGACACCATCGGCTCCTACATTGGAACCAAAGATGCAAAACCCAAAGATGTTGTGGCAGCGAGGAGTGTGGAGATGGCGGTATGCAGGGCTAAGGGGAAAACAGAAGAAGAGTGGATATTTCTGTGGGTTGGGAAGGACTTACATTTGCTTTCCATGATGATGGCAGTGCTTTTAATTAAGCTCAAAAGTGCATTGGAGTCACAGAAAGGTGTGTGAATCACTTTGTTTTCAAAGTTACAAACAGTCCTACCCTTGTGTAGCTTGTACAAAATTCTGCATATAGATGCAGGATAACCACTCTGCTCTGAAGCCATGGCTAGCAAGAATATTTTGCAAGGATTATTCTTTGCACTTACTTGAAATGTAAAAATTATTCTGTACTGGCAGCTTGTTCATAAAGCATGTCCATCTCTTGCTGCCTTTACTTCTTTCTGTCAGAGGAAGATGCTGTAATTTAACTTCAGGCAATTAATTCCTTTTAAGGTGACTGTTACTGCTGTTAAGGGTATTACTAGTTTTTACTTGAAGGACTGTGATTTGTGGCCACAAGAATACCCGAAACTTGCATTAAGTTTTTGAGAAGAACGCAGTGAAAACATTGTACTAGGCTGTTTCTTCTTGAAGGCAATTTCTAGCTCTACACTACACTCATTCAGCCCTCCACTGAACTGTGGGCTGTGATCTTGTTTTGTGCTGCTCCATTTTTGCTAGGTCAGTGTTGCAAAATGAAGGGGCTGCTTGGGTGTTACTATTGGGACTCCTGAATGGAGAAGAAAATTAAGAGGAGTCTGAAATACCACCACTATTCAGTTTCTTCCTAACATTCAAGCATCAGTCAATACGAGAAGTAGTCTGATAGCCCATGCACATCAGAAGTCATTCAAGTTCTTCAAGAGAAAAGACTGTTTAGCCTGAGAAACTATTTTACAGAGATTCATCTCTTCTTCTTCATCTCCCATCTACAAAAGTGATCTATTGACTTTTATTTCTGTATTGTCAGAGTCATGGTGACCTTTCTTTGGCCAATAAGAGGTGGGGGAGAACATTTCTAATCAGAATTCATTCTTCTGCAGACAGGTGCTCACCTGTTGCAACCACTTAACTAAATCAGGATTTTTTTGGTTCACCTTCTCCTCAAACAGGCTCCCCTTTTTCCCTGTGCCCCATTGGAATTAAATTTGTCTTTTTTCTGTCTGCTGAATTCCTTTCCTCTTAAAACCTTGAAGGCACTGTTGGAAATGGATGCAAAAAGGAGGCTTTCTCCTGAAAAAAGCAGAGCAAAAAACTGCATTTCTTCTGCAGCTGTGGCCTTTTTTACCTGTCCTCTTGCTCTCAGTCCTACACAGTGTGGTTGCCTGGAGTTATCACACTGTCACTTTTGACCTGGGGAAGTACTGAGATTCCTTGGAATCAGCTTATTGCTGTCCAAGTGGCAGCATCCAGGAATTGATAAATAGTTCTTGACTTTCATCCCTGCTGCTAGAAAACTGCAAAAACACCTGCAGCTCAATTAAGAGAAGTAATAAGGTTCTGGAGAAGCAGCCTCCTTTTTAAAGGCTAAACAAAGTATTCTTCTTTCCCAGAGCTAATTTTCAGATAAGCAGAATGGGATCTCTGCTGCTTTCAGTTTTTGTTTCCTCACAGGAAAAAATTACCAGAACACCTTTACTGAATTAATTCTTCAGTATTTTTTTTTAATCTTTCATAAGAGATTCCCTTTTCCAAGGGCAGGAATAGTATCATCTGAGAGTGCATAATGCTGAATATTCTGCAGATGACATGCAGCTTTACTGTGTAAATAGAAATATATTAAAATTGGTGCTAGCATCCAGTGTCCCCGAGATGATATTTTTTTTCCAGAATTCCAAAGTAGATTTTCCCTAAGGTTTCAGTTTCAAAGTATTATATTTCTTGAATTTAGCTTCCAACTTAGTTGTTACTGCCATTTTCACCCCTTTATTCCTGCCTCAGATATGTTATCTTAACTGTTTCTAGCAATCCTTATCCCCACTGAAAGCTTGCAGAGTTTTTTTTTTTAATATTGGACCATACCAAATTTTGTAGCCTTTAGACAGTTTTCTTGGTGTAGTGGCCCCATTTATCTTGCTCCTTCTGTTTTACTGTGTACAGTTTTACTTCTTTAGCAAAGTCTTGATTTTGGCAGTTCTTACCATGTTACCATGTTACATTTTCTGGTCGCCAACAGATAGCTTTCTGATTTAACTCAGCTCTTTGAGGAGAGAGTGAACACTTTGTCTCTTCATATGCTGACCCATTAAGGTGTTTGAGTCTGAAACTCGTTTAGAATCCAGGTTGTTCCAAACAGTACTGCTGCTTAATGAAAATGCCTGAAAAGGTATACTAGACATGTTCAAGTAAGTGCTGTACTGAAAAATTCCCATTCTGAGTCAGTTGCAGGCTGTTAGGTGATACAATTCTTAACACTGGGCTTCAGAGCAATTTCTTTTGGATTCTAGAAGGAATATGTATTCCTCAGAGATGTCCACTGATCTCTTCTTTGAGTTTATATAAGGGAGAGGTTTTTTTCCCTCCTTCTCTTCCCATTAGACTTCTTCTGTCTCAGTTTCCATTTGCTGCTTCTGTCTTCTTCTGGATTTGATCACAGTTAATTTTGCAGCTTTTTCACTGTGGTGTAGTAATGGTCATCTTAAGTTAGACCATTAAGGAGAGGCCCCCTCTGACAGTGGAGTTAGAAACTGAAGAATAGGAAAACGAGTTGCAAAGTGAAGGGGATAGAGAATACTAGAGAAACTTACTGTACTTTTACCAAATTGTTGTGCAAGGATTGTGAGCCTGTTACTTTCTGAATGAGTTTTTGAGTGCCTTTTCCATGTCTTGTTCAGAATGTGGATAGTAAAGCCATGCGTGAGCAGCGACTGGACATGCAGCGACGAGCAGCTGAGACAGGGGACGATGACCTCATTCCATTTGGAGACCGACCAACTGTGTCAAGATTTGGGGCTATCTCTCGTACTTCCAAAGCTATGTACCAGAACTCTGGGCCCATGCAGGCCATAGCGGTTCAGGGAGCTGCCACTAAATCCATCATTTCAGGTATGATCTGTGCTCTTGGATTTTACTGGCTGTTGCTATTTTCTTTACTGATACAGTGTTGTACAGGTTGAAGACAAACCCTGTAAACTTGTATCTTGTTGTAGAAGTACAGCTGTGGTGTGTGTGAATGCCACTTAAAATAACTTCATGTAGGGTTATACTGAGAAGTCTGAATTCAGAACAAGGTTGCCACAGCTTTCTGAGATCACTTGGTCTGTTCAGCCTGGACAAAAGGAGAGTGAGGGGAGACCCCATAGCAGTCTACAGCTTCTTCCCAAGGGGAAGCAGAAGGGCAGGCCCTGATTCCTCTCTGCTGACCAGTGACAGGACTGGAGCTGTGTCGGGGGAAGGTTGGGTTGGATATCAGGGAAAGGTTTTTCCCCCAGAGGGTGGTGGGGCACTGAGCAGGGAGTGATCACAGCCCCAAGGCTGCCAGAGCTCCAGAAGCATTTGGACAATGCTCTCAGGCTCAGGGTGGGATTGTTGGGATGTCTGTGGAGGGCCAGGAGTTTGACTCTGTGGTCCTTGTGGGTCCTTCCAAGTCAGGATATTCAGTGATTCCATGACATGTTCATGCATACAGAGTGTATTTGTTAGTGATATGTTATTGCTGTTTGGAAGAAGTTACTTTGCTCTTCCAGTCCTTCTGATAGGAAGCTTATTTTAAATCTGTAGTAGCAGAATCCAGAAGCTTAGCACTTTGCCAAATACATAATGCAAAACCATCTTGATGAAGTGCTGTACTGCTGCTCTCCTGCTTTATGGGTAGCTGCACCTGCAAGCTTAATGCAGCCATTGTCTTGTGTACTCTTTGGCAAAGTAAAAAAGTAGGAGTAATTAATATCCAACATGTCTATTTTCAAATCACATGTGTAATATGGCTGTCTTACTTCAAAAGATTGTCTCTTTCTTGAGGTGCCCCGAATAACCTTAAGAAAATATTTAATTATTATATTCCCCCAAACTTGTTTCTGGATTTTTCAGGCAGTAATCTTTTAGGCTTTATTACAGGTAGAACTCTGACTTCTGTGAAAACTTAATCTTTAAACTGTAGTTACCTAGGTATGTCAGAATTATCAGTGAATTCCTGAGTCTTTTAGGAACTTCAGTAGTAAAAACAACTGCAGTCATCATGTCTGTAAGTTTTGTTCTGTGTTTGTTCATCTGCCTCAGTATCTGAAGTCCTTGACAGTCTCAGACTCTGGAATGCTATCACAGACTGTTAGACGTACAGGAAGAGTCATGTATTGGGCATGTGAGACCAGTCACACGGAGTATTTCTGTGTTCATTTAATCACAAGAAACGTTAAACTTCTCATAATTAGAGGGCTGGCCTTTCCTCTTCTTCTCTGTCTAGTTCTGTGTTGGCTGAAACACTGACAGGGTGATTTTGTCGTAATGCGATAGGGTTTTCTTTCTGTTCCCTGGTAGACTACAGTCCTTACGGAACCCATGGTGGCTGGGGAGGCTCTCCATACTCTCCTCATCAAAATATACCTTCTCAGGGACGTTTCAATGACAGGTAGGATTGCTTTATTTTTTCTTTGCCTTTTTCTAAATTTTCTTTTATCTATTTTTTTCTGTGCCAGCTGAGTAAAGATTTTTCTTGGTATCGCCTTATTTTTGCTTTTCCAATCCCAAAGGGAAAGACTGTCCATGTCGGATGTGGCTGGTCATGGGAAGCAGTTGCCCTCAGCTGAACGAGAGCAGCAGCTGCGCATGGAACTGCAGCAAGTTGACCATCAGATCAGCCAGCAGACACAAATGCGGGGACTGGAGGTTGGTACCAGCATTTGGAGCAGCACTGAGGGGTGGTATGGAGAGAGATGAAGCTGGTAAAGCTTTTCATGGGCTGACCTTTGTAGTGATATTCAGTAACAATACTTAGTCCTGTGATGCCAGGCATCAGGGCTGTGGTGCAAGTGTCACCCTTCCTGCTTAGCAGCAGAAACTTCCCCGCATGCCACGTGCAAATCAAATACTTGAATTTGCAGTCTGTACTCAGTCTTGTTTGCTGTCATTCTCTCTCTCACTCTCCCTCTGTTCAACTCCACTCAGAGACAAACCCGTGGTGTAGGTGCCTGTTCTTGACTTTACTGCCCTTGGAAATGTCTGATTTTATGTACAGAAAGCCATGAGCTTCATCTGTTTCATGTTTGGCTTTGTGTTTGTACCTGTTTCTTCCTAAATAGCACAAGCCACAAGAGTCAAGGAAGTAAATATGTAATATATTTAGCTTGAAAAATTAAGGCTTAATATTTTATGTCTCCTTGCTTGGAAGAAATGTAAGTTCTAGCGTAAGGGAAGATGAGTGTGTGTTTGTAAAAGAATTAATGAGCTGAAATCTTTTGATTTTGTGAGACACGGAGAAATGTCAAGCCATAAAGAATTAATAGTTCTAGAAAGCTTTAGTTACTTTTTTTGTCTTAGGAAAAATCAGTAAATGTTTACCAGAAAACTGTTCTAGGTACCTCAGCAACTATTTGTGTTAATATTTTCCCAGAAGAAATTGCTGTAAGTAGTGGATAGCAGTGTCTGCTGAAACTGTGGTTACCTAAGAACACATTACAGAAGAGGGTTACTGTAGATTAGTTTAAGAGCTCACAGTTAAGTCACAGCAGTAGTTGCAGTAATGTGCATTTCTTAGTTACTTGAAACATAGCTTGTGTTCTTGTGCTCTTGTTTGGGAATGAGAGGAGAAAATGTTTTCACTCTTGCATGTCTGCCTTCGCCATAATTCAAGAGTATCGGAAAGTTGCAAAACCTGTAAGTGGCCTTCCTGTCCTACTCATCGTTGTTTGATTGTGTCAGTGTTAAATCCTACAGAATTGAATGCTGAGCCTTGATTTTGCCGTAATATGAATTTTGCAGAACTAGTCAGTTACTTGAGTAACAACAGCTTTCACTTTATCTCTTGTGCTCAAAGCTGCAAGTAGATATTGGAAATTGAGGGGTCTTCACAGGTTTGCCTATTACAAAGTTGCAGCAATCAATTCAGCCAGAGCATGAAGAAATAGATCATTTTGTTTTTGCATTGCATGAGCATTTCTACTTAAAGATCAGCCAGATGATGGGTTGTGTGGAGTACAAGATGGTGTATTTAAATGCAGAGCACATACTTGCAGAACTGATTTGCAAGTATTAACAGCTTTTTGGAATGGCTGACATGGTTTCCCAGTTTGAGACAAAATTCAGTCTGAATTTGAACATCTTCTTTCAGAAGGCAGGTTACAGCCACTCCTCTGCTACCAGGTTCAGGAAAGAAATATTCCTTGGAAGAAAGTGAAAGGGAATAAACTTTTCATGTAACAAACACACAGGAAAAGAATAAAAATGCTAAATAATGAAACCTCTCACTGTGGAGAGAAACCTGGGAAGATTTTGAAGTCCTTCTATGGGTGTGGTCTCTCTCCTCCTCTTCGGAGTTGGGTCGGTGTGGGCCCGCCTCCGAGGCCTTGATGGAAAGTTCTCCCAGTGTGTTCTGATGTTGTTGAAACAGTCCAGAAGAGAAGAAAGAAAAAAGCCAAAGTCCCAGAAAAAAAGGTTTAACTCTCCGTGTCCCTCCAGACAAAACAGAGCCGAAAGCTGGCTGAAAAGTAAGAAGGGTGCTTCCTTTGCTCTTCTCACTGCAGCAGCTATCTTGGAGCATAAACTGCTTTGAAAAGTTTGGCTTTTTTTTTTCTTTCTCTTGGACCCATTTTTAAAGGCACAGAAAGGCACAGGATTCATATCTGGGCATAGAGCGGCGATAGGGGATACAACATCATGAAGTTACCCCAAGACACATGGCTACTGCTTTTAGTAACTTGCAACTTGTGAATGACCGTAGTCACTTGCCCCTCTCTGTTCCTCTGCTTCCTAATGTCAGTCAGTAAAGACCTACATATTGACAACTACATCTCTCAAGACGTTTTATATGATGTAATAATAATTCTGGCTCTGCTGTAGAATTAGGTAAATTCTACTGCTGTAAAATAAAGCAGCAGACTTGCTTATCTGCAGTTTGCTTTTGTTGAACATAGAGCTCAGAAGAGAGTAGTGTTCTTGTTTATGGGCTTAGTCTTAGTTTTGAGGAGGGAGTAGTATATGAAGAAAACACATGCAAATTTATGACAGCAAGAGTTATTTAAGACTGTTTGTTTAAAAATGAAAAGACTTGTCCGTGTGTAAAGAAACATATTGAAACTTGCACTGGAAGTGATTTCAATTGGGACATTGTGAAGTGCGGGGAGAGGCAGCCTTGGTTTTGCAAACGAGCAATACTCTGGAATTATGGCCTTAGAGCTCTCTGTGCTTGGTGTGTCGTGTGCTCAGTTGTGTATGTGCTTGAGTTTATGCATTTAGGCTGTTAGTAACAGGCTGCTATTGCAGAGAGAGGCGACTACCCTGGCAGGCCATCCACAGCCCCCACCCCCACCTCCCAAGTGGCCTGGGATGATCTCAAGTGAACAGCTGAGCTTGGAGCTACACCAGGTGGAAAGGGAAATTGGGAAGAGAACCCGTGAGCTGAGCATGGTGAGTGCTGGGGGGCTGGGAGGCAGAGAGATGCAGTGGAGAGCCATATACCTGGCTGCAGCCCTTTCACCCTGGCAGAAAGGCTCCCTGCTGGATGCCCACAACTGGAGTCATCCATCTTCCTCTTCACCTTTACTCTTCAAAACCTCCTGAGGAGTTTCTTGAGTCTTCTTCATGAAGAAGTTTAATGTAGCACTTCAAAATGCTGTTATTTTGTTACCATTTGAAATAAGCATGGTGTTGAATTTGATGGAAACCAGATTGTCTGAAGGTCACTGTGCCATGAGTTCTATAAACTGCTTTAACATAGGAAACATCTTCTGCAGGTACAGGCTAGTGTTTAGAAGTTCATGTGCTATTACAGTCTGTGGCCTTTCCTTGTTGTTAAAAGGATCGTTCTTTCCTTTCAGGAACTACTGTGTCCTGAGAGGATGAGCATATCTAAAAGTCTGGTTTTGTCTCATGGCTTTTGTGGGTTAAACTGTGTGACTGCAATTTACAGGCCTTCTTCATCATCCCTAAGGGATGAAGTCTCCAATTCTTTCAACACACTCTTAAAGAATTTTTCATCTGTCCTTTTTTTAAAGGAGAGCCAGTCTTCTCTGGATATGAAAAACAAGCTGGGCACCACTAAACAGACAGAAAATGGACAATTAGAACGACAAAACAAGGTTCCAGCTGAGGACCTTGCACTGACATTCAGGTAATATGGGCCTTCAACCTGTCTTTTTGTAGGAGGAGACTGACTTCTTCAGGGTCACTCTCCTAGTGAGTAATTCCCCTTGCCTCACATCAGCTGTGATGGGGAAGCACCTACTAGGAAAAGAGGATACAAATCAAGTTTTTGTAGTGCAGGCGTGAATTAAGGACCTTTCTAGCTGTGGAGTAGGTGAGTGGAATAAGACTCTATATAAATTAATGCAACAGAAGACTTGCAGTGTCTGTCAGAAAGGAATCCATCTAGTCAGTATTGGATGATTAGTAGGGAGAAGCAGGAATTATGCAGCCACCACAAAGAAATCCTTATCTGCTGTTTTAGTTTCAAAGAAAAATCTCCCAAATGTGAGAGGAAAGTTACTCCATCCTGCTAAGGTTTGTGATGTGGATGTTGTCTAGGATGGCATGCACTTCGAAACTAAGTTCACTTTTAGTTGTTGGTAGTGGACTTCTATCTGTGTAGATGCTGGGATTGATTTCAGTTCACATTTAATGGACAGTTGGAATAAGATGTTGGCTGGGAATGCTGAAAGTTTCCACAGCAAGTATTTTCAAATGGCCACAAGCATCTACATGTATTCAGGCTAGCACTGAACATAGACGCTCGGATGTTTACACAACTTCATCTGAGCAGTTTGGAATTTTGATATTTATTCAGAGTGAGCATTTTCTGAATAAATACACTATTGCTGATGAAGTCTGTACCTTCTTTTTATAACCAGTTCTGGAGTTCTGTGCTGCACCATTAGATTGATGCCTCCAGAGCAGGAACTAATTTTTCCATATGGTGCTGTGAAAGTAATGAAATCAAAACAACTGTTCATATTTTTAAAATTAAGAAAAAAATGATAAATTATCTAGGTAGGTTAAGTATGTGTGCACTGAAGTCCTCTTACTTGAAAACAAAGGAAAAATCTCGGTAATTGCTTCTTTTCACCCACTTTCCCTTTCTCCTCAACTTGCCTTCATCAGTGATGTTCCGAATGGATCAGCTTTAACCCAAGAGAACATTGGCCTCCTGTCAAACAGTATGGCATCTCTCAGCCTGTCAGAGGACCCCGAGGGAGGAGGAGATAGCCATGACTCCCAGCGAGGGGGAGTAACACCTGCATCTGCTCCATGAAGCAAGGCCAGCACACCCTGAAGTTCCTTCTGCTGGGGTGTCGGCAGCTTCCATAACGTGTTTTTTTCCACGGGTGATTGGAGAAACGCAGGAGCAGCAGCAGTAGCAGAGCAGCAGGTCCAGAGGCAATGTGCACAAACACAACTACTAGAAACAAATTCTGCACATAGTTCACATTAACGCATTTTTTAATTAAAAAAATGAAAATTAGCAGTATCTGCAAGCAATTCAAATTAAATTTGTTTTTGTTCTGTGAATGAACTTTATTTTAATAACTTTGGACGCCTTGAATCCCAGGGCTTAAAAAAAAGATATTATATATATATACTCTGTTTGATTAATTGTATGATCTTAATGAAGTAGGTTTTTTCTTTTATTTTGGTATTATTACATACCCAGTGCATAATTCCTTATCACCTTACTAAAACAATCTGGCCGCTTCCTTGTATGGTTTAAGGGCAAACAAGGAATGAGGGTCGGAGAGTAGCTGTGAATTGCAGTGTCAAAACATGTGCAGCAAACTTCAAGCTTAACATAACTCCTCCCATTGTGGCCAAGAACTTAAACTGAGTTTCTTGCTTAAATTGTTGAATTTAAACTAAAAATGACAGAGTCTTTGCAAAGGTGTGGTCGTTTTTAGAGGCTGGCATTATTTAAGATCTGTGTATGTTAGAATTTGACACCTGAGTATCAACCTGCAGTTTGTCAGGGCTGCAGTGAATCCACCCTGGATTCCTATTTCGTGGAGGAAGTATTGCACCAAAATGACGGTGCACCACAGATCCTGCCAGAAGTACTGAGAAGCAAGTTCTGCCTAATACTTCTCTAAGTAGATGCTTTGTAGGCATAAGTCAGAGAAGCCGTAAGTCTCTTTTGATTATTTTTTTTTTAATTAAACATTTTTTTTTCTTGCTGCACGTTTTTTGACTTTCTCGGCATATGCTGAGGTAAGATCCTGGATATGAAGACCTCTTGAGAATGTTTTTTCAAGTGGTGCTGCCTCTCTACCTTCTTGGCCTGTTCTCATTTTTCCTTTCTGGGTTAGACTACTAAGTGGGAAAGCACTGGTTATGTAATAAATTACTGTATTGCTTTGGTTGGGTAAAGCAAGAGTTAATAAATTTTCTTGGGTTTTAGTTTTTTTTCCTTAACCTTATCTCCTGCTGAGGTCATAGCAACCTTGGGCTAAGCTTTGCATTCATCATACTGTTAAATAAAACAAAAGGGGAGGGTGGGAGGGGATACAGTCCCATTATTGCCTACCAGTAGGAGAGTCCAAACAGAAGACTCTTTTGAGTAGCAATTATTTAATTTGCCCAGTCAAGGCACCGCATTTATATACTATTTCACATTGAATTTGATTATGCCCTACAGACCTGGCTGGTCAAGGATTTGATACACATATTGGCTTGGGATTCGAGCTTTCTTTTTTATTTAAATAAAAATTTATATATAAATATATATATACATATATACATAGTTATATCTGTATATATATTGGGTATGTTTTAAGAATTTTTTCGCATGAGCGCAGCTGTTGTGATCAAATATCTGGGAGGTAGAAGCACTGAATGAAAATAAAAGCATTTTTCGCACACCCCCCCCACACTTTTCCATATGTCTTAACACGGGTTTATTTCGCTCTTAGTTGAAGTTTGGCCTCTTAATTGCAAAGAGTAGTTTGAAGCTTGCTTTTTTCTAACCCCTCTAACTTTTGGCAAAGAGTCAACTTTGCACTGAAACAGCTTCATGTCCCCTTGCCTCATCTATCTGTATCTCCTACTTGAGGCCAAGCATTCCAGCCACTCCCCTTGGAGCCAAGCAGAACTGGGGTGATGCAGTTGGGAGCCCATCAGGTCTGTTCCTCCCTTCTCAGCTCTGAGCATGAGAAGGATGAAGGTCTTTCCTGGCCACCTGCTCCCAAGTCACCTGACACAGGCCCTGGGCCATTTCATCCTTCAGTGCAGAGCACCACCCTCAGGTCAGCCTTTTCCTTGATTTTAATTAGTTAGCTCCTTCTTGCTGTGTCTTTATTAACACGAGGAGCTTATCTTTGTCAAGGTAATTAGTGCAATATTCTAATCTAGGAGGACAAGCCCAGAATGTGCCTTTTTTTGACTGTAGTAATTGTGGATGTAAAATTAATTTTCAAAGACAGTTACGATAGGTTGGACCCTACAGATTCATTTGTAATACTAGGAAGAAAATCTGGAGGGGCAAAAACCTCTTTACCTTTTCTTTCCTAGTTCCCTTGCCAGGTATGGGATTATTCTTTTCTCCACATTTTCTCCTGGAATTCTTCAGTAAGCACTGTTCAGATTGCTGGTCTACATATGATGAATGCTTCCAAAATCCGTGGATAAGAAGGGAGACCTTACTGTTTGGTTTTTTTTTCCTCCTTCATCCAATTATCTTTGTTGTACTTCATGCATAATGTCCTTGTTGTGACCAGTGTGTCCAGGTGAATGCCCTGTTTGCCCAGAAATATAGTTTGGCTTGTTAAATAGTTTGTTTGATATCTACTAAGAGTATTGATTTTCAACTTTGTTTCATCCCCTCCTCCTCTTACCCTTTTTCTGCCTTTTTTTTTTTTGCAGAAGTTTAGTTGATTAAACAAATCAAACAGCAAAATGCCATGCATGCTCTTAAGTTTTTTTCTGGAAACTGCACCTAAAATGTTCCAGTTTTGTGGAAAAACTGGGAGACCTTGGAGGACAGACAGCTCTACGTATAGTGGCGGCATTGATGTTTACAGCTAACAAGTGTGAAAATGTCTGGAGTGACTCTGTATCTTGCTACATTCATTCCTGTAGCCCATCATTGTCCCAGTTGTACAGGAATTCTGGCCACCTCAGTGAAATTGGTCTCAGCTACCAAGTGGTTTAGTTCCTTCTATTGAGCAAGAAGAAGCAATATTACCATGGTGTCAGGGCACTGGTGCGTCCTTTGGTAGGTAGGTTAGATTTTCTGCTGCACCAGACAACTCTGAACCCTTGCTGATAGCTGGGTTTCAGACAGATGGACAGCATGGACAAACCTTCAGAATAGGAAGCTTCAAGTGGTAGGTTAAGCTTCAGTGTGTCAGTGATTCAGTCAGTATATAGATGATGTCTGTTTATTCTGTGACGTCGTTTCCCTCCTCCTGTCAACATCTCATCTGTCTCTCCTGTGACCTAGTTCTTTTTTCTTAATAGAAGTTTAAACTTTTTCTTCTGCCCTTCTTGCATGCTGTCCCATTTCAGAGTAGGACTTTTCTTCTGTAGATCAGAGCACCTTTCAAGCTAGCAGCACTTTTATCCCTGTTCTTCTCAAGTTCTTCTCTGTAGTGTTCTCTGAGCTGTCTCTCCCCTTTTTGCGTCTTTTTGTCCTGTGGCTTGCCCATCCACCCTCCCTGATTGTGTAACAGTGACAGCTTGCTGCCTCAAAACAGAGCATTCAAGTGAATTCGCTTAGCCAATAACTTCTGTGAAGTTGCCTTTTCTAATGGTGTTATTACTCAGTGATGCACAAATGTGATATTGCCCCTACTGGTAGGCAAACGGGGGATCTGTATAAACATGATAAACTGCTGTTTTTCTTTAAAGGAGAGCCAAAGACTTGTGCTTTACACTTTTTTTTCCCCTGGTGTAGCCATTTTGATTGTCAGACATTTGTGTGTAGGATATTGTGAGTTGACTGTATTATCCTAATAGCAATTTGCAGAAGTTAATGATTGTCAAGCCTTGCCCATGCATTGAATTGTGGAAAATCATTCAATTTAGTCGTACAATTTTCAATGTACTGAGATGTATCTAAGGTGTTGTGATGTGTTTTCAGTCTCTCATGCACTCTCTCAGCTGATTGAATGGCTCATTTAGAGAGAGAGAAGGAACATAGAAATGTTGTAATCCAAGAAGCCTTGTCTTTAAGTGTTTCTAAATTAAAAACTGATTGAAATTTTCTTCAGTTACAGTAAAAGACAAATCTGTGTTACAAATGTGACTGACTTTTAGGTCCACTGGGACTGAAAAGATTTGTGAAATGCTAGCATTGCATTAAATTAGATGTGGAAGAACCAAATTTGTGATGATGATATTGTCTCTTAACAGCATGGACTTAGTAAGATGGGGCAAATTTTCTATTAGAAAGGGCCAGGAGTGAGGCATTTATTGATAATACAAGAAAGCTGCTTGCATTTCCCTTCCTTGAGCTACTCCAACTCTCAGGCTTGTTACTAGTTTTGGGTTGTTTAAACAGGCTTGTTAAAGTTTTTGGGTTCATAGAGAAATTGCTTAAAGTCCGAGTAGCATAAACCCTCATTTCCATTGCCATTTATAATTTGGACTACAACAAAGCAGACTTACAGGACAGTCATCTGAAAAACCCCCAGTATAAAGTATCTTTCCTGGACTGGCTGTTTCAGACCTGTTCTTATGGTCCAAGAAATGCCATGCCAGTGTTCAGGTGGCTGAACAGCAGGAGTGCCAGCCACCTTCTCTGCTCTAAAATGGGAGAAAAGACCCAAATATATGCAGTGTGCAAGTTTTTGTGCGTGTGTGTATGTGTATGGAGAAGTGTTTGTGGTCCTAGGATAGATAGAAGGAACACAGAGCAATGCTGCTGGAGCATGATGTTACCTTCATACTCAAATTTTGTTATCATTCGCTTTCCAAAGTACAGCTTTCCATTCCTGCCTCCTAATGTTGCTGATTTAAAAACAACCCAAAAAAAGTCAGCGTGTCAGCAGCCTAATTTCTTGTATCACAATAAATCAATTCCCCTGTGGGGGAAAAAAGGGATCAAGAGTTCTTGAGTTGTCTACATGGTAATGGAGTTATGATTTGGAAAAACATCCACCTTGTTTGAGTAAGAGTAAACTGAATTTCTGAGGAAAGTGAAGCAGCTCTTCTAAGCCACCTTCTGTGTACAGCCATGTTGCCAAGAGATGGGTGGCTGTTACTTGTTGTAAATCAACGTACAGATTATTATGTAGCCCAAATGGATCTGCTCTCAATTCAAATGGACTCATAAAATGTAAAAAACTTCATTGGGAATTTTCATTTCCATAGTCAACTGTTACCAACTGCATTATTTTCTGTTAGAATGTCAGGATGACAGGGACTAGAGTAAGTTAATTCTAATTATACAACATAAGAAAGGCATTTGGGGAAATGTTATTCCAGCACAGTGTCCTTCTACAGTTAACATGCGGCCTTTATTCTTCTATAGGAGGAAGAAGAATATAACTGCTTAGTGTTGTGACGGTCTTTGAGGCACTTCTTGTGATGCAGGTAGAGCCTTGGTTAGAAGAGAACAGAGAACAAACTTAACATTTATTTTCTTTATAATTTTGTTTCCTAACGGTGAGTGTAATATCATGCCATGGGAAGCGTGGCAAGCAAAGAGGCTGCAGCTTTTTCTGAAATTTCCCAATAAAAAGAGCCACATGGCAATGTGGATTTGTCTGCATCAGGAACATCACAGTCATTTGACACTTGAAATATCTGGCCATAATAATCAAAATTGGATGCCTGTAGCTTAGTAACATGAATTAACTGATCTTTCCCAGGCAATCTTTGCAATTCCAGTGAGTTTGTGTATGATTTTTAGTGTCAATTGCTAGGTGTTCAGCACTCGGGAAGGTTTAGGTGCCTAAATTCATCCAGCAAGGCAGCTTTCCTTGAATATACTGTTTGGATGTTTTCATATGCCAGGAAACAACTGTTTTGAAGATCTGAAAGTTTTAGGAAAACACAATTGTCCATTTCAATTTGAAAACTACAGTATTGGGAGAGACGAAAGCAACAGGTCTCTGGAAATAAAAAGCATTAGACATGATGGAATTACATGTGAAATGTATATGGGGTAAACATATCTAAGCGGAAAAAAAAAACCACTGTGGAGTATTTGATGTTCAAGAAATTATTTGCTTCTTTGTAATGTTAAAAAGACTTTATTAATAGTTCTGTGGCAGACAGTACTCACAAGTCTTTGGCATCCAAACCAGATTGTATATCAGATGGATCCCACAACTGGATATGTGCACTGACCTCTAGTTGTAGCTTTTTAAAAAGAAATTTGGCATCAGCCTCTAATAAATGCATGAAGCAACCTGGGAGGAAGAAGACATCCTGTTCACATCACAGCTGCTGCACAACTCACAAATGGTACCGTTCATCTGCAGCCTCTCGTAAGTGAAGGTGCTCAGCATGGACAAAACTAATGACTTTCAGAGTTTTTCCTAATTTTAAGGAGTTCCCATTTCCCCTTTAGCCTCTGCTTGCTGTGTAAGCAGCCTCCATGCTAAAAGGATCTTTCCTTGAAGTCAGCTTAGCAACTGTGATTTAGCTTGGCTATTTTTTCCTATTTTCTCTAACTGGTAATGTCGTGTTAAGCGCTTCCCCCCCTTGTATTTGTTGCTATGGGGAGGAAGAGGTGAAGCAAGCCATGTGTGAGAGGAGGGAGGAAGACTTGTGGGATCTGTGTGACAGCTCCCACTTCTTTGAAATTGTCTACTTCCAGTTGTGGGATTTCTTGATATATGATTTTTTGGTGGTTTTTGTAAGCCTCATTTTCTTTGATCTTGTTAGTTCCGTACAAGTCTCCCCGAGACATTCTACAGTCATTATCACCTTTTTGGGTGGAGTTAATTTTTTTGGGGCTGTTTGGTTTTTAAAATAACTTTTTAACGTTGGTGCATATATGCTTGGGATAGAGCTCATGTAATTATCCAATCGTATTGATTGTATGTGATTGTGCCCTGCAGAGGTATATTTAACAAAAAATAAAATATAGTCTAGGTAATAAAGGAGACCATGAGGTTCGTTGAGTCAGGTTATGAACTATTTCTTAAATTTATTTAGGATCCTCGATAAATGAAATTCCATCTGCCGTTCTCGTGAATCAGTGCTAAACAAAATGTCATTCATTCTCTCCTTGTGTTTTTCCTTGCTTTTCTTCTTCTGCTGTTTTCTTCCTTTCCTGTTTCTCTTTCCCATAAACAAAAATTCTCAATCCTTCATGGGAATGGCTGACTCTGGGTTGATATTGTGGGTATTTATTGTTTGTAACTATCAAAACATTCACAATAGGAGTAGAGGTGAAGTAGAGTGTATGAGAAGAATTCCATAAATTGAAATCTTTGCAAGTTCAGGGGAATTATGAAGTCTTATACATACAAGCCTGGTCATGGGGGAGATGTTGAGAGCTACATGGGGAATTGCTATGTCTTCTCCAGGAAAGGTTAGATGCTTTGCTACCTTTTGGGAAAACTGAGATAACAAAAGGACTAGAAGAAAGTTGTCTCTATCCAACTCCCTGTGTCTTTACTCCTACAATATACTTTTTAGACTTGAAAGCAAAACCTTCTAGATACTCTGCTGAAGTGAGACAGAGTGCATTGAAGGAAGCAAAACGCAAGAGGATCCAGAGATTTGAAAATCAGTAGTGGTCTCCTTTATTTAATTCTCAGACCTATAGAACCAACGATGTCACTTTTGTATGAAAGAACAAGGGAGTGGAGACCTATTGTACATGCATGGCAGTCAATACAGAAAAAGCCATATGTTGAAATGCTATTTCTTCTTCCCTTTTCCCCTTGCTTTTCTCACTCTTAAAGCTGACTCAACCTCACCTTGCTCTTGCAGAATGTCTAAGGGTCCTTTGAGTTGCAGATTGAACAAAAAAAAAGTGGAAAGGTGATTCACTATTTGGTTTGTAAATAGATGGAATTGTCTACAAGGTCTTACTGCTTTTCTGTCAGCATTTATATTAAATGATAAATTAATGAAGAAAACTTTGAAATATCTCGTTTTCTGTCGGGGATGAATGTGCATTCCAAATTTTGTGTGAGGTGTAACACTGCTGGACCATCTGCGTAAGATTTTCACCAGCTCAAGGTGCCAGGCTGGAGCATAAGAGATGCCAAATAGCAGAGAAACCACATGTCTCCTGGGTTTGGTCTGCTCTCTTCTGACTTCACCCGTAAACAGTGGCTTTGTTCACCAGAGGTGAACAAGAAAAGATACTCGGAATAATCAGTTTTGTTAATTGCTCTGAGTCTACATATTTAAAAAGCAAACCAGACCCTTCAGAGCAAGGAGTGGGCAGTATTCGTCTGATGTTGAGCATGGTTTGGAACTTGTGTTAAAGTGAGAATAAGTTTTGCTCCACAGTCTGCTTTGTGGTTTTTAGTCCTCCTTTCACAGCTTTTTTGTGGGCTTTAACAGTTCAGTATCTGTAAATCTGAAACTGGATGTACTGAAGCTACTGCTTCACTGAAAAACTGTTCCCACTCCAGGGCAAGCACAGCCTTCTGCCCTTGGAGTTTGTGCATGATGTTCATTACTATTGTCTTTATTATTCTTGAGCCTGAGCACTATGGATCCAGGTAAGGTGTGTTTTGCTGGGCTGAAGCCCATCCCTGTAGCGGGTTCAGTTCAAAACCGAGCGGAAACACCAATTTAGTGTAGTGGTTTTGTTCGCATGTTTTACCTTCTGTGAGATACGAATTAGGAGGAATGCAAAGCAGGCTCCAAACTTAAAGAATATAAAGAAGTTTATTAACAGAACTAAAAAAAAAAAGGAATAATAAGGGTCAGAATAAACCTTCAGAACACTTCTCCTCCCCCCCCTCCCCC
>VZRQ01008866.1:70519-105046 GCA_013397975.1 Machaerirhynchus nigripectus
ACTATCATGGTATCTATTCACGTGCCTTTTCCTTTCCCTTTCCTCTGATCTGGTAGAGGATTGATGTCTGCAGATTTCATCTCTTCTGGGGAACTTACAGCGTTGAAGGGGCTAATCTTACCTGGGCCTGGGTTTGCAGCTGGAACTTGTCTGTCTCTGTTGCTCACATGATCTCTGCCGGGCAGTGGCCGGAGTTGGTCTCGCTGTAAAGTTCGTTTTGGCGGCCGCACCGGAGAGAGAGGGAGGGCCATGGCCGGCCCCCGCCGGGCCGAGATGGAGCAGGAACGGCTGAGATGTTTAGCTGAGCGGCTACGACCTTGCCAAGCCGCGCTGGGACAGCCGGCCTGCACAGAGCCGCGGGCCGTAGCCCGGCCCCTGCCGGGCTCAGCGGCCGGGCCCGGCCAGGCCCAGCCCGGCCCGGCGGGCTGAGCGGGCAGTCCAGTTACCTGTCCAAAAGCCAGAAGTAAGAGAGCGATTCCTGCGCTTGTTCGTCTTTAAATGTGCTTTTTTACAAAGGCGTGTCTAGCTTCTTAGGTGGCTTAACAGAGCTGTTAATATTCCAATTAGCTAATTGATCAGTTCTATCAGGTCTGGAGGAAGTTACAACAGTCACTTGCAAAAACCATCACTTCTGTGCCTGGTGGAACTTTTTTCTTAACTAAAAGTCCAAGCTGTTCTAACACATGACACCCGCTCACACTTCCACACTTAACTTGCTGGATGACTTGAAGGATTCAGTTCCTATAAAGGAATTGTATTTAGTGGGAAATCCAGCAGAAAACTCTTAGGTTTCAGTTGGTGATGGTTTCCTTACCCTTTCTCCCCACTAGTCTGAGGATTCAGGATCCTCATATAGTGACTCACTTCAGAAGGAAAAAGAAGAGAGCTGAATTCCTACAGTGACTGGCTTTTAAAAGGATGATCTGAAGTGCTGTGGAGAGTCAGATCCCTCTGGAAGGAAGTGGTGGGTGGTCTGCATCAAGAGACTGGGGGAAACTTTATGGGCTGGGTTTCTTTAGGTGGAAAAGAAGGGAGACCAGGTTGAAGTGGATGGTACCTGCTGGAATTCTTTCCCTTTGGATATGGATAGCAGGATAGAAAGAATCTTGAAAAGGCTAGCTCATGAGATTCCTTGATCCCATCTTGCTCTGTGCGTGCAAGAGTCATCTTCCCTGTGCATAGTCATGAAACTCAACAGTGAGCAGCCTAAAGACCA
This sequence comes from Machaerirhynchus nigripectus, assembly GCA_013397975.1. NCBI lineage: Eukaryota > Metazoa > Chordata > Aves > Passeriformes > Dicruridae > Machaerirhynchus > Machaerirhynchus nigripectus. Next base: position 71,736 of record VZRQ01008866.1, read on the forward strand.
AGGCAAAATTAAGGTAATTTGTGTTCCTCCTCACCAGTCAGGTATGTTTAAGAACTGTTTCTTTCCATCTAGGATGTGTTCGGCTGTTTCTGTAACCTTCCTCCTAACTGTGAACTCCAGCTCCCTGTCTCCAGGACTACAAGTGTGGGAGAGACTAAAACCAAAGCATGATGCTTCATCTGTCTTGCCACAGGCTGCAAGGCTTTGATGCTTGATGGTTTTGAGCTTCTGATCCTTGCTTTGGGTCTGGGAGCAGCAGCTTTGTGAGAAAAACAGCCCCTATATTCGAGCAAACAAGGCATCTATCAGTTTGTATGAAGACACTGGCCATCTTGGATGCTTCCTTAGGTATAGCTCTGCTCAGATGTGAGTGCTGGGTTGTTGCTTGGTGCTGAACCAGCAATAAATTACTGTTTACTTGCTGCATTCAAAAGATAGATTTACCCAGCTACCCTGGAAGAAATAGTTTGGGAGCTCTGTGGGATGTGCATAGTTGTTTGCTTTTGGTTTTACTGCTTTAAACTACCTCTGAGCACTAGGTAAATGGAAATCTGTGCTTGGATGTCTGCCTGGGTGTGTAGCATTCCTAATTCACTCTGAAAACCCTGGTATCTGTGAGCATGTGAGTTACCTCAAAAAATTAAACCAGCAGCCACCTGAAGCAACAAGGTACAGTGTGTGTGTCCTTCCTTTCTCACACAGGACACTTTTTACATTACCCTTCAATTTATCTCCACAGTCTCTGTCCCATTTAGCTATATCCCATACCGATGGGATATAGTAAAAGACCTTACTTTACCCAAACCAGTTGGCAACTGCATTTTCCATAAAGGGAATATGTTCCTGTTACTGGAGGCCAGGAACAGGACAGCTCCAGCACCTGCTGAGCCAGCCTGCTCCTGGGATTTGAAATTCAGGGGGCAATGCTGCTGAATTTGTAGAGCAGCTGCATCCTGTATCAGAAATGGTCTTCAGTCCTGCTCACTACACTGCCTTGTGAATCTGGACAGGATTTGGGGGAGCTGCTGTTAATCCTCAGCTTTCCAGCAGTGCAAGTGAAAGGTCACAGAATCACAGAATATCCTGGGTTGGAAGGGACCCACCAGGATCACAGAATCCAACTCCTAGCCCTGCACAGACACTCCAGCAATCCCACCCTGTGCCTGAAAGTGTTGTCCAAACACGTGTTTCTCCTGGAGCTCTGGCAGCCTGGGGCTGTGACCATTCCCTGGGGTTCCAGGTGAGTGTGTTTAAGATGGGATGTATTTGAAACTGCAGAATGTGAAGTGGGGAAGCTTCTCCCAACTTGTGTCTGTTCAGAAAATGGGAAACAGGTGACAGGGCATGGGACAGAAGGGGGAAATATTTTGCTTAGCGACAAGATCCCAAAATTAGATCTACAAATACCTTACATAACTTTTATTCAAACTCTTGAAGGTTTTGAGGTTTTTCTCATGGAATAAGCAGTTCATTTTCTGTTGGCATGAGGGCATGTGACACTCGTGTGGAGTAGATGGTCAAACTCTCCCTTGTCAGCTTGAACTTTAAAACCTTTTTCAAACTAAACATTGCCTCTTGTTTTCCTCTTTGCTTAACCTTCGGCAGCTGGTCATCAGCCTTTGGCCTTAGCATCGTACTCCCCTCCCACCATCCTCTGCTGCTGTCTCAGTTCTGCTTGAGCACAGAAGTGCAGTGGGGAAACTGCTTTGGGCTCAAGCAAGACTGTCCTCTCAAAAATTTCCATTTACCTCCTAAAAGCAGAAGGCTGGAGGTACAAGGGCAGGTAAGAGAAACAGATTCCACTAATATTTCATTGTTTGTTAATTTCTTGAAACAGCTTCTTTTCCCTTAGTAAGAGCCTATGAATTTTAGCTGCTGCCAGAGTGGCTTTTTCCTCTATTAGAGAGGGTCCTCCCACCTCAGCTGTCATGAAGGCTGGCTTTCTAAATTGTCAGGCTTGACTTTTATTACCAGCCTGCAGCAATGCTTTGTGGCGTGGAGGGTAGTTCATGAAGTCAGGATGTCCTGAGTAATTGCTGTCTGTGAAAGAGCACTGTTGGCTTGCTTTGGACTCTGGTTTTGGGGTGTGAGACAGTGGGGAGGGTTTCTCAAGAGCCTAAATTAAAAATGGGTTGGGCTATTTTACATTAGCTGGGCTGTGTAGCACACTGTGTAGGTGCTGTGGGACATTCCCACCACCTCCAGTAGCCCCAGTAGGTTCAGTAGGGTGGGTTCTGGGGGTTTTGGAAGCCCAGTTAATCATCCTGTCCTGCAGCCATGTAACAGCTGAATGGAAATGGCGTGTGCTACTGAGAGCGCATCTGTGTTGCGCAGCAGCCGAGGGATGGGGGGGTTTCCTTAATGCTTCCCCAGAACCTTCTGATTTTGAGCTGAATCAGCAACTTGTTTCTTGGCTTTCTGAGCTTTTTGTTGCTTCACCCTTGTAAGAGCCTTTTCTAATTTCTATATTCCCCCTTCAGGCAGTGCTGGTGTGGGAATACTTTTGGAATCCTTCCAGGCTGACACATGGAGTGCATATCAGTGCTGCAGAGGAAAAGGGAGTGATGAAGAGCTGTGCAGGGAGGAGGAGCGGGTTTTGGCCAGATCCTACAACAAAGAGCTGGTCTAAGAAATATTAGGGGCTCTTGCCTGTAAGAGACAAGACTGGATGTGTCAGAGGCCAAGTCAACCTTAATGCATAGTAAAGTAGATTTAAGGCATTAGCATAAAGTCCAGTATCTTCCCTGAATTGATGGAGTTGGGACTTCACTGCAGAGTAAAAACAGGGAGTCTTTCTCATTTAATGAGGACAGGGTGAGCATGGAGGTGCCCTCCCCACTCTTGTGCTCTGGCCTTTAAATGTGAGATTAGATTAGCATTAGTTTGTGTGATGGCAGACACCATGAGTTGCTTCTGGCTTGACAGAAGCAGGTGTTTTTCCTTGTACAGACAGGGTCAGGACATGCCTTTCCCTGGAGGTGAGTGGAGTGACAGGGCAGGGACCATGGTGAGGTTGTCATTTCCATAATGGGACTGGCCCCAAGTGCATTGGTACTGCTGGAGCTGCAGGACCAAGTGTGGGTGAGGGAGGGCTGCTGCAGGCAGTGAAAGGCTCTGCTCCTGGCCCCAGGGTTGTGGAACTCTGGAGTGTGCCTGGCTTGTTGCTGGCTGACTTTTCCTGTGGGAGTGAAAGGTTCAGAAGAACAGCACTTCCTGGAGTATTTTCAATTGTCTTAATACTTTTTTCTTTCTCTTGCCCTCGGTGTTGTTTTTTGTTTCTGTCAACTTCCCTCCCTTTTTAGATTTTTTTTACCCTTTGTGGTATTGTATCAGTTCTAAACCTTTTGCAAGATAATCTATGTGTCATTACCAGCAAGAGCTGTGGCCTGAGTGAGTCCCTCTTGTTTTGCTGTGCTACACAGCCTTGTTGCTCCACAGCGTCTTGGTGCCAGATGAGGTAGTTTCTGTGTTTGCAGAGGAACTGGAGCACAGATGAAGTCATTGGCCAAGAGCCCAGGGAGGGGGTTGTGGAAGAACCCAGAGGTCTCCTTCATCCCAGATCAGCCTTTGAGCTGCTCCCATTTTCCTCCAGCAGGTGCTGGCACACCAGCACTGGAAGATCACAGACATGGAGGTCATCAGTGCTAAATGCAGGTGACTTTTAATTTAGTTTCTCAGAAGGCAATGTTTGGTAGCCATGGCAGTGAGTATGTGGGGGCAGGCAGAGACCTACCTGACTTAGACACATGTTTGAAAAAGTGTCCTGTGGTGGGCAAGACCTGGGCAGACTGCCAGCCCCTCCGAGTAGTTGTTTCCCAAACTGTTGTGGCTGTGGGGCTTGAGCTTCCTCCCATGGGGTACGTGAACAAAGCAGTCATGCAAAGGGCATCTTAGAACCACAACGTGCAGGACATGCTCTGTTGGCCCTGGGATGGCTCATGAGACCTTGCTGTCAGAGCTGGTGGGTGATGGGATTTAGGAGGAAATTCTTCCCTGTGAGGGTGGGGAGGCCCTGGCACAGGTTGCCCAGAGAAGCTGTGGCTGCCCCATCCCTGGACGTGTCCAAGGCCAGGTTGGACGGGGCTTGGAACAGCCTGGTCTAGTGAAGGTGTCCCTGCCCATGGCAGAGGGTGCACCCAGGTGATATTTAAGGTTTCTTTAAACTGAAACCATTCTGCGGTTTGGTGTACTTTAGCAAAGGGCAAAATATAAATTATTCCTCTCTTGCGGGGAGATTTTCAGAGACCTGCTTTTGCTGGAACACAGTAATTAACATTAGCCTGTACTCTTTAGGTACCAAGGACAACCAGTTTGTGTTGAGGTGGTATGAACTTCGGACAGGAATTGGTGTGATGCACTAGCTACACAACACATGCTTATAAAGTACATTTTTTTGGTATTAAAGATGCTCAGTGCATGGAGGGACCAACTTCCCTGGAGACCTTTTCCTTATCACCTTTCTTCTCTGCCATAGCATCTTCTACATCAGTAACTGAAAAGTATTGTAAAGCTGAGATGAGCCTGGAAGCATCCTTACACTGTAGCTGCCTGTCGCTGGCTAAGCGCCAGGCACCCACAAAAAACTATTCACTCATTTTCCTCTGCTATAACTAAGCAGAGAAGGGGACATTAAAACAAAAACTTCATGAGTTAAGGATTAGGGGAGAAAATACACTTTAAGAGCAAAACAGGCTCAGAACTTAAACAGTATAATGAAAATTTATTATTAGCAGAATTAAAAATAAAAAGGGTAATAAGAACTAAAATAAACCTTTAGCCCCCTCCCTCTTTCCCACCGACAGTGCAAAGAGACAAAACCTGGGGTTTTGGTCAGTCTTTCACTAAGAATCTTTCTTCAGTTTGTTCAGGGAAGGGAGTTCTTTTTCTGTTGGGCCGTTGGGGTCTTTCCCACAGGAGACAGTAATCTGTGAATTTCTCTAGCGTGATTCTAATTTTCATGAAATAGCAGTCCCACCCAACCTGCTGTAATGGGAGTCCCTCCCACGGGCCAAGCAGTCTTCCTGCAACTGCCTAGCATGGGTCATTTTAGTTAATGGGGTTTAGTCTTTTAAGGATAAACTGTTGTAATTTGGAAGCAAGGGTTCCCTTCCTCTATCTCTGGAAGCAAGGGTTCTCTCTGTCTTCAGGTTTTTCACTAGATTACAGCTTTTCAGCATCCACTCACTCCAGCGTGGACACTCTTTCTCACGGACTGCGAGTGGATCTCTGCACCCGCCCATGCACCTCATGAATTACAGGGAAATAGTTTGTTGTATTATAGTCCTCATCACAACTTGTAGAAAAATCTCAGCTCTGATGCCTGGAGCACTTCTTCCCTCTCCTTTTCACTGACCTCGGTGCCGCCATGTTGGTTCTCCTCATGTGTCCTCACTTCTTCCTTTTCTCTGACTCAGAGGAAAATTGTTGTCCATAGGTATTAGTGTTCTCAAGTTCTATTAATTGAAAAGTTCTTAAAGAACTTGGCTGCATTGAAAAGGTTGATCTCATCTGTGTTCTGTATCAGGGAATTGTTCGCCTTGTTTTCGTCACTGGCCATGTGGTCATGCATGGCCAGCCCTGGCCTCAGGAGGGTCCCAGCCACGCGGTCCTGGCCTCGGAAGGGCCCTGGCTGCGCGGCCCCCGGTGGCCCCCATTGGGATGGCCCCTGGCAGTTGCCTCACCACCCCTTGGGAGAAGAAAGAGAGCTTCCTGCATTTTCTCCTTCCTTAAATATGTCATCATGGAGGCGTTACCAACTTCTCTAATGGGGCCAGCCAATATGTCCATTGTCAGAGCTTTCAGGGATTGGCTCTGCTGGGCATAGTGGAAGTTTCGAGGAGCTTCTCTGAGAAGCAGACTCCGTGTCTTCCTCCACCCCCCACAAAAAGTCCAGGTTTTGTTAAACTGACATACCACCTCACTGGCCAATGGGGAAGACTCAAAAGTTCAAATCATCCATTTTGATACAAACTTGTCAGGGCTGGGCCTGCTGCTTAAAAAAGAGGGCCCCCAGGTCACTGGGAAAACACTGGTTTCAGTGTATTGATTCTAAAAGCATTGTGCGCTCACAGGCAGGCTTGTCCACCTGCTGTCTGTGTGTCCTCGTTTATCCTGCAGGTCCAGGGCAAAAGGATGATTGGAGAGGACTGTGGGGCTCCTATCACTGTGATGGTGGCTGGAATGGGCCCATGGGCTGTGGGTGGCAGCATGAGTTTCACGGGCAGGCAGCATGTCTGTTCTCTCTCTGGTTCCAGGACAATGCGTCTCTTTGTGGTGTGTCTGCTCAGCGTCTGGGGGCTGGCTGCCCCTGAGCACTACACCGTGGAAGACATCTGCACGGCAAAGCCACGTGACATCCCAGTGAATCCCATCTGCATCTATCGCAACCCTGAAAAGAAGCCCCAGGAGGGTGAGGGGCAAGAGCCAGCAAAGGACAAGCTCCCTGAGTCCACCAACCCCCGGGTCTGGGAGCTGTCAAAAGCCAACTCTCGGTTTGCTGTTGTCTTCTACAAGTACCTGGCTGACTCCAAGGACAATGAGGAAAACATCTTCATGTCACCCCTCAGCATTTCCACAGCCTTCGCCATGACCAAGCTCGGAGCCTGTGGCAGCACCCTCCAGCAGCTCATGGAGGTTGGTAGAGATTCCTCAGCCTTTTCCTGTAGCAGGTCTGAAAGACAGGAAAGGTGATAATGGCTGATGGCTGCTCTCAGGGTCAGGATGGCTCCTTGCCTTGGGAAGGAAATCCCATGTAGGAAGGACCTTAAAACTCATCTGCTTCCACCCCCTGCCATGGGCATGGGCACTTTCCACTATCCCAGGTTGCTCCAAGCCCCATGTCTGGATTTGTTTAGATCCCAGCTCTTTCCCCTTACTCCCTATTTGGATCCAGCATTCCTTGGTTTGAGAGGTTAGTTTTCATCTGGAGGAAAGGAAGCCCACTTGGAAGGTGAGGAAAGGGAATGGGAACAGTTTGCTTCTTGCAGATTGAGCTAAGCTTTTCCTTATGTAAAAAGCAGGAAAAGCCATGTTATCAGGTCCTGTTGGGAGAGAGACTTTTTCACGTTCCTTCTTTCTCTTCCTTGGGACAAAAATCAAACACGTGGGAGACCCTGCAGTCCACGTGACTTCCAGGGCAGGGGAGCCTCTACACAGGGAACCTCCCCCTCCACCTGTGGCCCCTATACTCAGGGGATAGTTCTGATCCCAGACTAAGAGGTAATTCTGAGTTCTGGCTCTTCCATGGGACAGATTTAACTCCCTGGCTGTCCCAGCACCCTTCTCAATGTCAGACCCACTCACCTGACAACTCACGTGCTATATTGGGTTTGATGCTGCCCATACCTTTTTCTCCAGTGGGAGACCTCAGCCCAGATGTCTCTGCTTGTCCCCTCTATTGTTGTCCTTACAAATTCTACCTCTGGAACAAATAATGTTGGGGGTCTCCTGCCATTATCCACACAGCCCGAGTGGAGCAGCTATAACCATATCTCCAAAATCTTCCCTTGTGCGTTCCCCTCTGGGCAGCCCTTCCCACTGGAAGGGGACCTTTCTCCCACTGAGCCACCCACCCCGGCACTCCTAATCCCCCTTTTTCCTATGAAAGGGCTGCTAACACCACCTTTGCCTCACAGGGAACAGTGCCAAAGATCTTGGAGGTTCATAAAAGAGCAACGTGTTATGGGATTTACTGTGCCTTAAAGACCTGAGGTTGGATAGCAGTAGGCAAATCATAATTGTTCTTCCAGCTGACAGCTGGGAACAGATAAAAAATTCCCTGTGTTGCAAAAATCTACCCTCAAAGTGATTGCTACATATTCCTATTCCCTGTAAAAATAGATAAGATGTACCAGAAGTACTCAACAGGCCATGAGAATTCCTCCTGGGAAGGAGCAGCCTTTAGCACTGTCACAGGATGGTTTAGCACATATGAGTCCTCCCAAGAGCTGCTTCTAGGCCCTGCTAGGTGCAATGCTCATATTTGGGTGTGGTAGGGGGTTATGAACACAGTGTTAATTTTAACACCACCTAAAGGGGAAGCTGGGGCCAGTCAAAGGCAGGGTATAGAGAGCAAGAAAACTGGTGTTGGAAAGAGGAGCAGCACCTTCATGTCTGAGCAGTTTAATCCTCCATTTGGACTCTCCAAAGGAGGTCTTGGACTGGTGATGTGTTGATTTTCTATAAATTTGTGATCCAAATTATACAGGGGGGGTGAAGTTCTGAGGGCCTGCAGATTTCTTGCTGTTGAGGCAAAGGCTGCACCACCACTTGCTCTGGGGCCCAGGAGCACAAGAGCCTCCTCATGGATTCCTTGTTGCTGTTTGGCTTGTCCAGGTCTTTCGATTTGACACCATTTCAGAGAAGACATCGGATCAGATCCACTTCTTCTTTGCCAAGCTGAACTGCCGCCTTTACAAGAAAGCCAACAAATCCTCAGAGCTGGTATCAGCCAACCGCCTCTTCGGGGAGAAATCTTTGGTCTTTAATGAGACTTACCAGAACATTAGTGAAATCGTTTATGGAGCAAAACTCTGGCCTTTGAACTTCAAAGTGAGTTTGAACTACTCAGATTTTGCTGTTTTGTTTGGTTCCACCCCCCACTCCAGTCCTTCTGCTTTAGCTGTATCCATGTCTTCTGCCCAGAGTAAGTGCTCTGCTCTGGGTGTGTGGGATATGAATGAAGGCAGTAGAGAATCTGGGATGCAGCTCCTCTTGCTTCAGCTCACCTTAACCACGGCCACATCCCTACTCATCAGACCTAAATTTCATTGTCCTCCCCCAGCACATACCCTGTGACCCTGTCTCCTGCATGAGGAGTACAAAGAGGTGTTTAAAACCCTTGGCTTAAACTTTTTTTGGTTTCTTCTTTTAGGAGAAACCAGAACTTTCCAGGCAGATCATTAATGACTGGGTGGCTAATAAGACAGAGAAGCGCATTACAGAAGTGATCCCAGAAAGTGGTATTGATGATCTCACTGTCTTGGTCCTGGTCAACACCATTTATTTTAAGGTACAGCTAAAAAAACCTCGGGGAGTAGCACACTTCCCTGGAGGAGACATGGTGCTCATGTTTGTTTTCCCCCCTCTCCTTTTTAGGGGCACTGGAAATCACAGTTCCCAGCTCCAAACACAAAACTGGATATATTTCATAAAGCCAATGGTGAGACCTGCAAAGTCCCAACGATGTACCAGGAGTCCAAATTCCACTATACATTCATCCCCCAGGACCAAGTCCAGGTGCTGGAGCTGCCTTACAAAGGGGACGATATCACGATGGTGCTGGTCCTGCCCAGTGCTGGGACACCATTGGAGGAGGTGGAGCGAGACCTGACATCAGAGAAGCTGCAGGGCTGGATAGACTCCATGAAGGAGGTGTCTCTCTTTGTCTACCTCCCTCGCTTCCGCGTCGAAGACAGCTTCAGTGTCAAGGAAAAGCTAAGGAAAATGGGGCTGGAAGATCTCTTCAGTCCGGAAAATGCCAGACTCCCAGGTGAGATGTGGAGATAGAGCAGTGCAGGGTAGAGGTGAAGGGCAGCCATTCCTCCCTAGATGGCAGGGCAGTAGGTGCAGCAGCACATGAGGAATGAGAACATAAAAGCATTTGTATGTTGCTGCAGTAAGTGATAGGCTCTAGTAAAGTCCACCATGGATTCCCAGCCCTGCTCTGCACTGAGGATGTGGCAGTTTAGCAGTCAGTTGCACATGGAAGTTTTTGTTTTAGGGCAGCCATGCTTTCTGCCTGATCCCAGGCCGTGAAAGATGGGAATGTGTTCTTTCTTGAACTGTCTCTAAACTCACAGTTTTACCTTTGTATATTTTTGTATTTCAGGTATCATCGCAGAGGGCCGCACAGACCTGTACGTGTCTGAGGCTTTCCACAAAGCTTTCCTTGAGGTGAGCCTTGTTTTGTGCCGGCGTGTCTTCCTCTTGCTTTTTAAAAACATGAAATATTAAAGGTAAAAAAATTGCTCTGAACCTACAGAGCTATTTTTGAGGAAGTGTTCTCTTCCTCAGCAGTTTGGGGCTTTGGAGGGAGGTTGGCCCCTGCTTTCTGTGGAGGAGGAGGGTGAGCCCTCTCCCTGCTTCATAATGCTTGTATTTTAATCCCATCTTCTCTTTTGGCTGGCAGGTGAATGAAGAAGGCAGTGAGGCATCAGCTGCTACAGCTGTCACCATCTCTGGCCGTTCCTTCCCTATGAACAGAAAAATCTTCAACGCCAACAGGCCCTTCCTGCTTTTCATCCGGGAAGCTGCCCTCAACACCATCATCTTCATGGGCAGGATAGCTGATCCTTGCTCCTAAAGGGGCTGGTAGGGCCTCACTTCTCCCTCCTCTGCCTTGGGAAAATGGGAGGTGGGGTATTGCCACAAAGCATGGGCTGCTCCTGGGGTGGTTGGTCTTGCTGTTTGGTGCCAGCTGCAGGGAGGGACTGTGTCCAATTGGGCTGTCCCTGCTCCTCCCTGCCATGTCAGGTGAGGCAACTCATAGGTCACCTCACCTGTCCTGTCCTCCATGGCAAGGAAAGCTGAATTTCATCTGGCACCAGTATTTTTGTGGCACTCAAGTCCAGTGCTGCTGTCCTTCCTGTGCCCAACCCTCCTCCCTTTCAGGCCTCAAGCTGTAACTCTGATCACTTGGTTCATTAAAACCTTTAGATCTGTATGTAAAAGACTGCTCTCTCAATGCACAGTTTACACTAAGCCACTTCCTAGACTTACTTAAATTCTTCTTTTCCAACAAAGGGGGCCCCACACCGGAGAGGTCAGTGGAACAGCAGCAGCCATAAGGCTTGTGCCGGGTGGGCCAGGAACACCCTTCTGCACCTCCATGTGGGTGGAAGAGCTGCCAAACAGCTGTGCCCTGCTTGCCAGCAGCTCTAGTGTGTCCTGTGTGTCCAGGTGCTGAGAGTCACTAGTGACAGTCTTGCATAGCCAAGGCTTTGAAACTCTTTTTTAATATTAAGACTTCAACTAACAGTTACTGTAGCAGCACTGCCCATGAACCATGACAGTGCCCAGGTAAGGTAACCAGTACCTGTAGCTTTGTTAAAAATATAGTATTTCACCTGCAAGTTTACTGCTGGAGCTGAGGTGTTCTGCTGCCAGGCCATGTGATCAGACCTCTAGTCATCTCAGGGTGACTATACTGCTGTAGGACCTTTGGCAGGGTTGTAAGTAAGATGCAGAAGATTTCTCCATTTCAGGCAGTTGTTTCAAGTCAAACAGGCAGTGAAAGCACAATTCCTGTCCTCAGTAGGTGATGGAAGCGTGTGCAGACAGTGGGTTGCACTCCCCGGTGGGCCATTTACTCTGGATTTTGTAGGACCAGCGAAATACCCATTTCACTGGCTTTTCTCGGCAGGAATTGCCAGAGCAGCCTAGCAGTGAGGGAGGTAACTTGGACAGAGGTGGATGTCAGATCTTAGTTCACTGGGTCTCTAGTTTCGGAAGCTATCAGGGGTTTGATTCTCTCCTGTTCCTAGTAGGGAAGTTTGAGCATCTGTGGAAGTGGTGTGTGATTGGGACATGGAGAGTCACCTCCTCCATTGTCCCACAGGCTATGGCAAACCCTACACAGTCCTTTAGGGGCTGACATGCTCCCCTGGAGCAGTACCTTGGAAAGAAGCTGTGAATGTAACACAGCGCTGGGACCCTGGGAGAAAAGGGCATTTTGAAAATAACGAAGAGTTTAGAAAGCAGCTGTTCGTCTCCCTGCCCTCCTCTGACAATTGCCACTGTGGCTTTTCTTGCTGGATCCCATCTTCTGCCTGTGAACATCACTGAGAGACACACAACCTCCTATAATCTCTGCCTTTTTCACTTGTGCTCCAGGCTGTGGAGGTGGATGCTGGTGAAAGAGGAGGGCTGAGGCAGTGCCTGGTTCTCCCTAGCATGGCACTGAACCAAAATGCTTCCCTTCCCATAGACAGCTGGGAAAATATCTAAAACTTGGCCTGCAGCAAGAGTACAGGGCTTGTTCCTCCTGGTGCGACTGAAAAGGGCTGAGCCTGCTGAAGAGGTGAGACAAAGCTCATCCAAAAAGGACAGAAGCCATCTGAGTTGCCAGGAACAACAGCCTGGCACTGTGCAACCTCTCCCAAGCTGCTCAGCTTAGGACAGTGTGGAGCTGCCCACAGCCAGGACCAGGATCTCCCCCCGTGGCACAGAAAATCCACACTGGGTCACGACTAGTCAGCTAAAAGACACAGACAAGGATCTGAGTATTAAACCATTTAATTCTCAAACCACTCACATGCATAATGTTCTTTTACACAGTGTTAAAATAAAGAAGAAAATGCAATTTTTTTAAAAATACAAACAGAATTTCAAGTATACATTTATAGAATTTTCCAAGATTCCTACCCAAGTTGCTAAGTTTTCATTCACATTGTTCTTAAAGCTGTCCGATGAGAGCGCTTTTTGCTAAACTGCTTTCAATGCAATTGTACAGTCCCCTCTACCTTGGTTTTATTTCCCCCTTTCCCATCTCTGGTTCCCCTGCCAACCCTGCCCATCTCCCTCCAGCAGCGCTGGCTGTTCCTGGACGCAATGACCATGGAGCTTCTGTCTGCCAGTGCCTGCTGGAAGAGGAAAAGGGAAGCAGTCATGGAGGACCAGTTTGGGAACAGCTTGGAAAATCACTGAAGAACAGTCTGATATCCAAAAGTTACAGCAGGCTCACTCTTCAGCCTACTCCAGACTAGTCTGAACACTGACCTTTTTTCTTGAAATAAGGACTGCAACCAAAAATAAAATAAAATTTAAAAAGAGTAATTAGTACAGCAGGAAATTTCTTAACTGTGAAAGTAAGTCTTGAGTGTTAGGACACCTGTCCTAAAAAGTTTTGATTTATAGGTCACTAGTTTAAGATGACAGCACAATTTCTGTTACAAATGGTTACTCTGCAAACCAGCTCAGAGCAGTATCAATGTGGGACACACAAACTTGGATTAAAAAAGAAAAAAAAAAAATACTGACTTGATGAGGGCTCCATATCCATGTTATGGGAAAAACCCCACAGCCCCAGTAACAGTTCTCCTGGCTTTGCTTTAGCTCAGCCCTGGGCCTCCAGCTGGGTTGTAACTGGGTACAACTTCTGACCTGTTAAAAAACGGGGTTTAAATCTTCTTGACAGGCAAGGGTGGGTTTCTCTTGACAGATTACAAAGTCCCCTAACAGCCACCAGCCCCGTCAGTGCTTGGGCACAGTGGGGCTGCTCCGGGTGGCATGGGGGCTGTGCCAGCCCAGGGGGCTGCTGGAGGTAGAGCTGCCATGCCCAAGGGTCTGGCAACGTTGCTCCCCCCGAGCTGTGGCTGCCCAGGAGCTGCCTGCCCATACAGCTGCGACCCAAGAGACAGCCACAGCTGTACTTGTCTGACCAGTTAAAGTGCATTGCTGCAGAAAAGGGTTTGCTTTTTTTTTTTTTTTTTTTTTTTTTTTTTTTTTTTTTTTTTTAAAGAGGAACCTATTTAAAGTGCTGTTCTAGTTTGGAAAGGGACTCTGTTTAGAAAAAAAATGGCACCTTTTCACACAAGAGATTTGCTCTCTGTATGTGTGTGTTTGTGTATATATATAAAAATTTGCAGAGTTAGATCTGCTGACTAATGAACAACATACAAAAGTGTTTGTATTTTTTCTTATTGCTTTTTTTTTTTTTTACTGCTGCCTGCTGCCTTGGAGGTGGGAGGGAGATGGATTCTCCTTCACCTTCCCCACCATTAACTGATTTCCCAGTGCAGGAATGTGGTCTCACAGCTCTGGCTCAGGGGACAGTTCACTGTCAAACAGCACATGGGAGGTGACAAAGCCCCCCTGAACTGTCACAGCCCCATGGCCAACCTGCAAAGGGTCACAGTGAGGAACTGGAGGCCAAGAAGGACTCTGGACCCCAAGGGGCTCCTGTTGCTCCTGCCAGATGCCATTTTCATAGAGTCACTTTACAGAGCAGACCTTCTGCATTTCTGAAACACAGAGGTAAGGAAAACAAATCTCTTTAAAGTGAAAGCTTTGCTGCTAGAGTGTGTAGTGTGGTAACCTCAGCACTGCAAGAGAGAGAGGTAGTTACTGTCCTGTGATTATGCTGCTGCTTAATGCAACTCCATTTCTGGAGTGATTGCTCAAGTGAAAAAAAAAATCTTGTGCTCCTTATTAAGTTTTCCCAGTTAAAATCTTTCTGGGCAAGATATACTTGACTATTCCCTCTAAGAGACTTTTTATATTTTAGAAATTGATTGTCAGCTACGTTTGTTACAAGATGAAATTTGATTAGCAAATTGCTTTACAAAGCCACGTCCCTTGTTAACTCTTAAAATTCTCTCCCACTATGCAACCATCTGTGCCCTGTTTGGGGGTCACATCCTGTCTGCTCCTGCAGTAGGACAGCATTTCCTGCTCTGAGCAGTTTTAATGGAGAAAAACAAAGTTTTACAAAGAGCTACTGATATCATATTCACAGTGTTGTGCAGGAAAGGTGGGGTGACACCAGGGAAATGAGGGGAGCTCTGGGGACAATAGGGCCACAGCTCATGGGAGCTCAAGCTAGTGTTTAACAAACTAGAGGCTTGGGAAAACTGCATTCATTCCCTTCCCTTTTCAGACTAAAGCAGTGCTTTGAATACCTTGTTTCCATTTCCATGAATTAACATCTGATCCAGTCTTCTCATCCTTCGCTAATTCTCCCTGCAAGTGTGGGGCACAAGGTGAGGAATATGTTACTGCAAGAACATACAGGTGCATGTTATTCTCCTCCTAATTCAGCTTCTAAAAGACCTTATTCAGAAAAGTTTGTTTTGCCATCCGTGATTGCTTCTGCCTGTCCTAAATGTCAGCCATGTTACTAACACAAAAGAACCATCCCTTATCTGAACAACAACACTCCTCTCTCCCTTCCCAATATTCCTCACCAGCACTTGCCCTGTGACAACACAGCCCTGGAAGCTGGCTGGTGTCAGGTTTCTGCCCAGGCCAGCGCCTTAGGGGAGCCCAAGGAATTAGTCTTAAGCAAAGGGTATGACAAAATTCTACTCTCAATCCCACCTGGGCAGCTTCCCCCAACAGCACAACCCTGGCTTAGGAAACCTTTTAACACATGAAAAAAGTGCCTGCATGCCACCTACACCTCCTTTCCTGCATCTCTGGCAGAGATCCAGGCTGCCCTGTAAAGAAGCCTCTGCAAACGAACATCAACTGAAAGAGCCCCCTAGGCTGGGGACAGCCACAGTGGGGCTGGGGCTGTATGCCATTTACCAAAATCCAATCTGTCAGCAGAACTGCATAATCAACTTCTTGTTAGTGTCACCACAGCTGCCACCCTCCTCCCACCTGCCTCTTGCAGCCAAGATTTGTGTTCGGTTACCAGTGGACAGGCAAGGAAGGATTCAAGAAAAGCTTCACAGTAATCCAGAGAGTTTCTTTAGACATGTAAACTCTCAGAAAATACTCTTGGAGGCACAAACCCCTGTATCAAACCAATGCCCAAGACATGTAGATGAACGAGCGGAGCCCAGGGAAACCTCAAGAAACAGCTCTTAAAACTTGACCAAATGGGGAACCAATTAACTGGCATCATCAGGTTAAAATTTGTTTCTCTCAGACTAGTTTTGTGACTCCTCCCCCTGCCCCAGACTCAGTAATTTCTATTGGAATTCTAGTGGAAGGCATCCCTGCCCATGGCAGGGGGGTTGGAGTAAGATGAGCTTTAAGGTCCCTTCCAACCCAACCCGTTCCGTGATTCTGTGACTTGAGTACCTAATTTCAACTGTATTTTATCCTTTTATGCTGCTACTTTCTTTATTTTATGACCAGCAGTAAATTAATCAATCCAACTTCATTTTTCATTTCACATTATTTTCACAGTTTCATAGCCAATGGTATTGGGTCTGACTGCAAAGGTAATGGAAAGGTTTAAATAAACAAGCCTCACTGCAGTATAAAAATAATGCATCCATTTCACCATAAATCTGAGGGGAAGGGTGTTAAGTACATTAACAAAAAGTAAGCTGAGAGTCTGCAAAAAAATTAATGCACTGATTTTTTTAAGTACTGCCTTAGGTAACTGCAGTAAAATAAGAAATCAGAATATGTCAGGTTAAACAAGGAACTTACACAGCAGTATTTTAAAATACCTGAATATGTTTCAAAAGCTTAACTGATATGAACTAGGAAGCCCAGTAAAGCTGCCCATTTTACATGATAAATCTAAAAAAAAAGGTAACAAAAATACAGCTTGGCACAGTCTAATGGAAACAGGAACCTGGAGGCTGCACTCTCCTAGGATGGAGATTTCCCAGCCTTTCTTGACAACCTGATCCAATGCTGTTTGACTGTACTCACAGTGAGATAATGTCTTATCATACCTAACCCGATTTTCCCTTGTATAAGCTGCTGCCTACTGCTGCCCCTCCAGTTCCACTGCGTGCCTCCAGGAAGGGTCTGGCTCTATCTTCTCTGCACCCTCCCCTGAGCTGTGGAGTTTAAATAGGATAAATTATATAGGTAAAGCAGAAAGCACTGAAACAAAAACAAACTTCAGTCTTCAACACTTGCTAGAAAACTCAGAAAATGGCACTTTGGAATCCAGTACTGCCCTTTCCACCCTTCAGTTCCTTCCAGTGGAGTTTCTGAAATGCTCATAGCAAATCTGTCCTTACAGGGGACTGACCCCTTTTCCTTTTTTACTATTCACAGCTCCAGCAGGGAAAACACTGCTGCTGCTCAGCTCTTATGTGCCAGGATAGGCATCTTTGGACACCTGTCTTGCAAGGCAGCAGTGTTTCCTGAATGCTCCTGCCCCCATGCAGGTTCCAAACCCAGCATTTCCCTGCCCACAGCATCCATGGCATGCCAGATACATGCAGTTCCTCTTCCCAGTGATGCTTTGCTGCTGTTCCACCTTTCTACCCATCCCCCTGTGAAGTTCCAGTGCCACCAGCCCCAGCAAGGGCTGAAAACAGATAAGGTCTCTTCTTATTTCAGCTGTCTTCCTCCTCCCTATAGGAAGCAGAGCTGCTGCCAAGCCTTCGGGCATGTTAGATGTGAATTTGTTCTTTGCACTTGCTAATTCCTTGGGAAGGTAATTATACCCTGGCACATAAAATCAGCGAGATCTTATCTTTGAACCCATTATTTCTTCCCATCGGTGACGGCAGAACATACATCTTCACAGAAGCTACTAACAAACCCCCAAGCACTTCCAGACATTAGTAAATAGCAACAGCTCATTTCCTAAAACTTTAAATTAGACACTAAATACATCAGTGGCTGGCTTTGTGGCTTCCTCCCCAGCTCCCAGCTGTGCCAGATCAGTCTGATTTGCTGTCTTCTCCCTTTTTATTTCTAGTTTTGCCAAAATGTCCTTGTTTTACGACAAACCTATTAAGGACCAAGAAGAACACCTTCAGAAGGTGTTCTTCTTGGTCCTTAATAGGTTTGTCGTAAAACACCATCCAACTTTACCCAGCAAGTTTCAAATCCTTTCAAGGCTGCAATTCCCGAGCAGTTCTTAAGCCTTACTCGTAAACTCCATGTTTTTGTCACAAATGACCGTTCAGAATTCCCACCTAAAAGAAGTTCCTCCTATTTCCGAGAGACACCATTTCACAAGCTGTAATACTTTGGTTTACAACTGGATTAAAATATAAATTAAATAAGAATAATGCTAAATGAGTCTATATTGAAACACTTTATATTTGTTTCTATATATGTATATACAGATATGTGTGTGCGCACTCCCTAATGACAGCTAGAGGAAGCAAAAGTCATTCTCCAAAGGCTTCTACTCTTCCAACTAGCATGGTCAACTTATCCATTGCAACAATTCCCTGTGCATAAAAGCTAATGAAGCACTGGAAGGTGGTGCTGGTGACCACCAGCTGGATCATACAGACGTTCAGAAACAGAAAGACAATAAATTATAAGAAGTAGTAGTAACTTATTCACAGTTGGGATGAGGATAATGTTATGGGAAACCTGAATTGTCTACAGTTCCAGGAATAAAAAGCCAAAAGTCACTGAAAGTTACAGATATACTGCAGTTAATCCTAAAAGCAAAGATCAGATCTGACACAAAGAAATGGCAGAAACTATGTGGAATTTCTCCCACCAGCCTAAACTCTGGTACCATCAGATTCAGCAGGAAGCTTTCCAATACCTCCATCAAAACCAGAATTCATCCTGGGGATGCTCTGATCACTGCCTCCATCTCAACAAGGGACATTTTCCCAAGTAGGAAGATTCCTTGAAGTCAATTCAATCCTACATCCAAAAGAAACTGCTCCCAGCCTAAACATCACATTCAATCTCTCCTAATTCCCAGCCTCTGTGTTTTACTATGTTTGCCAAGCCAAAGCCTCTCAGCAGATGGAAATATTTTAGAGATGGTAGGACTCTTCAGGTAATTTTACAACCCACTTGAGTGGGTTCCAGGTCAGGAATAACCTGAATTTCTAGTACGACTAATTGCAGCAAAACTTTGGTCTGCTGCATTTTACTGGTTATAAAACAAAACAAGAAAACCCCACAGCAAGTCTACTCCAAATCTACTCTATTCCAAAAAGTTCTGGTAGACTTTAGTTTCAAGAAACAGCCAGTATTGTTTGCATAGTTCTAGTTTCTATTTGGTTACATATATATATATGTACATATACACATATATATGTACATATATATATGTACATATGTATTTTATATTAAAATATCCTTTGAATGACAGTGATTAAAATAAGGATTCTGAGCTCCTCTTTAAGCCCTTTAACTGCAGGTATCAAAACTCTGTGCATGGCTCTCACCTTGTGACAGGAGCAATGCTCATCACAATTATTTTGCTATGGCAGTGGATCCCAGACTTTCCAGCTGCAGTCCTGGCCACAGGCTCAGCTCCCAGGGAAAACTTAAGAGGCCAGACCTTGGCAAAAAGTCTCCTTGAATTACAGCTTCTTGACTTATAGAACAGTATGGGTTGAAAGGGACCTTTAGAGGTCATCTAGTCCAACCATCCTGCCATGAGCAGGGACTTTTCCCATCCCCAAAATATTTCCAGCAGAGCCAGAACAGCATTTGATGTCACTGATCTGCAGAAACATTTGGATGCTGGCACAGCTAAATTGGCAGGCATGTCATGGATCAAAGAGGAGGGTTTGGTAAAGTTTAAATAATTTTAAGTACCATTTTTGTTGGTTTTCAAGATGCATGATCCTATCTACCTGCCAAGCCACCTTCCACCCAAATCAATGGCACCTTTGCAGCTGTCTTCCTATTTATACGTTGGATTCTGCAGGAGAGATGAAATCAGCAGCAAATAAAAGCTACAACTCTGCTCTTGCAAAGGCCTTGTTAGGGCTGAATCACGCAAAAGTGCCAAGGACTCAGCTCCAAAACCAGACTGCTTGGAATCACTTCCTGAAATGGGCTTCTCACAGTTAAGTGACATTCCTACTGCAGAGGTGTGGAATGGAAACACAGCCATGGAGCTGTCACATAATGAGAGCAGGACAAGCAGGGAGAGCTGTCCTCTCCATTTATTTCAACCTTGAGCTCACAGAGGGCTGAAATCCTGGCTACGTGCCCTCTGCGCTGAGCTAGCCCCATGATACTTTTCAGCAGGGCTACAGCTTGTTCCCAATGCTATTCCAGCTCTGGATAGCCGTCAGAAGGGAACGGGGTCAGTCGCTGCCGACCTCTCTGGGTTTAAAACAGCAGCAGAGACACGACACGCTTTCTGTTCTTCCTGCCTTTCAGGCACCCAAACTAAAGTTAAATTATACAGATCACAGCTTGAGAATATTGCAGAGAAGATGTAGGAAAGTCCAAGGACTGACCCTGATGGTGGACAATGCTGAGAGGACAAGGAGGGAGTGCCCATCTGCACCAGCTGCTCTGGCTCTCACTGGGCTATCCCTGGATCTTACTAAGTTAGCTCTAAGCATGTTCTCAGCCTCCTGTAACAAATTCATATTCCATAAAGCCTCTCATTTATCCCCCTCTAGCTGCTGGAAATACAAAGCACAATTTGTTTTCACATCCTCCCATTGCATTTTGGCCTTCTCCTTTTCCCAGTTTCACATCGATCATCCTCCTGAGATGAAGAGGTTTAGCTTTTCTCCAAAGCAGCAACACAGTAATAACACAATTCTTGTTATTTTCACAGCTATTCACAGGGAACCTGGCAGCAGCAGGGAACAGCTGTGGCAACCATCACATCACTTGGCTGAGACTTGGCACCAGGGCCTGCTGCAGGCTTAAGGAGATAACCACAACTCTTCACATTTGGGACGTGAGTTCTTTGACAGCAAAGAACTGTGTCCGCCTCCAAGAAAGCAAACTGTAAAACCAGAGTGTGTTCTCCCTGTTGCCTGAGGCAAGAAAACAAATGGGTTAGTAAGCCCTAACTTTAAAGCAGACAGAAATGTTACGTACAGAGGTATTAAAACATGAGAGTTCTCTTCACATCCTCCTTAAATCACAGTTGAAATCACAGTTTTGGCAGAAAAAGATGCAGCTAGACATGGGAATACAAAGCTATGCCTCAAACCCATCACAGAACCATTCGCACTTGGAAAGCTGGCATCTGATTCTCCACAGCTTTGGCGCAACTGTAAAGAGCCACACCAACGCACAGGGAGCAGAACACAGTATCATTCTGTTAGGGAAAGCACCTCTAAGTAGCTACACCACTGCCAGAAAATTAACATGAGGTTTCTCCATACTGTATATGACCTTCAACCCCTTTTTCTTGAACCTTGGTCTCATCTGCACTCAGGAACCATTAAAAGAAATGTTTAATAACAATTCCTTCAGAACTGGTTCCACTGTCTAGTGCGGATGGGCCTGAACTGGTTTCAGCACTGTTCAAGAAATATTAGACATCATGATTCCCACACATATGTATACATCCATTAAATGTACAGAAATAATATCAAAATTATTCCCACTACCATACCTTATACTGACTCTAGCTACAAGCTATAAAATTCACCTCAGCAAGGCCTGGGCAAGAATATTGGCTCTTTTGCATGCAATCAGAAATGATCATTTATACAGTGGCAACCTCTGCAAAAAAAAAAACCCAAAAACAAAACCAAAAGCAAACATAAAGGAGGAAAAAAATAAAAACCTTTCACAAGCTTTGTTTTCAGCCTAGTAAGGTATGAAGGACCAATTTCATGGTTTTTACTAGGCCACTTGAAGTAGTGAATCAGCAAACAGGATGCACTGTTGGCATCCTGTACTGTTTGGATGCTCCTCCATTCACAGTATTGATACAGTAAAACAAAAACCTGCTCAAGAAACTCACAGGTATGCTATGGGAACAAAGGCATTCACCATTTTATGTCAGCCCTTCTTCACTACAGTTGCCATCTGTCTCAGAAAAATGTTGCTTGTGTAGCAGTTACTGCACCTTCACCCTTCTCTTCACAGCAAGCTTAGCAGGGAAACTTTCCCACTATATTTTTATATAATATATGTATATAAATAATTTTATGTTTTTATAGTTTGGTAGTATTCTTTTAAAATTTCTATTTTAAAACACTTAAAAATCTTTTAAGCAACTAAAAGTAACTTTTGATGCTCTCTCGTGTGAACAGGATAAGATTTCAAAGTTTTTAACTTTTTTTTTTCATTTTTGGTAATTTCAAAAGCTATGACTAAAGCAGCACATCTCCACTCCTCCCTGCACCTTGATTGCAACAAAACCTACCTTGGCCACTCTCTCACCTCATCCTCTGCCACTGCTCTCTGGCAACCTTACTGTTTTGGTACCGTGCTGTTTGACCTTTGCCAGGAAGCCTGACAGAGCTGGTTGTTTGGGTGGCCAAATCATTCCCTGTGTGATGGATGCTCATGGCAGGAGAGGAGGAAGAAGGGACAGAAGGAAAATGGAGGTGAAATACCAGTTTTCCTGTTTGAAATGGTCAATGAAATGGCACTTTGCAGGTGCCCAGCTCAGAACACCTGCAAATGTTCCTCTTGTAGGAGCACATCCCTGTTACACATGATACTGGCACCAAGCCCTTACCCACACACAAAACACATCAGAGCCACATCTCTTTTTGGGAGAGAGATGGGACGAACAGTGAGACCTTTCACACATAAAAAAATCTATAACGCAAGGCAAGAATACATCACCCTTCTCCAAATTATTCCCTCCAAAGGGGCAGGAAAATGATCCCGAGTACCAACTGGCAGATGGGGAAAGCAAGGGCTGGAGATGTTTCCATGTGCCCAAAGCTGCAGTCAGACTGCAGGTCAAGCTTTGTCACTTGGTCAGTCTCCTGTCTGCTAAGCCCCTGCTCTAACAACTCATCCAGCTTTTTTGCTGAAGCAAGATGAAGTGCATTTCTTTTCCAATGTCTCCTTGTTCCTCCCATCACCTTCCTTATCATATACACATTATACATCCTCAAGAGAACTCCTTAACCAAACCTGATATGCACAATCTGTCATTCATTCCCCCCCTCCATCATGAACAACTTGTCATCAGAACTGAGAAAACTCTTAAAATATTGCATATTAAAAAAAAAAAGATGTCAGGATATTTGCACTTATCTACCTGTCCCATGCTTTTCTGGTTATGAACCACATAAGCCCGTGCAAACACCTACAATACACACGCAGGCATGTCTCTCCAGGTTTGCTAAACTTGCTCTAAACATCAGAGCTACTCAGAATACAAAAATGTTAAGTCCATGCAAGGGAACAGAGTTGTGATTGCTCTAGGAACCATTCACTTTTAAGTCTCCTGAACTGTTATAAGGAAATAGAATAGGGTTCTCTTTTCTTTTTTCATTTCATTGATAAAAAAGTTATCAAACTAGTTTATAGAAACAGGTTTAAAAGCAACCACCTGCGATTGCTCGGCTGTGACAACAGCATTGCAGTATTTCCATATCCTGTATTGCTGTTCTAAAAGATCAAGTGCATGTCGAGGGGGGAGCAGGGGTGAAGGACTTTGCGATCCTTCAAGGTGGAGGACTTTGGTAGCCAGCCTCTAACTCTGCAATTCAGCCACTCCAGAAAATCTCTTCCTAACCCTCGGCAACACCTGAAGCATGACAGCGCTCCAGGTAGGATGTCAGAGTGCTCTGAGCTCTCCAGCACCAGCAGAGGACAACGTCCTCTGGAAGACCCCTCCAGCCCTTCTCCCAATGCATAAGAGTCTCAAGCAAACCTCACAGCTGCTAAATTCCACTCTCAGTAGCTGAAGTGCTTCCTTCACATATTGCTGACTCTGGAATACCGCTTTGTAGCTGTGCTCACTTTAACAAGGGGCACTAAGGCTGCATGCCTGGAATGGGCAAGCCCAAAGCTCTAAAATAACAGTTTAAATAAAAATGTAAAGAGACACACCAAAAATAAGACAGGGATAAATATGCTCAGGCAAGGCAGGTTCCACCAGGACAGTCTTTTTGTTTTCTTTACTGCGGCAACTACTTGTGGAAGGGAGAAAGGCAACGGCCCCTTGCCCCTGCTCTCCCCTTCAGTGGGAGCAGTGGATATGGCTCTGTGGCTGAACCCGGCACCGCCAGCGGGACGCCCTGCTGGGTCACAGCGCTGTCCAGAAATACAAATGACTGCTTGTCCCAGATCACTACAGAACAGTAAAAAAATTTAAAATCCTGTCGATCCCTGAATAAGAAGCTGATTGACACAGTTGTTCTGTTTTTCTCCAAGAGGAGGAGGAGTAAGGGAGAAAAACATTTAACACTCTATGGGTGTGTGTGTGGGTGTGTAAGAGGAAGAGAGAGAAAGAGAGAGAAAGATTTTTCTATTTTGGCAACATCTTGGGAGCTTCTTTCTGTTCAGTGGTGGCATTGCACTAATTACAGTACCAGCCTGCCAGGTTGGTGCTGACTCTTTAGAGCCAAGAATGGGAAGACGGTCCTTTCTCCTGGGACTCCACAGCTGCATTTCAATCCGGCCCAGTTGTCGACACAGATCCTTGTGCTGTCTCCCCCACTGCCACAGCCTCTTCCTGTGGAGGAGATTCCTCCTCCGCCTGCCCCCGGGATGTGACAGTGGTCTCAGGGGAGATGCTGTGGGGCCCCTCCAGGGGCAAACAGCCAGGGTGGTTCTTGCGAAAGTGCTGGTTGAGGATGGCCTGGAAAGGGAAGCTTTTTCCGCACACATGGCAGTGGAAGGGCTTGTTGCCCGTGTGCTTGCGGATGTGATATTCCAGCTGATCCTTGCGGGTATACTTCTTCCCACACATGCGGCAGACAAAAGGTGTGATGCCCATGTGGAGCCGCATGTGCCGGTCCAGGCTGCCCTTCTGGTTGAAGGATTTGGCGCAGTAAATACATGTGAGCCGTGGGTTGTAGCGAAACCAACGCTCTGAAACCTCCTGCTCCCGCAGATATTCCACGTAACCACTCACTCCAAGCACAGCTGATTCCTCCCCCTGCCAAGAAAATAGCAGAGATTTAAATAACAAGCAGCCTAAAACAAGCTGCAGAGAAGATCAGGCCCAGGTTCAGGCAGTAAAGCATGTGCCAAACCTAGAAATCAGCAGCACTAATGTCTGCAGCCTCAAGGACACATTTAAGTGCTTAAATGGGGCCTTGGGGCTGAAGACAAAAAAGTAATCGATTAGAAACCACTGCTTCAGAGGCCCTCTCTGCCAAGCCATTCCCTGGATATGGTGAAGAAAAGGACAGCCCTTGCCACAAGGGCACTTGGCCACTGTCTTAGGTTACAATGTAAGATGTAACCGAAAGTATGTATTCTATCACCATCTTCATAAACTGTTAAAAACAGGTGGGGCAGTGTTCTTTATCTCTTCCATGACTCATCCCTGATAACTCCCTCTGGGGGGGATATCTTCTGTTAATGGGCCATTAATTCTCGTTGCCTGACTGATAAAATTACATCATCCCATTGTGAGATGCTCCACCCAGGGGGAGGAACCAAGCATTCCTACCTGGATATAATCTAAGGTTTGGAACACCACAGACAGCCTTGTTCACTGAATTCCCAGATGACAAGAGCTACATAATCACCACTGGACTTTCAGAGGAAGACCAGACCCTTCTACAGGATCACAGCTTCAACAGAACCACATCTATCACTCAGGAGGACTGCAGCCACCATTTAATCAGACTGCTGCTACCACCACCCTGACTGACAGGGTGGCAGGTTGTATCCTCACTCTGTCAGTTTAAGCCAGTGTTTCTGTATTATTGCCTTTATCTTAATTTTCCTATTAAATTGTAATTCTGACTTGGGATCTCCCACGGGTTTGCTTTCAAACTAGTAGAGCCACCAATTCAGCTGTGGGCCACTTGTTACTTTTTTTACAATTTGTGCCAGTTTTATTAACACACTTGAGTGTATCACCTGTTTTCCTTACTAAAAGTTGAAAAAAATGAGCTGATTGATGAGCTTGCAGTAAAACAAAGGAGGAGCAAACCACAAATAGTATCTGAAAGTTCAGGTGTCATCTTACACAGGTGTCACTTGGGGTTCGTTTTATAATGTGTCAGGTTTGCCTGCCTGGCTGTGTAACCCATCCCAGCCCAGTGGCATCACAGACAAGGATATGCCTGACCCAGCTCGCACAGCAAGGACTCCTCTGTATTTTCTGACGCCACACAGACAAACAGCCAAGGGCAACCTGAACCACAAGCCTGGTCTCAGGACAGACACTTCTGGCCAACATATTCAGATTGAGCAGAAACAGACCAACTCCAGAATGCTTCTGTGCTGGAAATGCACTGTTTACTGTTCCACTGCTGCTTCTTAATGGTGCCAAACATGGAGAAACAAACCAGTGTAACAGCAGGAGGGTATCTCCTCCACCACCCAGGGCTCTGCAGGCGTGAGCAGCAGTGTACCTGTGCCAGGTGCTGCTGAATCCAGCTGTACATGCATAGGGAAGCTGCTCAGGACTAAAGGAGATACACAAAGCTCTGGTTCTTCCTTTCCACTCTACCACTGCCATTGGGCAGGGATTACAGCAGGTTATTTTAGTATGGATATGGCAATGCCAGAAGAGTTGAAGGTGATGATACTTCCCCATGGTGTGTAAAGCCTAAAGTTTCACGTTTGAGGCTGTCTCACAATGAAGAAATAAGAGCAGCTTTTCTGTAGGCAGAGCTAAAATTGCTTAATACGTCACATTTCCCCTAGAGGGTTGGTTTGACCTGAAATTTTCTCAGTGTCTTCTGAGGACACAAAGCTTTGCAAAACAGGAACAAAAAGGTATCTGTTGTTTTATGGACGTGTCTAACAAAGTCAGCAGACAGCAATCACCATTTTTTCCCCCTTGCTTCACTTAGTCTTACTGAAGGCAGCCTAGTATCTCCTTACCCACCTCCAGCCAGGTCCTTTGCTTATGCACTGACACATTCCCTACCTGTCAGGCTCACAAGAGTCCTTCTGCACTGTGTTGGCTGACATGCTTGCACTACAGTGTCACTGTGACACTAACTGGATGCAATGAAATTAGACCAACATTAGACCAATATTAGACCAAAATGGTAAGGCACAGGTATTACTGCCGTGTCCCACTTTGCTGCACTCTACAGCCCACTGCCCTCCCATTTCTGTGCCATTTCTGTGCATCTCTCCCTCCTACCCTAAAACTGTGCCCAAGAAAGCAGAGAATTCAGAGCTCCTTTATGTTGCAAATTCTGCTTTGCAGCACAGTCACTTGGAGAAGAGACAGAGACCTCTGTAAAAATCCACAGCTCTTTGACACTCCACCCCGAAAGGTTTATTGGTGTAGTGCCTAGGCATAGGAAGGTTCAGCTGTTGTCACCTGTCTTCCACAGAAGCCAAGCCACACCTCCTCCCTCTGCTCAGGCACTTGCTGCCAGTGTTTGAGGGCAGATCCAGCTCTGCAGGCAAATGGGGTTTCTCCTCAGGAGTTGGTGGCCTGCCCAGAATAAGGGTGGATATTTACGCCCTCAAACAACAAGAGAAACCCCTTGTGTTTTCCAGGTACCTGGCCAAAATCCCAAACAACAGCCAGAATCAGTTTTAAATCTTACATGGCCAGCACATGGTCTCCTGTGAGCAAGTAAATCCTTTGCCAAAGTAAAAGCTCCTTGTATCACACACATTATTGCTTGCAAATATACAATCTGACACAATCACAACACAGTCTCCTTCACCTTCAAGCCAACATTTACTCGCAAACTTCTTGATCTGCCTACCTGGGAACTGGGCTGCTTGGGCTCATCCATCCGCCCAGGAGATTCGCTTTTTGATCTGTAGCGCTCAGTCACAGCAACCATGCTGCCAGAAGGACTAAATCTGTGGGGTGGGGGAAGAGTGTAAATGGAACTTTTAATGGGCATCAGGTCACTAAGGTTTTAGAAAAACGGGTGAGCAATAGAGGCACCTGTATAGCATCTCTTAATTCTCATCAGCTAGGAAGGTGGTGTTCCACTGGAGGTGGAACAGTGCAAGTATAAAGGAAAAACCAAATCATCCTGGTCTATGGTTTCAGTCTAAACATCTGAAAAATAAAACTGAGTAATCTGGCTTCCAGTTCAGCAACAGAGTGGGGTTGCTATCATGCATAAACCAATATGGGCCTGGTGACTCAGGAACTGTACAGTAGGACAGATACCATTCCTCAGAGGACACCTCTCCTCCAGCACCCACACCCTCCTCCTCCATTCCCAGTATGAAACAAAAGAGATGTGATGGACTGCAGGTGGGAAAAGAGCTAAGGAAGTAGGAAAGCATCGCTCTCCAAGGGCCAGCTCAAGATTGTTCCCACTGATTGATTTATTAAGCGACAAGTGACAGAATATCCACTGCTTCCAGATAGCTGTTTTCCCATGGGATTGAGCTAGAAGAGAGGCAGATGTGAAGGGAAACCCCAGAACTACAACCCCCCAAATACAACAGACCTGCTCTTTATCAAATCCATTCTTTAGCCTGAGAGGCAAGAAAGCAAATGCTGGAGTGGAGGGGAAGCAGATGGATGGAGAATCCAAACACAGCAGATTTTACCACTCATTTTCAACAAAGGCTTTCTGCTCTCTCATATAAATCAAAACAACAGCGGAGGCTACTGGGTTCCCACTTCAACTGCCTCCGAAGATGTAAACCCAGGGCCCACTGCTGTCACGGGCCACTGGGAAGACGCTGACCTACAGATGGTGTCTGGCTTGTTTCTCAGCCGGAACCATCCCCAGATTTTTGGGCCAGAAGGCACCAGTGCAATGGCACTTTGTGTAACACATATTGTATATGACCTAATTAATCCGAATGCTTAGTCTGGTATCTACTGAGGCTGAACTGAACATCTTCTTTAAACAAAAATCCCACCTCAGCTGAAACACTGAGAGGTAGCAATCCCAGCCTCTATGAGCTAATAAGTAATTTCCCACTGGAGATCCTGGTCTGATCACTACCCAGCCAAAATACTATTACCCAAACTGGATACACTTCCTAACACCAGGTTAAAACCCTTGGGCTCTTATGCTTAAGATGGCCACAGGAAATGTTTTAAAGGAACTGACCTAGCCGAGTCAGAATCTTGCATAACCTCCTCTTACAGCCAAGGTGAGTACTTAAGTTAAAGAAAACCCACCTGTCGATCTCACTGCTGGTTGGCCTGACCACTTTGGTTCCAGAGGAGCCTAAGGCAAAAGCCTCCTGGCCCAGCGATCCGTGGCCCGTGGTGTCGATCACCATGGCCGTGACCTCCTCAGCGCTGCTCCCATCTTCTCCCGAGGGCTGGTGCTCTGCCCCCAGCCACTCCTCCAGGTTTTCCGTCTTAATGCGTACTCCTCCCAGTACCCGCATGTCCTCGTCATTCCGTGCCCCACGCTCTCCCATTCCCGTCTCAACGTACCACTGTCCTGCTCTGTTAATCCGAAGGATGGGCTCCCTGCCTTCCACATCTGAACTCTGCTCGATTATCTGGGGGCTGGTGGACTCCTCGGGCGGGCTGAGCTCCCGAATGTCCAGCACTGTGCTAACCTGGCCCAGGCGACTCCCCTTGGGGGTATTGTGATGTGGGCTCAGGGAACGGTTTAGATTTGGCGTCACTCGGTGAGACTCGGGTGGCCTCTCCTGATGCTTCGTCCTGGTCTGGCTCAATTCCACTTCCACCTCCGCCACATTAATTTTGAAATGAATCCCCTCGAGGATCTGTGTGCATTTGTCTATGATGTGCTGCATCTGCAAGAAACTGGCAGCTGTCAGGTAACTGATGATGTCAGCCAGCTGCAGACATATCCTGCCAGTGTAGCAGAAGGAGAGGAGCTGCTCGAAAACAGAAGGGTTCTTGATGACAGAGATGGACACGGTGCTCATCTCATTCAGGGACATGTGGTCACGGAAGTAGGGCGAGCTGGCAGCCAGCACCACCTTGTGTGCACGGAAAGCCTGGCCCTGCACGTTGACCACGATGTCACACAGCCGACCCTGCATGCGCAGCTGGTTCAGGTGGCTCAGGACAGAGTTACTGAAGTCAGGAATCTCCAGCTGAATGTTCCCACTCTTCTCCATGGCTGTCCCAGCTGCAAGTGCACGACTCCAGTAGAAAAGAGGGAAAAGATCCCATCATTAGCACAGCCGATCATCTAAATTTAGAACATTTTCCACCTGCTTCCACACAGTTTGAAACACTGGAGTTTTTAGAGACCTTCCTCACCCACTGAATTGCCACAAACCTGGCAGCAGCAGCTCTGTCACAAACGAGTGTGTTTGTGATCACTTTAAAAAGCATCAATAAAGCTCTCTGATCTCTCCATGCTATGCATCCCCCTGCACAAGAGTTCTGCGAAATCAGTCCCTGACAGGTCCCCATTCCCTGTGCCTTCAGCGTGCAAAACACTTTGTTCTGCCAGCCTCAATAAAAGCACATTTACATGTAAAAAGAACATTAAAAATGGCACAGGTACTAAATATAGGCACCTGATTGCATAATGGATTAAAATACTCACCACTTGTACCTTCTAAGCACTCTGAAAAGGGAAGTAATAGGGAAAGCTCATTTGTAAAACAGGAACCCAGAAGGAGACACTGGGGCCTAAATCCTCCAGAGACTTCTGAAAAGTTGGCCTGCATACCTCTGACCTCAAGGCATCCTAAGTGCCTTGTTAACCTGAGATATCCATCATATGTGACACTTCTGCCGTGCCAGAAAATACATAACAGGAAGGTGAAAAAAAAACTGCAGCCCAGGAGAGCTCAGAGGGCCTCAATCAGGATCACTTTTGTAGGGTCCCAAGAGAATTCACTTTGGCCATCACTAAGTTCCCATCCTGGCCATACCCTAAGTCAGTAACTCCTGGACTCCTTCCTAAGTAGAGTAATAAAGGGACTGTTCCACTCGGGTTACAATTCGCAACAGTGCCGCTCTGCTTGGGCTGCAATCCAGGTAAATGGTTTACCCAGGCTATACATGGCTCATCCCTTGTTTCCCACCTTGGCTGGCATGTTCCTTCTTGTTCCCACCACACAAGAGCTCCTGGTAGGCTCATGGAGCACCTCACAGCCCAGCTGGTGCAGTCAGGGGACCCTTCACCACTCAGCCCAGTCCACCAAGGCTTACCAGGAGACTCTGAGATCTCAGAGCAAGGCCAGGGAGGGGGTTGGGGGACACACCACCACATCATCACATTTCATTTTGACAAAGTTTGAAAATAAGCCCTGACCATATATGGTAAAAATTTGGAATGAACGAAAGTTAGATGTAAACTCATCCAAAAAGAAAAAAAGTAAATAAGCCTGTTAAAGTCCACTTATGGCATGAACAGCTTCCAAGCTCGATATCGTCTGAAGTGTAGATTGAGCAGAGTCCTGCAGATGTCAAAACCATTTCAGGCAGGCGGAGAATACCAAGGCTCACAGTGCCCACTCTGAGGAATCTCCAAATCGAAGGGACTGGCACAGAGAAGAGCATGTGTGCCTTTGGAGGACTTTTTATTTGGAATTTATGAACACTACAGCATAGCACATGTCCATATTCCCAAGCAGGCTTTGTGCAAACTTGGCAAACCCAGTTACTAAACATGAAGCTGCAGGACAGCCTGTCAATCTTGTGGAGTTGTGCCAAGGGATTTGTAAGTGGCGGGACGGCTGTGTGTCCCTGGGGAAGTCAGTTCAGAGTGCACAAAGCTTCACAAGGTGCAGCTGAACAGTGACAGGTCTTAAGGCTTCTTCTCTCCTTCCCCTATTACAGAATCCCAGAATGGTTTGGGTTGGAAGGGACCTTAAAGCCCATCCAGTCCCAGCCCCTGCCATGGGCAGCAACACCTTCCACTACTCCAGCTTGCTCCAAGCCCCGTCCAACTGGGCCTTGGACACTTCTAGGGATCCAAGGGCAGCCACAGCTTCTCTGGGTAACGTGTGCCAGGACCTCACCACCCTCACAGGTAACCATTTCTTCCCAATATCCAATCTGAACATACTTTCTGTCAGTGGGAAGCCATTCCCCCTTGTCCTGTCACTCCATCCCTTGTAAATAGTCTCTCTCCATGTTTTCTGTAGGCTTCCTTCAGGCACTGGAAGGCCACAATTAGGTTACCCTGAAGCTTCTCTTATCCAGGCTTAACAACCCCAATTCTCTCAGCCTTTCCTCACAGCAGAGCTGCTCCATCGCTCTGATCATCTTGGTGCCTTCTCTGGACTCGCTCCAACAGCTCCATGTCCTTCCCTATCTTTAGGAGAAAGCAACAAACCCCACAAAAATCGGGGAACCACAGTGCACAGGTCTGTGTCAACACAGTACTGGGAGCAGAACATCAACTGCGCAGAACAAGGGGAAATAGTAAACCTGACATCTTACCTGGAGTGCTGTGAGTTACACGCAGTGGGAAGGAAACGGGGGTGCTGCCTTCTTTTTTTCCTTCTGATGTACTAAGAAGGTCTGAAAACTTGTTGCCCCCTTCCCCTTTAGGAGGTAAAAAGAAAGAAAAAATGAAGTGCAGAGGAATTGGGTTCTCCCAAGTGTGGTCATGAATATCCATCTTTGTCATTCTTGGTTTTGCTGGGGGATCTAGCTGCAGTATTAGCTCACCATCTTCCCATAACACCTGTTCCTAAAGCAATAAGCCTCAGAGCACACTCTCAAGGAAGGCAAGGGTGAAACACCCCTGCCAAGGCCATGAGCACCCAGGGAGGCAAGAGGGAGGCAAAGGCTGAGCTTGGGATATACAGAAAGAGAAGGGAAAAAACAATCATCAGACCTTAACTGCTGAGCATGGCTGGGTATGGCTGTGGTCAGAAGGCAGCTGCTCCCCAGGGAGCGCAACAAATTATCTGCTCCGAAGACAGCGAAAATCCATCTACTCTTTATGACCCACAGCGCTCTGCTCACCTCAGTGTCAAGGAACCTGCGTGTTATGATCTACTCAGAAGCTGGTGAGAGGGAATCTGTCTTTTGGTTCAAACTACTCTGTCAGAGGCTGATTTCTGCCCCCCTGAATAAGGGAACCTCTCATCAGCTTCTGCACCTCAGCCACAGGGCAATGACATCTTGATTTCTCTCTTCTCTGGGAAGTCTGTCACCTCCACCCACCTTTACCTGCAGGTTGAGCTGAGTCAGCACACGGCACACACTGAGACACTGCCGTTTTTAATGCAATTTGAAGTGTCACCAGCTGAGACTTGGACTTTACTTATCTCAGCAAATGCCTTCCAGCCTGTGAGGTAGCTACCAGGAGTGGGTGGAATTTTTGATCCATCAGATAAGAAGCAGAGACAGACCACCCAGCAGATAATGTTATCCTGGGAGCTGCACTGAAAACTCTCAGCTTTTGGGTTGAGATTTACCGTGACTGGGCAACTTCACAGAACTACAGAATATCCTGAGCTGGAAGGGACCCACAAGGACCACAGAGTCCAACTTCTGGCCCTCCATAGACACCCCAACAATCCCACCCTCTGTCTGAAAGCATTGTCGAAACGCTCCTGGAGCTCTGGCAGCCTTAGGGCTGTGACCACTCCCTGGGGAGCCTGTTCAGTGCTCAATCACCCTCTGGGGGAAGAACCTTTTCCTGATACCCAGCGTAAACCTCCCCTGACACAGCTCCAGCCGTCCTCTGGGTCCTGTCTCTGGTCCCAAGGAGAGCCACTTAGAATCCCAGAATGGTTTGGGTTGGAAGGGACCTTAAAGCCCATCCAGTCCCAGCCCCTGCCATGGGCAGCAACACCTTCCACTACCCCAGCTTGCTCCAAGCCCCGTCCAACCTGGCCTTGGACACTTCCAGGGATCCAAGAGCAGCCACAGCTCCTCTGGGCAACGTGTGCCAGGACCTCACCATCCTCACAGGTAACAATTTCTTCCCATTAAACCTACTTGGCTATTTGCACATTCCGACGGGACTCCAGCAACTATAAAACCAAATATA